>JACFYI010003520.1:930964-944049 GCA_014898755.1 Handroanthus guayacan | reverse complement strand
CTTTGAAAATGTAGCAAGAACATCGAAATAATTTGGGAATGTTTTACGAGTGCAGCCTGGATCCCTAATCGTGACGGGAACATCTGCGCAAGCAGCAAGGGAAAACGCCATAGCCATCCGATGATCATCATATGTGTCGATGGCTGTCACATTTAGTTTCTCCGGGGGAGTGATTATACAGTAGTCGGGCCCTTCTTCAACTGTTGCTCCCAACTGATATCGGAATTAAAATCAAGAATCATCGTATTTAGATTAGACAGAGATGGTGAATGTAACTTAAGGGTGAATGAAGCTGTTAACTAACCTTTCGAAGTTCTGTGCATATAGCGATCATTCGTTCAGTTTCTTTGACCCTCCAGCTAGCAACTGTAAAACAACGAAAGAAACGAATAAATTGTTGCAACGAAAAAATAGTATCCTATGCAAAAATCATGTTTGTTTCAAAATAAGATAAAACAGGATTTGGATGAGTTTCTAAGCTCTTCAAAAGATATTTAAGAGCTTATAAGATGCTATATAGTATTTGATTTCTTTTTTTTTTTTTTTCCCAAATAGATATAAGCTCCCAAAATAAAATATTAGGATCTTATAAATTCTTTTAGATAAAGGTTTCCTAACTTATTTCATAACATCTTAACATGAATATTTAATTTTAACAATATTAATCAAAAACTTGCCATTACTATCATGTTGTAAGTTCTTATTTTCATCCAAAAACTTCAGCATATTGTTTTAAAAGAAGACCTAACATATTATAAGCTCTAGAAACATGTTGAAAGATGTAGGAGCTTAGAAAAAGCTTCAAATAAGCTTAGCCAAACACGATATGATGAGGGATCACATCGCGAGCTTCTCTCTCTCTCTCTCAATCTTCGAAATCTTCACCGACATTCTCATGTGTTGGTGCTGGTACAAATAGAGATAACCAGAATAGGAACTCTTTCGGGTATTGTTTGGATTTGTTTTGTCAAAAATCTTCAGCTAAGTTGATTCGGATTTTCTTTCTTATTTCCAAAGAGCACACTTATTTCCAACCATATTTCCAAACTAACTAAATATGATTTCAAATCAAGACGTCGGCTTAATCATACCGTCTCTTATAGCGGTGGGCCCATCAGCAAAAAGCGCGACAACAGCAAGAGTCATGGCGACATCGGGCATTTTGTTCATGTTGACATCAATGGCACGCAAATGCTTCCTTCCAGAGGGTTCGCGTGGAGGTCCTTTAACAGTGACACTATTCTCAGTCCATGTAACTTCAGCACCCATCTTTTCAAGAACCTCGGCAAATTTAACGTCACCCTTCAAGACAAAATAAGAGGAACTACGATGAAAAAAGAATATGGGGTTGATTCTGTTCCGCAGATGGTATGTGCCTGAGTGGAAAGGGAGGGAGAGAGATAAAAAAAAAAGGAAAAAAAAAAAGAAAAAAAGAAAAACCCTTGTACTGAATGAGAGAATCACAATAATATGAAGGCGTTGGCAATTAGCTTTTAGCTATTGAAAGTTGTTACAGAAAGTGTTTGGTAAAGTAATTTCTATTTTTGTGGGAAAGAACTTAAACTAAAATGTACAAGATCTTTTTCATCATGAGGATAACATGAAAATACTATATTATCCTTACTCGATAAAGTGTGAGAATATTATTTTTGGGGGCAAAATAGTAATCTAAATCATTAAAACTATAGAAAAATCACTCTTTTATCATTTTTTTTAGCTTGTGGTCTCAAACACTCTCAATTTTCACTATTCGCACTGCTACCAAATTCTCAATTTCTCTTAATAATATTCACTTCATTCCAAATCAAAAGTTATGCCGAAACACACTCAATATCTTCACAACTCTGAGAATTTAGGTCATATAGTAGAATAAGAAAATACGACAGCAGAGTAAAATGGTGCAATCAGTACCTGTAAACTACCCGTTCCACATCCCTCAACAGTAATAGTTCCGCCCGTAATAGCTGCACCGGCCAAGAAGTAACTAGCGCTCGATGCATCACCTTCAACAAAAGCATTTCCCGGAGACCTAACGAAAAACGCACCTTTCAAACATTCGATAAAATTGATTTTCTCAAAAGCTATCTAACAACTGGTAGAACCGGACTTACTTGTACTTTTGACCTCCTCGCACGTAAAATCTGTCCCAGCTGTCGGTGTGTTCTACAAAGACACCAAATCGTTCCATTAACTTAAGTGTCATTTCCACATAAGGAACCGAAATTAGTTTGTCGATAATTTCAATTTCGACATCGCCAAGAGCCAGAGGAGCTGCCATGAGTAGAGCTGTCAAGTATTGGCTGCTAATCGAGCCGGAGAGCTTCACCTGCCGAAAGAAAGGCGAAAAAAGGAGTAAGTACTCTTGTCGCAAAATTATAAATAGTACTAATTTACATTAGGAAGAGAAGATTATAACCAATATACTCACACATCGTATATGATATCTCCTAAGAATTTCTCTCACACATGAATATTTTCAATTTAGAGGGTGTTTGGATGAGATTATAAGCTTTTTAGAAGATGTTAAAAAGATGTTTGAGAGTTTACAAGATATTACGAAGTGTTTGATAATTTTTTTTATGAAAAGAGCTTATAAGCTCCCAAAATAAGATGGTATGAAGTAACGGGTTCCAAAATTATTTTTACATTTGAACATGCTCTTTGTGATTGTGCAAGAGCGGAAAGGCGCAAATTTACTCGAAATGCCACCACTTTTACTTGAAATGATAGAAGACATACCTTTCCCCCGGGAAGACCTCCCTTTCCGACGACACGAACCGGAGGACAGTTTGTGCCAAGGAAACAATCAACTTCTGCACCAAGCTGCTTAAGTCCGTCAACCAAATCCCCAATCGGTCTTTCTCTCATTCGAGGAACTCCGTCAAGTACAAAGCTGAAAATCATAGATATCATAAACTTGCTAAAAATTGAGAAAACTAGATGGCAACAAATTAATGAATTGAGAATTAATCGTAAAGATCACAAGTGTACATATGAGCTTAAGGAAAATCACTGAACAAAAACTTGAGGATGAGGGCATAAATGGAAAAGAAACTAATTGTAAGGAAACGAATATAGACATAAGATGAATGACAGCCTATTTAATGTACCCTGAGTTTCCACCAGCAGCAGTAACTGCAGCGGTCAAAGGCCGCATTGCTGTTCCTGCATTTCCGAGGAAAAGTTGAATCTCATCCTTTGCTTCTTTAGATACCGGAAACAGACCTCCACAGCCTTCCACAATTGCTCGTTGATTCGATTTATCTTCTGTCACGTTCAGCCCAAGAGTTCTCAATGCACCAAGCATATAATGGATATCATCACTGCTCAATAAGTTGTCCACCACCGTTGTTCCCTGCAAAACGAGCAGATCATATGTAACAAGTAACGTGCTGTTAATACATGGAAGTAAGACCAGACAATACTTATGTTCATGATTCGAGAATGCACATAGAAGACAAAAAGATGAACCGGAGGGCATGTTCCAAACACGCAGCAAAACTTCATCAAATGAGCCCATTTACCACAATGATTACAATCAAAACAAGTCACGCACCAATAAATGAACTGGGTCGCAACTTTCTTAGAAATCTTAACTGCACAATTTTCCCTGTATATTATCTCTATATATACTTTTAATAAAGCTTCGACCCCTTTTCATATGTTTTCATAAGATTTTTCTAAATGCCTTATTACGTGTCAAAACCTCATTAATGCAACTAATGAGAAAGTAACCAAGATTTGGTCACTTGCAACCCACTACTACCACTTCATTACATCGATTGTACTCCGATTATTAGATATGCATGAATCGAGTATGACACTAGCATCAAGCAATGATCAAGGACGCCAATACAACAACAGAGATATTTTGAGGCCGGCAACTTCCGCCAACCCAAGACTTCTACACCACAATATCTAGTTGATTAACAAACTTATGCCAAAATCTCAATAAAATGCTAACACACAGTCTTTTCTTTTTCTTCACTTTTAACACCTTAGTAAGCTACATAAACATACTTAAATGATACATCTTCCAAAGAAAGATTTTTACCAATCAAAAAAAGATAAATCTTCCAAAGATTTTTCAGAAGTATCCATCCAATCACAATAAAACTCACTTTCATAAGCCCAACAAACAAACATCATAGTATTAAAAGCACAAATAAATATTAAAAAGAACCCACAAAAGCATTCATAATCGCACAAAATTACAGATTATTACTAAGAAATAACGTTACCTCAGACAGGGCAGCAAGAAGCAAAATGCGGTTAGAAAGGGATTTAGATCCCGGCAACTTAACGGTGCCGGAGATTTCTTTAATGGGTTCCAGCACAATTTCCGGCACCGTTGATGGCTTCTCGGCGGCCGCAACGGAGGCCACAATCCTTAAAGAACTCTTCTTTTTAACAGTAAAGATTGAATTTTTACACAAAACCCAAGATTTTCTTGATGAATTTGGCAGATTCTTGGATCCAAAAAACAAGGAAGGTGAAGCTGAAGCAGAAGATTTAGCATTAGGGGTTGGAAACTTGGGCGCATGGAGTTTGTGCGGCATGCTGCTAACCAGCGCCATTTCGCGAAAGAATTATTGGCTTTGATCCGAATTGAAAATCTGTACCTTCTTTTTCTTTTTCTTTTTTTCTTTTCCCCTTTTCGATTCAACAAAGTGCAAGTAATTCTTGTTGAGGGGTTAGGTTGAAGGGGACTAGGGGTTGGCGGGGGAGTGCGCATGTTAAGTGTACTATTGGCAAACGGGCAGTTGTTGTCCGAAGTTGTACACATCTCACCAACCAATTTTGTCTGCATAATTCAATATTTTTAGGTTGTCTTTTTTGTAGAAATTCAGGTATGAATCATATGTTATTTGGAATAAATTGCTTTTCCCGACTTATATTTTCTTTGAACGTATGTTGTAATTGTAGCGTTACTGTGCGATGAATAGTAAGAGTTAAGGGTATAGCTTGATATGTTTTGATAATTTAAATAAAAGATTCATAATTAGTGTAAATAATCTATAAAATTATTCTAAATAATTAAAAATAAATTATAAAAATCAAAGTTTGATTCAAAATGGATAATTATTTTCAAAACACTTTTTCTTCTTAAAATGAGTTCAAAGAATATTTTAAAATGACGAATTGTCAACGAAAGATTTTGCCCTTATTGTTTAGGCATGCTAAGCATGTGACACAACCCCGATGGAGAAACCCCCTAAAAACTCAATTAGGTTGGATTGTGCAATGGTTTGTAAAGTTTGTATAACAAATTGAGACCTTTTTTTCTTTAGATTACAAAGTGCAAAATGACATATAGTTTAAGTTGTTAGTGACATTTTCTCTGTAAATTTTATAAGACGCCAAGTTTTATTTCAATATTTTTTTTAATAGAGTAATTAAAGGCATGGCTTTCAACATCCAAAGGAAAAATGGTCCATAAAGTTGAACATTGTCAAGTAAACTTTATATTATATTTTAATTTAAAATGAGTGAGACTAGGAGACCATGTGGAGACCTAAAAACTCTCAACAACCACAAATAACCAACCAACTTCAACAACCACACAAAAATAGTTGATGGATTCCTCTTGGTGTGATGGCCCCACATTTATTGCTTTGAGGGGCCTCAAATTTTCCATCAAAAGATTAGTGTACCCTACTTTTTCATGAATTCAATGGCTTAATTCATCTAATCCAATCCTTTTCTACCAGAACTTATGGGGAAGTAAACAATTTCCAATCCCCACATAACCGAAGGAAAAGGTCTCATTAGTTGTTTGAGTGTCCTTTGTAATTTACACAGGGATGAATTCCCGAACAACCCCTCAGCTTTTGCCTAATTACAAAAATTTTCTTATAATTTGAGAAATTGCAAAAATAAAGAAAATACAAAAGTCCTTAAATCAAGATTTTCAAATGGCGTAAATATAATATTACACGAGCTCTGTTTTAGTTTTCTACAAGAGGTGTTACCATAATTACCCGCTCAAACCACACTACCACCGCAACATGTTTGTGTAATTAGGCTAGATTTCAAGGGAATGGGAGGGAAGAAAAATATAGAACTCCAGGAACAGAAACTCATCAATCTAACTTTCAAGAAATGCAGATAAGTCAAAACTCATGTTGCCAAGAAGAAAAAGCATCCTATTTGTAACACAAATTCCATAATCAACGAAAAAGACAATTGAGTTACAAGATCCCGAGGATGTTTCGGGTGTACAATGCATGAATATTCATTCATATGCTAACTCTTCTGCTAAATTTCAATAACATAAAGGAAACAAATACATGAAAATCTCATCTTCTTTATTCCGAAGTCTAAAATGGCCTTACCTTGCGCCAAGTCCCTCCAGGATGCTGTCACATAGTCATACCAACCGTTGAATTGAAACATGAGTAATTCTGAAAGGCCACGAGCAACCAAGAAAATTCGACAAAGAAAAGCTTAAGAGACTTCCTTAGCTGCGGCTATAACAGCTTCAACTGTGATGCCGAACTCTTTGTATATCTTTCCTGCAGGTGCACTAGCTCCAAATCGATCAATTCCAATGGCCTTTCCTTTAGCTCCAACGATCTTGCCCCAGCCAAAAGTTGATCCAGCCTCAATGCTAACCCTAGATGTTACAGCAGCTGGAAGAACACTTTCCTTGTACTTGTCAGATTGCTCGTCGAAAAGCTCCCAGGAAACAAAGGAGACAACTCTAACAGCCTTTCCTTCCTTCCTAAGTTCATCAGCAGCCTTAGCGGCAATTTCCAACTCTGAACCGGTTCCAATTAAAATGACGTCAGGTTTGTTACCAGATGAGTTGTCGGATATGATGTATCCTCCCTTTTCGACACCTTCGATGGAGGTTCCAGGAAGTTGTGGCAGTTTTTGTCGGGAAAGAGCAAGAATGGATGGTCTCTTTCTGTTTAAGACAGCTACCTTGTATGCACCAGCTGTCTCATTGCCGTCAGCGGGACGCAGCATCAAGATGTTGGGCATTGCTCGGAAACTTGCCAAATGCTCAATAGGTTGATGAGTAGGCCCATCTTCCCCGAGCCCAATTGAGTCATGGGTCATCACGTAGATAACCCCGGCTTCAGACAAGGCAGAGATCCTTATGGCTGCTCTCATGTAGTCGGTGAACACGAAGAAGGTTGCACAATAAGGAATGAGGCCAGGGCTGTGAAGGGCAATTCCATTGCTTATGGCTCCCATACTGTGTTCACGAACACCAAACCTCACATTACGCTCCTCAGGTGTGTTCTTTTGGAAGTCACCAAACATTTTGAGAAGGGTCATGTTAGATGAGGCAAGATCGGCACTGCCACCAAGCAGACCAGGGAGAACCTTTGCAAGGGCATTAAGATTTTGCTGAGATAGATTCCTGGTGGCATCAGCTGGACTCTCGGGTGTGTATGTCTGAAGGAAGAGACTATAGAAGTCAGAAAAAAATTCGAGGATGTATGGAAATGCACAAAGATTCGCCAATAAATAAAGTTTCCTCTCCTTCATGTTAAGAGGAGTTCTCCAACATTGAATTTACACTCATTGTTCATCATCCACGTCGTCTAATCTCCAAAATTTAAAAATTGAACTCCCAGGCTATTTACATATTTCATCAACAAACATGGAAATTTATTTTGGCAGTCTAGGATAATAAAGAATAACAAAAACGGCAAAAAACCACTCACAGGAAGAGCCTTTTCCCAACCAGCCGGGAGTTCACCAGTGATGATAGACTTCAGTTCAGCTGCTTCCTCAGGATACTTCTTCTCATATTCAGCAAACTTGGAATTCCATTCACCTTCAAGAGCAGCACCCTCAGATGCATGTCGGCTCCAATGCCTGCCATAAAGAATATCCAAAATCATTAGAATTCGACTAAACGAAAAAAAATAGTAATCTTAGATCAGTAAGGTAGCCAAGACATCCTTACTTCTTCACATCATCAGGCACGTGGAAGGGCTCATAAGGCCATCCAAGGTTCTTTCTGGTGGCTTCAACTTCCTTGGCACCCAATGCACTTCCATGCACACTGTATGAGTTGGCCTTGTTGGGAGACCCATAACCAATGGTAGTTGTAATCTGCTCGGATTACAAAGAATTAAAATATCAGCAAAAGAACTATTTTCCTTCGTAGAATTGCAGAGACACTCTCTCTCTCTATAACATACAAAAGATCACCTGACCTTGATAAGAGTGGGCTTGTCTTTCACAGCCTTTGCTTCCTTGATGGCAGCACGAATTTCATCGTAACCAGTATTACCATTCTTCACCCAGATTACATGCCAACCAAGACCCTCAAAACGGGTGTCAACGCTCTCAGTGAAAGCAATTTCCGTATCACCATCAATAGAGATGTGATTGTCATCATAAAAAGCAATCAGCTTTCCAAGTCCCCAATGTCCAGCAACAGAACAAGCTTCATTTGAAATACCCTCCATTTGACACCCATCACCGAGGATACAATACCTGTTCGGACCCAACACCATTTCTTAAACAAGTTCCAAATAACGATTTAATCCTCGATCAGAGAACACAAATGATCGGCAAGTGAAAAAGCAGTTCACTTACGTGTAGTGGTCAACAATCTCATTATCCGGTTTGTTGTAACGAGCAGCCAAGTGTTTCTCTGCAAGTGCCAAACCAACAGCATTGGCAATACCTTGACCAAGAGGACCTACAACAAAGTAAAAGTTCACAATCAGTTCAATAAATGTCAATTCATTTTATAGAAGCAAATGAATAGAAATTTCCCAATACAATTCTCACCAGTAGTGACTTCAACACCAGGTGTCTCAAAGTTCTCTGGGTGACCTGGCGTCTTGCTTCCCCATTGACGGAAACTCGTCAAATCCTCTTCCTGTCAAATACATACTGTTCAGCTAAGATGAATATGAATTTGCTCATGAAGCTACTGAATAAAAACATACAACAAAATAGCATTTCTCCTGAAAATTGGCTTTATAGACTACCAAAAGAAATCCCAACAAATTAGCAACCTATTTTTTTATCAATCAAAAAAGCTACATCAAGACACAAAATCCCCATTATTAAGCTCAAAAATCAAATTTTCAGCAATTTTGTCACAATCCCACCTCTGAAATAACACCAAACAGACACCTACAACCCCACTGAGATCACACACGAAAAGCAGATTGAATGTCATGTATTTGCTGATAAAGAGGATCAAGAAATGAGCCGAAAAACAGTACTAAGTAAAAAAAGAGGCAAACATTCGACCTTAACGGAGTCGTATCCAGCCAAGTGAAGAAGGGCATACTGTAGCATACACCCATGTCCGGCGGAGAGCACAAACCGGTCACGATTAAACCAATAAGGGTTCTTAGGGTTGTATTTCATCACCTCATCGTACAATATATGACCCATCGGAGCACATCCCATGGGCAGACCCGGATGTCCGGAATTCGCCTTCTCGACGGCGTCAATTGCTAAGAAACGGATCGTGTTGATGGATTTCTCGATGAGCTCAATTTCGGTTGTCTTCTCGAGGGTTTCCACCGCTGCAGAGGCGCGGATGGAGGGGCGCGTGGCGGTGGGGCCACGGCGGCGGATGGCGTAGCTGGTGGTAGAGGAGGTGGATTTAAGACCGTTGAAAGAGGGCAGGTAGAGGGAGGAAGCGGCGGAAGGGGGGTGAGCGGAGCCATGGCGGGGAATGGAAGAGCGAGAGAGGATAGCTTGAGAGAGAGTAAGGGAGGAAGAAGAAGCCATGGCTCTGGGTTGGTTGTTTTCTTTCTTTGTTTGTGTTCGTTGAAGATGTGAAGGGAAGGGAGTGAGTTTGGAGAAGATAACAAGAACATATTTTTGAGGTGTGCCATTTTTTATTTTTATTTTTTTAATTTTTTGTGACTACAATTTTCAAGTCATTTTGTCCTATTGCAAAAGAATTACCATTTAAATATCTATTGGTCAATTAAATAAATTAGTATGTTGGAAAATTCTTATGTCATCACTTGAGTATGCATTGTACTTTTCAAAGTAAATATGTAATAACATATTATTAAAAAAAAAAAATACTAGGTTTATAATAATCTAGTATAATGCAAGACTTATGTATATACTTACAATCTAAGATTGATATAAATGATACTAAAAAAAGCTTTTGCCATTTGAGTTTATTTGAAATATAACTATCTATAATTATCGAGCGACAACAATTTATTTAAATTTTGAACATAAACGAGTATTTTGTTTTCTTCTCAACAAAATCTATATTTTCAAATTCCTATGCAAATCAAGATGTATACAATAAATTTATTTACTAACTCAAAACTAATGTTAAAGTAGGAATGTATTTATGACAAAATAAGCCAATCTCCTATTTTGTTATAAAAACAATTTATTAGTATGTTATCACATTAGACATCTTTGAAGTAAGTAAAGACTCTAGTTTTACAAATTAATTATAATTTATAATATTTTAATGTCTTATTTGTTGTTTTACATACTCATTTTCATTTTTTCCATAAGAAAAAAGTTGAGAATGAAAATAATAAAGTAGAAATAGCACTTTGATAGACCTCAATATTTATTTTAAATATAATCTTTGTATTAGTTGGTTGATGATTCCTATGTTCGAACACTTGGGAAGAGAAAGAGGGCTTCCAAGTCAAAGAAGGGTTAGGTGGCTAGGTGGACTTTCAAGGGGGGAAGATTTTGTTGGTAGGTGTCATTTTCTTTCTTTTCCCCTTTTTTCTTTTTTTTTTTCCCCCTTTGTTTTTCTTTAATTTTTTTCTTTATTTTTCATCTTTTACGTCGTGGAAAATCATCATCAAATTTATTTCTGTTGTCTCATAGCTACTCTCAATTTAAGGGTAAGATGCAACACAGATAACCTTTGTTGGTAGGTTGGCGATGCATGAGCTATTCCACATTTCTATATTTGTGTACTAATATAAGAATGATATTAAATGATATTGATTATCTTAGTTTGACTAGAGAAATGCTTTTCTAGAGACTTAGGGAACTAGTCTTCATTGATGTGATTATTCAATTTCAATTAAAATTAGTGCTTGATAATTTTGAGTTTTTCAATTGAAAATAAATTTTTAATTGGATGATATTCAATGATAAAGTGTTGTTGTCTCAAATTTATCTCAAATATTTATAGAAAGCAAAAGTTCAAAAAACAAATAGCATATAGCCAACATTGAGCACAGTCAAGAAACTAAGGAAATATATTAATTGGTTATAAATTACCAAAAAATAAATAGAAATATGTTAGTTGATTAGTCACATTCAATAGAAATCTTTTAAAGAATTCCAAATCACCACAGGAGAAATAGTGGTGGGTGAAATCATACGACTTATTGTGAAATAAGATGTGAGTTGGGTTAAATCGATCTAACCAAGTTCTATTTTTTCACGTGAAAAATGTTTGATAGCTCCGAATGTATAGATCAAGCATATAGCTTGACAAATGACAATTTTTATGATCATTCATGATCAAATATAACCACGACACAATTTTTAATCGTCAAATATTTTCTGTCCTATAACTTTCAAATTTAATAAACCCTTGACTTGAGCATCTGAAGAGTACTTTTACTAAGCCACCCAAAACCTGACTCAAAGTTCTAACCTAACTTCGGATTAATAAGCAATTAAGGCGTTAAGTTGAATAGGTGATCAAGTCCCTCACAAGCTTAGTATTGGTACCAATTACGAAGATCTTGATCTTTTAATGTTAGGATTTACTTAAATCAACAATCATTAAGCTTGTTGAAGTGGCACTCAACTATTACTCTCTGATACTTAAATCAATTCGAGGCCTCCAACAGTATAATGTAATATGCTACAAAACATAGATGAAGAACTCATAAATGGTAAAAGTATTCTTATTTATGACTAAGAGCTTATTTATAGTATTGAAGACATATTGTCCATCACACCGACATGGCATCATTGGAAGACCCCCCCTCCCACCAAGTATGTTGAATTCACAATCTTTATACTGGTCATATTTTTAGGTCAGGTCGAGTCTCAGTTATATATCGAAATAAAGAAGACGTAAATTGTAGTCCTATTTGGTCATTGATTGATACCTTGTTGTACTTTGAGACCTAATTTATGTTAAGAATCATTTTCAAAAGATCAATACCGAACTTAAATTGATATTAGTAAACATAGAAAACAATGATCAGACAAACAGTAAACTTAGTACAAAATAAGAACATCAATTTATTAAATATGCAGCCAGGGTCCACTGTTCTTCTACATTACATCTTTAAGAAATGAAGTTGGACAGTAATGAACACTTACAACAGGCCAGGGTCCATTGTTCTTCTATGTAAACAGTTGGCCCAAAACTTCTCCTCCAATCAAATTCTATTATCTCGGCCCACCCATCCCATTATCAAAAACCAGCATTGTCTTTCAATGGATTGTTATTGTGTTATGGTCCATTAGGATTAGGGATAATTACCTCAAACATGAAATAGAACTTTGGCATAGTTTTTTCCTCTTTTTTTTTTCCTTCTTTTTTTTTTTTAGATTGGGATAGTAAGAGTGAGGAATGAAGATCGAGCCCTACACTTCTACTATAAAAGGGGTAGGTAATGCCGCTTCACATAAAACTCAGCATAGTTATACACATATCCTTTGTGATTTGAGAAATTATAGTGAACCCCCCTTGCATATTTTAGACTGGTTTAAGATTGAAAATGTTACAAGCAAACCTCTGTTAAACTAATGATATTAAGTGTTATTGCAGTATCTAAAATTATAAAAAGTGTTTTGTAATTCAATGAAACCCCAATAACCAAGCCTAACTGCGCAGGCCGTCACTCGGGCAGAGGCGGCTTCGAGACGAGCTAGGGGCACATAAGGTATAGTTTAAACGATTCTTAATAAAATTTTATACGGCACCAATAAGTGTGATTTTCAGACAATTAATACGGGGACTTTTTGATACTTATACCATTACTTTCATTATTATATAGTTTTGGTACGATTTTACGGTATTTACATTAATTTATTTGAGACTTTTTTATCATAATATTTATTCTAAGCAATATTGGGATTTCAAATAATATTTGAAAGTTAAATATAAATAAAATAATATCAAAAGTTTTGAA
>JACFYI010003520.1:894549-911201 GCA_014898755.1 Handroanthus guayacan | reverse complement strand
AATGGAGTTTCTTCGCTTTTCTTACCACTTCCAAATTGCCAGCCATACTCCATGGGTAGAACTTAGAAGTCAATCAAAATACATGATTTTTTTCCCCACTCATTTATTCATCTATTTATTTATTTATTTTGGAAATAATATTATTGCCTTCATCTTAGCATCTTGCTGGTTAAAGATGGAACCTTCTGAATCATTTGTTTAGACAAGTTGGCGCAGAATCCGATAAGCTTGCTTTCTTCTTAATTTTAAATTGTTTTGGAATAATTATATCATTAATTTAATATAATTCACACACACACACACAAATTTATTTTTGAATTTCAATGTGATAATCATCCTAAAATGGGAATAAGCTTAACTTGACTATAGTCGAACTTGAATTGAGTAAGTTATATTTATTATGTGATTGGTGTACAATTTCAATGTAGTGATTAATAATAAAAGGTAGAATAATACTATAATTGAATTTGGTTAAATATGTTCTGGAAAAAGAAATGTATTATTTTTCAATTTTCAAGTAAAAAAAAATATTTTAATTTGAGTGATTAAATAGAATTCAAAAGCCAAATGTACTTCTCTCAAAAAAATAAAATAAAATCCAAATGTACTTTAAGTATGCAATAAGAACAATTAATTTACTTGTGGCTCATTCTTCTTCCTCTTCATAAATGTCCCTAATATAGTACTTTGGATCTTATTCTTATACTATAATCAATTAAAATTTTACATGCTATGCCAACTTGCAACTAGCCACCTGGTTCTTGGAAACCCCAAGACACATGCATAACAATTACACACACACGCAAAAAGAAAAAAAAAAGAAGAAAAAAGAAAAGAAAAACAAAGGAAAAGAATTGATTAGAAATGTAGAATCTCATAAAATATAGCTTATTTAAAATCATTAAACTTGTGAGAATTCCCCTCTATATAAACCACACAAGACACCCTCTTTCATTATTGCACATACATCAACACAACATCATATTAGATACTTTAGGTTAACCATCTCCTCATTTTCAATATAAGCCACAAGCACACAAACATGGCTCTAACAAGTAAACTCTCTTTCTTTTTTCTTTCTCTTCTCATCTTCACTCTAGTAGGAGCGGAGCGTCCGATTGTCCAGTATCGACGTTCTCGTGCTAGAGCATTTATTGAGTTTCAATGCAGAACCACGCTCTATCCAGATTTATGTGTACGTTCTCTTTCATACTATGTCAGCAACTTTACTACATCTCTAAGCCATCAAAAATTGGCCCAAATCGCACTAAAGGTGAGTTTAGCCAAGGCTGAGTCGACAAGAGGCTACGTGACGGAGGTGGCCAAGGAGCTCAAACAAACAAAAGCCAAGGGCTACCAAGCCGTGAAGGAGTGTTTGGATCAAATAAATGATGGAGTGGAGCAATTAACAAACTGTATCAAAGAGACACAAAACATCAAAGAAAATGAGAAAAATAATAATTTTCCTTGGCATGCTAGCAATGTCCAAACATGGATGAGCACAGCCCTAACTGATGCAAGCACGTGCATAGATGGGTTTTCGGGGCGGGCCCTGGGGGGAAAGAAAAAGGCCATTATCAAAGCCAAGGTTCTTAATCTTGAACAAGTCACTAGCAATGCTTTGGCCTTGTTCAATAGGTTTGCTGCAAACTATAGGTCCTCCCATGTCAAAAAACCCAAAGTGTAGGCCCTTTTGGGCAAAATTCGAAAGGGGGCTTCTTATTTTGTTTGATCTTTGATTGTATGTCGTGGATGGGACCTAGCAATATGTAAGGGGGGAAAATGTGAATATGCAAGGTTTTGGGTTTGAAGTTATATTAATTTATTTATTGAATTTTGTTCAAAGTGCTAAGACCTCCTCCTCCTACTCTTCCTCAATTTTTTTTTTAAATCAAGAAGTATGACAATTTGCGTAGTTTAATTGGTCAACGTTTACTTAATTTGTGACCACGAGGCCATGTGATTAAGTTAATTAATACCCATACAAAATGGATCATAATAAATGAAACACATGATTACAATATATATAAATAGATATCATATATATGAATAATTCTTGAATACCATGATTAGATTTTTTATTTTTCATTTTCTTGAAATCAGATCCAATTGAGAGATTCGCTACCCTTTGTGTGTGTGCGTGTGTTCTCCATTCACTCGGAAGACATGGCTAAGATAGTAGCATCATATCAATTCTTTTCTGCCTCCCTCCCTCCCTCCCTCTGTGTTTCTTTTTTTCTGGCCTTTGTTGATCATAAATCATTTCAATGAGTTAATTAATATAAACGAAAACATATTACTCTTCTTTTTTTATGCTAAAACATATTACTCTTCGACTATTTAGATAATGTCTCAGAAGATTGAAAGGAATTTTTCTTCTTTTCTTCTTGTTTTGCTTTTTTGACGTGGACTAATGGTCAAAATCTTCTTTATTTTGATTAAAGTTTCGAATCACTTCTTAAACATTAAATCACAATCCAATCTCAATTTTTTATTTATTTTTTTAGATGCAAGTCCAATATCAACATAATGAATGTATAATTGTAATAATTTCATCCTTCCAAATGGTATACATCAATTTTTGTTTCTTTGTAATTCTAGGTAATTAATTAATGTGGCTTGATATAATGATCAGAAAGATGACAATTGCCCAATATAAGAATTAATCTGAAAAATTTTATGACAACGGTTGAGATGGCCGAGTTGGTCTAAGGCGCCAGATTAAGGTTCTGGTCCGAAAGGGCGTGGGTTCGAATCCCACTCTCAACAGTTGTTTTGGCTGTTTTTCTTTTTTAAAGTCCATTACAAATTGGACTGCTGTTCAAGCCTTTTGAAAAAGCCCAAAGCCCATTACATTATACCGTTTATTATAGCCCATTAATAAAGCCCAAACCCTGCAAAAGGAAAATGTATCTCTTTCAAATTTCTTAAACCATAAATATTTTTCGACATTAATACAAAAGACATACATATACTTAAAATTAAATAATGAATAATTAAATTTTATAATAATTGAATTCATATAGCACTAAATTAAAGTATGTAACAAGCAAACAAAAGAAGACTTATTTTGCACAATCTATTCGTAAAATGGTCTAAAATTATTTTTCGTGTATTTGTAATTTTCATATGTGTGATAATTTAATTGGCACTCTTACAAAAATTTGGACATAAAAATGAATACTAACAAAAAAATCAAGAAAAACGAAATAGGTAATTTAGTGAATGAAAATATATTATGACATGTATTTTTATTCATTTATAATAATTTAGAGAATTTTTCTTATTTACGTTTTTAGTCTTTGAATTTATTGTTATTAGTGTATTAAATGTAATCGATTTTTTTCTTAATTTTTAAATAAATACTTAAAGTAGTATGATTAAGAAAAAAATAAAACAATTAATTTTGTAATGTTGTAAGATCTAGATAGTAAAGAAACGGTGAAGGAAAACCAATCAACTAGCAAAATTTTAATAAATAAATAAATACCTATTGCTATTAGCATCAAGAATTAAGAAAGTTAACCCTTTGCACGCGGGAAATGTAAATCAGTTTTCCTGCGAAAAAATCCGAACAGAGAGAAGAAGAAGAAGAAGATGGATATGGAGGAACAGAAATCATTAGCATCAGCATTGCCAGAAGGAGGAGAAGACGACGAGCACGATTCTAAAGAGACAGTTTTGCAGCGATACTTCCTTCAAGAATGGAAGCTCGTCAAGTCTCTCCTAGACGACATCGTTTCTGCTCGCCGCGTCTCCGATCTCTGCGCCGTTCACAAGATTCGATCCATTGTATGCTCCCGCCAAGTTTCCTTTTGGCGGCAGAGTTCAATTTTCAGTCGGATTTTTATTTTGTTATTATTTGTTTTGTTTTGTTTTGTTTTTTGTTTTCAGTCAATTGAGCTATTGAGCTATTCGAATGAGCTGAAAATCGGTGCGAGATTATGTGTTTGTTCATGTTTTACTTTGGGAGACAGTTAAGTCAGCTGAATTTGTGTGTGGTTGTTTTTGATTGGAAGTTTTGCTTCTAAGCTTGTAGTTTCGTTACTCCTGAATGCCGAATTATGGCAGGAATATGTGCGTTTGTTGCTGAATGATATATTTGTTGGAATCGATATTTCCATAACCAAAACTCACTTATTTTATCACTCTCGACTCACTATGCTTGGCTGCTGCTGTCTATTTCTGCAATATGGCATTTTTATCTGAGAGTAAAGTAAAGAATGTTGAGAAAATAGTATCTTTTTATGTTGTTGAATCTTATTTTCCTTGGAAGATTTTTATAATCTTGGCTTGGCTTTATTTTGTTCTGTCAATTCTGATGACTGCTTATATGTAGTTTTTTTTTCAATATTTTATCATATGATTTTAATGCTTGTTAAAGACATGCCTCCAGGAGAAAAACTTTCAGTTTGCTTGGTGGTTTGGTATTAGTCCATCAGTGTTTCTCTTTGTAGATTAGATTTCTTTTTACTTTCAAATGTAATGGTCTTTGCAGAATGGTGCATTGACTCTTAAAGTGCTTATGTGCAGATGGACAAGTATCAGGAGCAAGGTCAACTAATAGAGCCTTATCTCGAGAGTATAGTTTCACCCCTAATGGCTATCGTCCGCTCAAGAACCACAGAGTTAGGCGCTGCCTCTGATGAAATTCTGGAAGTGATCAAGCCTATATGCATCATAGTTTATTCACTGGTTACAGTTTGTGGATACAAATCTGTCATCAAGTTCTTCCCCCATCAAGTTTCTGATTTAGAACTTGCCGTATCTCTTTTGGAGAAATGCCATAACACGAAAGCTGCGACATCATTGAGGCAAGAGAGTACTGGAGAGATGGAAACAAAGTGCCTCATACTTCTTTGGCTTTCTATTCTAGTGTTGATTCCTTTTGATATGTCGTCTGTGGATACTAGTATAGCCAATAGCGATTATGCTGGGAGAGATGAGCCTCCTCCATTGGTAATGAGGATTTTAGAATTCTGTAAGGACTATTTATCAAATGCAGGTCCCATGCGTACCATAGCTGGATTGCTGCTGTCGAGACTTTTAACACGCCCAGATATGTTCAAGGCTTTTACCAGGTGATTTATATACATATATAGTATGCATGTTTATATAATTTCACTCTTATCGAGTAAAACATGCATCATTTATCCCTTGGGAAGTGGCTAGAAGGATAAGGAAGCGAACATATTTGGATGTGATAAAGACATGGTCCACATGGACCTCAGCTTAATCTACTAATAATGTCACCCAAACGCTTATCTTTGCAGGTTATTGTCGTCGGATGATGATTCTTGAATTTACTTGTTTTGTTTGTTTGTTATCCTTCAGCTTTATTGATTGGGCGCATCAAATTCTTTCTTCCATGAAGGACAGTGTTATAGATCACTTCCGATTGTTAGGTGCAGTTGAAGCCCTGGCTGCCATTTTTAAGGTCAGCTTTCATTCCTCCAATTAATTCCATTGCTAACATGTTGTGGACTTCGATTCTGCTAATAGGCAGTATATTAGTATTGTTTCTTGGACTTGCTTTAGTTTTTAGATAGTCTTTGCAAATACATGTTTGGAGAGTAGGTGTGACTAACTTTGGGAGTATACTAGTTTGCTGAATTGTACTTTTGATCTGAGAATTTTGCTTTTCCATTTCTATTGTTGTTCATCTTCCACTATGATTTATCTTAGAAATTGTTTTACCACTTATTGAGTACTTTTTCCTCAAATGCAGATTGGCAGTACATCGGTATTGCTGAATGTGGTCCCCGTTTTATGGAATGACACATCAGCTTTGATAAAGTCTTGTACTGCTGCTCGGAGTTCTTTACTTCGCAAATATCTGGTAAAGCTGACCCAACGAATTGGGCTTACTAGCCTGCCTCATCGTTCACCTACATGGCGTTATGTGGTCAGTGCAGTTGACTTTTGCATTTGACATTACTGATAAGTTGCTATTTGACATTTTTCTTTATCTTTAACAGTAAGAGAAGAAATTTTCTCTTACCCACTCTGTGTTTCTGGAAAATAACTGGAGGCTCATACCCCAGAGATAAAAAGGCAATTCTTAAAGAGTATAGTTCATATAAAAAATTACTTTAAAAGATTGCAGATAATCCACTGGTGTATGTCAACATCTTTACTGCAGAAACTTAATGCAATTTTTCCCCTCTAGCCCAGTACCGTTTGTGTAGCAGACATTCTACATTTTTATTTGCTTCATGCTAATCATCCTCCAAACTATTAATATACAGCTGGTGGAATCATTGGAAATTTTGCAAGGTATTTGGACTACCCTGTCTTACATGTTCCTGTACCTGTCTCTCGAGTATGTGACAGTGTGCTGATGTGTAGATAACTTACCTTCATATATATCTTAGGGTTGTCTTCCATGTGAAGAAAAACTTTTGGTTACAAAACTTGAGCAGTTGTAATGTATTTTAAATGTTGCTATTTCTCTACTTTATTGATAACCTGTAGGGGAGAAACAACACCCTTGGAGAGAATATCTCTTTACATGTGACAAGAGATTGTAACCAATTACATAATTCAGCAAACATGACTTCTGGTGATGTTTCTCAAGAGACAAGCTGCCCTGAAGAGGAAGAAATGGATGTTCCAGATATCTTAGAAGATATTATTGAACTTTTACTGTCAGGATTGAGAGATACGGTATGTCTGAAGGCTTATATTCAACTGATAGCATGCTTTGCATTAGATACTAAGTAGTTTACTTACTGATAGTTGCAATCTCAATTTCTGTAGTCTTGCTTTCCTGTTTTTATTTCTTATTTACATGAAAGCAATAATCTTTTCTTTGCAACTAACCTTTTGCAGCAGATCAGATTTTTTGAGTTTTAGCTTTCTTCATTTTAGCTATTGTCTAGCTGTGTTCATGATGCATTCGGTATATATTCTGTTTACTCATGTAGGACACTGTCGTGCGATGGTCTGCTGCAAAAGGTATTGGCCGCGTCACTTCACGTTTAACTTACTCCCTTTCGGATGAAGTCCTTTCATCTGTATTGGAGCTCTTTTCTCCTGGTGAGGTATGCTGCTAAAGTTACTTTCTATGCTTCGTTCTCTTCACAATTGGACATTTTCTGTATACTTCTCTCTCGGGCTACTAAAGTTTGGTTTTGAATGTCAGGACTCCAAAAATTCTTAATATTAGACAGTTTTGTAATTCTATGATAATCTGGAGAATACTAAGCCCTAAATTAAGTTGGAGGAACATCTAATACTAAGCCCTAAAAATTAAGTTGGATCTAATACTAAGCCCTAAATTAAGTTCGAGGAACATCTACCTATTTAGTTATGTGTCAGGTTTAACCTTTCGCTGCTTAAGGGAGCATTATGCTAATCATTTAATTTTTGGATGATTTTCTCGAATTATTCTTCTAAGCTAGTACCCTTTTAGTTAGTGGTACCAAATATTTTCCACAAAGATATAGTTTCAAAATGCCTATATACAATAGAAATTCTCCCATTATTGTAGATAATTTCTTTTCATGATCAGCGTTGGTAATTTGACTGAAATTGTTGTCATTGGATGAACTCAGAAGATCCTACTCCTGCATCTTCTGAATGAAAAGATCAACTAACCCCTTTTCTGGATAATGCATAAAAACTTTCTCGGAGGTCATAGAACCTTTAGAGATGATATAGAATGTGCTCGCACATTAGCTGTAGCCACATCTAGCTAAAATGATATTCCTTTCCTCTGGAACTTAGTGATCAGCAGGCATTAAATCCAATGCTGGCAACTTTCCAGCTTATTATTTCAGTCAGAAATTGTAACTTATCACTTGTTGCAGGGAGATGGCTCATGGCATGGTGGATGCTTGGCATTGGCAGAACTGGCACGCAGAGGATTGCTCCTTCCAATCAGTTTTCCTAAAGTTGTCCCTGTTATCATAAAGGTATGCGTTTTCATTTCTTTGTGGCACAGGATGAAAAGCTACTATAATTGTTGGATGCTTTTATTTATCTGTCTCTGTCATGATTTAACTATTTGACTGTTGCATCTATGCCTGCAGCTTTATCTATTGTTTTGGGTTCTTTCTATTCACCACGAGTTTATTTCCTAAAATAATTGACAGGCTTTACATTATGATATTCGAAGAGGACCTCATAGTGTAGGATCACACGTACGTGATGCTGCAGCTTATGTTTGCTGGGCTTTTGGTCGAGCATATTATCATAGAGACATGAAAAATGTGTTGGAACAGCTCGCACCACATCTTCTAACAGTGGCCTGCTATGACCGTGAGGTGCTTAACTATACACCAAAAGTTTTAATGAATAACTTTCTGATTTCTTTTTCTGATCTTTCTGGCCTGATGCTGAGTCCACGAGCTCAATGCTTAGGTTAATTGCAGAAGAGCAGCTGCTGCTGCTTTCCAGGAAAATGTAGGAAGACAAGGAAATTTCCCCCATGGCATTGATATAGTAAATACAGCTGATTATTTTGCACTGTCCTCCCGAGCGAACTCATATCTTCATGTTGCTGTTTCCATTGCTCAATATGAAGGCTATCTTTATCAGTTTGTGGATGAACTATTGCATAATAAGATCTGTCATTGGGTATGTGCTGCCTGGCTTCAACATTACCCTTAATTTTATTTTTTGGTATGTCTTCTCACATTAGGTCTCTGATACCAAACTGAACCTTATTTTGCCACCCCTAAGTTCTTGATGCCCCCATCCCCACCCCTACCTTTATCTATGAGTATTTCAAGCATAATATGAACACATGGTTTGCCACAAAATTGGGAAGTAGAGGTAGGCAAATTAATGTGGCTTTGTTGATCCTTTTCTATTTCAAAAAACATCGCTAAAACTTTCCTTGCTTTCATAAAAAAAAACTTGATGTGATCGAATGATTTATCTCAGATACACAAGTTTTGTGCAGATTTTGCTAGAAATTGCTGTTTCAATGGCATGTTTATTTCTTGACAAACATCGTAGCGATCTCCTTCTCTTCTCATGGCTGTCACTACCTATTGGCTTATCTAATGCTCGTGCAATATGTTGGATATTCAGGACAAGGGTTTGAGAGAACTTGCTGCCACTGCCCTTTCTTCTCTTGTAAAATTCGAACCTGAATATTTTGCTAATGTAATTCTGGAGAAACTAGTTCCTTGTACTCTATCATCTGATTTGTGCATGCGGCATGGTGCTACATTGGCCACTGGGGAGGTGGTTTTGGCTTTAAATAACCACAACTTTGTTCTTTCCACGGGTTAGTCCCTACATGGCCTTTACAATTTGTTATAATGGAGATGCCAGCATGCTATGAAATTCACCCTATTTACTTTACCAATTTGGAGTGTAGTTACACACGGTATGAGTGATTTTCTCCTCGGGTTTCTTATTGCAGATAAGCAAAGAGTTGTTGCTGGTATAGTTCCTGCCATTGAGAAAGCACGACTTTATCGTGGTAAAGGTGGAGAAATAATGCGTGCTGCCGTTTCGCGCTTCATTGAGTGTATTTCTCAAGCTCAAGTATCTCTAACTGAGAAGATAAAACGAAGTTTACTTGATACCCTCAATGAGAACTTGAAACATCCTAATTCTCAAATACAGGTGTTTCCCTCGACTAAATTAATTCTAGTTTAGGCAAAGTTTTCCCTTGACTAAATTTATTCTATTCATGCTTTTAGAATGCTGCTGTTGAAGCCCTTAAACACTATATTCCTGCTTACCTTGCATCCACGGAAAACAAGGGAGTCAATGATATCGTGTCAAGGTACCTTGAACAGTTGACTGATCTTAATGTGGCAGCAAGAAGAGGTTCAGCTCTCGCACTAGGTGTTCTGCCTTTCAAGTTCCTCGTTAAAGATTGGAAATCCATATTAACAAAGCTCTGTTCTTCATGTGAAATTGAGGTATATATGGTTAGTTGCCTTAGAGGAGGGTAAAAATCTGAAATCCTTGAAAAATAAACCCTCAAGTACGTTAGAGTCGGCCACACAGAGAAGCTTAGTTTTCTTTCTTTTCTGACAAAAAAATTTGGTATATGTAGGATAATCCTGAAGATAGGGATGCTGAAGCACGTGTGAATGCTGTGAAAGGACTCGTATCTGTGTGTGAAACTTTAACCGAGGCAGGAGAATCTTCTGCTTTCTTATCTGGAGAAGATGGGCCGACCCTTTTTCTCTCCATAAAAGATGAAGTAATGTGCAGTCTTTTTAAAGCTCTCGATGATTACTCCACTGACAACAGAGGTGACGTAGGTTCTTGGGTTCGTGAGGCTGCAATGGATGCCCTTGAGAGATGCACGTATATTCTGTGCAAGAGAGATTCCATAAATCAAGCGAAAGGGTCTACTTTAGAACTTAAAGCAAGTGACCAGATCAGCTCGTATTTTGATGCCAGTTTGGCAAACAGTTTAGTCGGGGGCATTGTCAAGCAAGCCGTAGAGAAGATGGATAAACTAAGGGAATCAGCGGCAAGGATTCTTCAAAGAATCCTGTATAATAAAACAACTTTTGTACCACATATACCGCACAGGGAAGTTCTTGAACGTATAGTCCTGGACGAGACTGATTTTAAGTGGGGGGTAAGTAAAATAGCAAATGATCCTTGATGTCGTAGAATGTTCAGTTTCTAAGTAACATATCGTTTTGATTTCGATGCAGGTTCCAACATTCTCATATCCTCGTTTTGTTCAACTTCTTCAAGTTAGTTGCTATAGTAAATATGTTGTCTTGGGGTTGGTTATCTCTATCGGCGGGCTACAAGATTCTTTGAAAAAAGCATCACTCAGTGCTTTGTTAGACTATCTTCAGAGTGCAGAAACCAAAAGCCATGGTGACTCGCGAGTGTACAGTCTGTCAATGGACATTCTATGGATTCTTCAAAAATATAGAAGATGTGACAGAGTCATCATACCAACTTTGAAAGTAATTCTACAAAACTAGCTCTAGTCTCAGCAGCATCATACATATCTATATCTGTATGTATGTCTATATATACATATTACACACACGCGCGCACTACATATGAATGCGTGCTTGTTTCAAAAAATGAAAATCTACCATTGAGATAGTTTCTACATCTAAAAAGTATCCTGTGATTGATGTTTGAGGTAATATTTGCCTCATTATCCCACTTCTCTTGCGTATGAGCACGGTTTAATTCATTTTGATTTATGATCTTCTTGAAGGTTTTACATAATGCTCGTTAACTTTTTCCTTTTATGTATGTGTTTTTCTGAGAATTTACCATTTCATGGAACTTATTTCAGACTATCGAGATTCTTTTCAGCCGAAAGTTATTGCTAGACATGGAGGTCAGTATGTTATTCTCTTCACATTTTGAAATGACTCCTTAGTCTCATTCCACCTCCTCATTTTTCCTTTCAGTTCTTAAAAGACCTTTTCTTTTTTTTTTTGAATTTGACGACACAATTTCTCTGCTTATTAATCGGTGTGCTTTTTCTTAATGATACATCCTGTAATTTCTCAGGCTCAGGCTACAGTCTTCTGTGCTGGTGTTCTGGATTCTCTCACGACAGAGTTAAGAGGAACGAAAGACTTCTCTAAATTATATGCAGGAATTGCAATACTCGGATATATAGCTTCAATTTCAGATCCTATCAACATAAGGGCATTCTCCCATCTCCTCACCTTTTTAGGCCACCGATATCCCAAGGTCCTTTTTGGCTGAAACAAGTTATTTATGACACTTATCATACGACACAATTATTTATTATAACATGATTTTCCTTTGCAGATACGGAAGTCTGCCGCAGAACAAGTGTACCTTGTTCTTCTAGAAAATGGAAATCTAATGCCAGAAGACAAACTAAATGAAGCTACTGAAGTCATCACAGAGACTTGCTGGGAAGGTGATGTAGACGAGGCGAAGAAGAGAAGGTTACAGCTCTGTGAAATGGCCAATCTTGAAACTGCACAAATAGTAAAAGCATCTCAGATAGAATCGAAAAGGGTTGTCGAAAAACGGTTGGCTTCTGCTGATGAAAATGCTTCGTACTCTTCATTAGTGGAATCAGCTGGATTTTAGGAGAATTCTTCCAAAGGAGCATTTGGGCTACAAATACAACAAGAACAATCGTGTGGTAAGCGTTACAAAAGTTGTGATTTTTGGTTCAAAGCGAGTGTGAGAACAACGCGATGTGCCCTTGAAGATCAACTGGTGGTCTGGAAGGAGCATGCTGCGGAATGGAATAATTCAGGTGCGACTTATTGGAACTCTTCTTATGATTCTGTTTTGGTGTTATACTAATTCTATGCCCTGTTGGGTGAAGATTAGAGAGGGTGAAATTTTGTTATTGTCTGCGTTGTGAAGTGGTTCAATTAGTTTGATAAAAGAAATAGTTAATTATCAGAATTTCCTTACTCTTTGATCTATTTACAAAATGATGGATTCTATTGTCGAAAATTGTTTTATCGTGGTGGTGGTGTAACTATCAAAATTATTATTATATATTAGTGCCGTGCCGTGCCGTGTTCAAGGGCGACTCCACCCTTGCAAGAGTGGGGTCACTTGACCCCACTCAAAATAAATGTATTATATATATTTATATATTATTATATATAAATTTAATTTTTATTAGTTTATATTTATAATTTGACCCCACATTTAGGACTTCATAATATTTAATTGATCATTACTTTTTCTTTAAAATACAAAATATATATTCACATATACACCAAAAAAACAAAAAATTATATATTGCCTTTATTTCTCTAATCTATATTTTCTAATAAATACTTCGTATAAATTAAACAAAATCACAAGAAAATTCAATTTTGAACATCCATTTCAATAGGAAAAATATTTCATCAAATAGTATCTGATAATCTGATATTGGGAAATTATTTTCATTGAAAATTCAACATCTTAAATTTTTTATAGTAGTCACTTAAATTAAGGTCATTCGATTTTTCTACGATTCATTATGAACTTCAAAGTTTGTAATGTTTAGGTTAGAAATATTGCAATTTAGCAGGATTTTTTTTTAAATTCATGAGATCTTTTTGAACTTCTATTGCGCTTATGATTCTACATTTTGTAAATTTTTCTAAACTTTTATAGTTTATTTGGATTGTTATGGAATTTATAGATTTCAAACTATGTAAAAAAAGGAAGATTTCTCATAGGGTGTTAATTTATATTTGAAGGAATGAATTTTCATTATATTTATACATGTGTATAGTTTCAGTTTTGTGTTTTAAATTTCTTATGGATAATTATGGTTATTTTGTAAAAGTAGTAAAATGAATTAACACTAAAATTTATTATTTAATTTGAAAAAGAACTTGGCAATATAGAGAAGGATAATTACCTTTATTTTTTCAAGTGAGTTTGCAAAAAAATATTAAAAATTAAATTTAGCAATATTTTAAGAATATTAAAAAAATTGACCCAGTGACTAATACTTCTGGAGTCGCCATTGGCCGTGTTACTGTGTACATGTTCTGTACCTATGTAGTTAATAATTTAAGTATAAGCATGATTGTGGGATTATGAATAATAACAGTGAATTGTAAGTCATATGTTGCATACATTTCCGTAGATAGATGTGTTACTGTGTACATGTTCTGTACCTATGTAGTTAATAATTTAAGTATACGCATGATTGTGGGATTATGAATAATAACAGTGAATTGTAAGTCATATGTTGCATACATTTCCGTAGATAGATAATATTTTAATGATAGATGAATAAAAATATATGTGAACACAATGTAAAGGTTTGGTGACATAGTGTTTTATTATATTAAAGGGTATAGGTCTATTATATAAAAGAATTATTTCATGATAAAATAATTTTCTAAAATGATATTGAGGATGATTATCTACTCAAAAAGCATGAGGATTGAAAAATCATGTCCAAGCTTTTCCACAACTATGCATCATTATTTATGTTACACTACAATATGAATCAAGCATAAAAAATTAAAAACTAAAAAAGAAAAAAGGACTAAATATGATTCTCATCACTGAGAGAAACATAGTTCTATCGTCATCATCGTATTTTCATGTAACTCCTATCTTCGAACCTTGCCCACTTCATCATTTTTCGGGCACACTCGACCTCCTCGATCCGGGTCTGGACACGCTCAAACTCCGAGATCCGACAGGGTATGGTAATCCCGCCAGGATGATCAAACCCGTATTCGTTTTCGGACTCTTTTAGCAAATCTCCAAATAAAGGGTGGTTAAAGTATACGACTGGCACTAAAATTCTCTTAAAATCGCCCTCTTTTTGACCCACGTAAACTGCCATACGCCCTTTTGGGATAGACCCGGGTTTCCCAAGACACGGTTCTTGCCCGGCCCGAATGTAGTACCGACCAGGATCCATCTTTTTAGCTACTATTGCCTTTGCTTTTGTCCTGAGGCGATGAGTCCAGCTGATCAGCTGACCAAAGGGTTTGGCCCGGATGCTCTGACATGGGTTTAGCCGGCGGTATGCCGCCGGAAAGAAACTTCGCCTGAAAATCCGCTGGAAAAGGGTGGTGACCTGGTGTTTTAGCAAGAAACCTCGTATCCTAATCCTACCCATGTCTTTTTCTTTTTTTGTTTTTTCTTTAAGGGAATGTTTCGGAGAATTCTTGGGGAAAGGGCAGAGGATCAGCCATGGAAGTAGATTTCAGAGGTTCAATTGAAGTGATTTGTCTTTCTGGTTCCGCTAAAGAATGGTTTATATATAATAAATTTGAGTTTTCTTTTGAGGGGCTTCAGAGAGGTAAGTGGAGGCTGAGGTGGTGGTGGCAGCAGCGGCGGCGGCGGAGAAGGTGGTGGTGGGCTGAGAAAAAGAGTAACGGAATAGTTGTAGAGATGTGAATGGGGAATTTATATATAAGAGGAGTGAGGAAATGTTGGCAAAAAATATCAGAAGGATTATGATTGAGAGGTGTGTTGACTAGTTCATGAATTATGATAAGAGGAAAAATTGGAATGGAAAGAGTGAGGGAAATTTCCCTTTGAAAAATTGGAAATATGTTTAAGACTTTTGAATTTTGTTGAAAAAAAATGTATAAAAGTAAAAGATTTTATCAATTCTCAAAAAATTTATAGTAGATCTTAAAATTCCGTACATCTTATAAAATATTATTGGAGTTTAAGACGTTGATAATAATAATCTTGCCGTTAGTATGACAAGAACAAAAAGAATATTTTAGAACTTCTATATCAATTAGAAATTTCTTATTATAAGATATTTTAAAGAGTTTATAAATTTATGCCATATGCGTGCATTCATTTAAAGCAATTGTAATTTTTTTTTTCCTTTTGAACTTTATTCCCCCTAATTTTACTTTTAGATCATATTATTTTATATGACAAATTAAATAGAATATCTCAATGTGTAAGAATTTTTTTTTGAACTATTCTACAATAAATAATTTTTTAATTAAAAAATTTAAATACACACAACGGGTTCAAGTGGGTTATAAGTGGTATGTTTCCATCTATACTTTATAAACTACTCATCTTAAGTTACTTTAGTAATCACTCATATCCCAATATTTTTTATTTATATTAGATTATATATGTAATTATACCAAATATATTAATTTATATTCTAATTACTGAATATACACAGTATAGATTATATTTAGTATCAAAATCGTATTTTACTTATGCATAAATATAAGTATTATATTCTGTTTATTTTTTACACACACATTCATTAGGACACTCAACAAATTAACTACTAAAATTTGTAAAGATCATTCAAAGTCCACCATTCTTATAATATAATATAATATAATATAAAAATGGAGTAAGTAACTATGTGAAAACTCACAAAATATTTTTCTAAAATAATTTTTAATGATAAAATAAGGCATGCGTGCAATCATTAAGCTTTCCCTTGACTATTATTATTATAAAAAGAAGATTAGCAGCCTTGGAAGTGTCCAAACTAAAAATTGCCTAAATATCCGTACATACATTGTACGTTTCTTGTTTGAATGGAATTTGTCAACTATGTGGGCCCCATTTGGGCCATTTGACAACAAATTACACGTAAGAAATTTAATTATTCTAAAAGTGTGGGCCGAGTATATAATTTATATAATTTATCATCATATGAATCTGTGGGCCCAGACTTCACCTTTATCCACATTCCACGCAGTCCCTCTCCAATGTGCGTGTTTCTTTCTTTGATTTTTCTTTCTTTCTTTCGTGTGTTTTGTTTTGTTTTTTTTTTTTTGGTTTTTTTGTAATTTTATTTTAAGAATTAATTCTATGAATAAGAAAGTGTAGAGGAATAACTAGAATAGTATTTTTTTATTTGAAATGTGATTATAATCTATGTTTTTCACCATAATTATTATATGAAAATGGATTTCTCGACCTTTGTTAAATGCATAGCATTAGCTCCATCAAAGTGTTTTATTTAATTATAATTTTGTTAGGATGAGATACTTTTAGTAAAACACTCTCAATCCACTTACGTTGAAGACACATAGGATTTTTAATAAAAATATTTTGACGAATTTGGATTTTCAAGGAGTGAAATTGAATACTTTTGCAATAATTGTGAGGTAATTAATCGCACGATTAGAAGGCAAAATGCAATTGAATACTTACTCCTTTAAAATTGATGAAAATTTGAAGTTTGATCGTAGTTTGGACTTTAGCAGCAAGAATTTTTTAATTTTCCGGGGGGGGGGGGG
>JACFYI010003520.1:857247-890758 GCA_014898755.1 Handroanthus guayacan | reverse complement strand
ATTCGTAGGGATGTTAATGGGTTAGATTTGGATTGGATCACGATAATTTAATTTCAAATTCAATAACAACATATCAAATCCCAATTTGTTTCAAGATCTTATAGGATCTGTGATTGGTATTACCATAGATAAATTCGGACATCTCCGGATAAAACCAGATATTAGAGAAAATATCTAAATTCAAAATAAATATATATTATTTATTTTGGCTAAAAATCGATGAATATGTGTGCTTTTTGAATTACTTTAAAATCTTGTGCACTTTTCTCTTTGTGTCCTATATATATTATAAAATAATGATGCATTAATATATCATTTTATATATAATACGATATATCTATGTACAGTTACCAATAAGATGATATATCTATAAAGTGTTATATCATATGTTATATTTATATAAATAATGTATGCAATATTTTACATATTATGCATTCGGTTTCATATTATCAAATCTTTTATCGGTTAAAGATTGAAAACAATCGAATCGAAGTTGAGCCGAATTCACATTAAAATCCGCTCCATTGCAGCCCAATCCGATCCCCAAAATCAAAGCAATTAATGTTTCAGCCCAAAATAGACTCCAGTTTGGGCTTCGATATAAATGCCCCCGTAATTTTTCCACGGTTTAAGGTTGATGACGGGCTGAAGCCCATGCCTTTTTTGAACCAACGATAATTAATTAAAACGTGATACTTGGATTTCGATTTTCTTTTTTATTTTTTTTGATGAATATATTTGGATTTAGATTTTAATTTCTACAAAATTCACTTTTTTTTTTAATAAAAAAATAGTTATTTTTCTGTATAAATATTATGAAAAATTAATTAAGTTTGTAGGAATTATTTTAAATAAATTTTCTCCTTCAAAACTAAACAAAAAGAAAGATAAACGGAACTATGAATTGTAACATTTATTAATTGATAATTATATTATTTTAAAGATCTTCTCTTTCCATTCCCTTTAAAGAATCTTTATTATAATTTTTTAAAGAAAAAGTGTTTAGTGGTAAAAACGTAATTTTACATTTTGGAAAAATAAAAAAAAATAAAAATATGGAAATGTAATTAAAGAAGCGCAACATGACCCCCTCTGGTATATCTGATTCAACTGTTGCAGCACCGACAGTGGCGCACACTTGGATCCGATAACCCGTTTCCTAACGGTAACAACTACCGGATTCGGATCATAACCCGTAAACAAAACGGTGGAAGCAATATCTGAAAACGGGTCGGACCAGTGAGTTCCTGATGCCCGAGGATCCGAGTATGGATGTGTTGCAGGAATCGGGTTGGGAGGAGCTCCGGAAAGAAGCTCGGAAGGTTGAAGGTGATCTCGATGTGAAGTTATCTTCTTATGCTAAGCTCGGCGCTCGCTTCACTCAGGGAGGTACCAACTTTCTCTGCACTCACTGTCAATTGACAATTGCTGGGATTTGAATGTACATTTGGGGATATAATTTTGTAAATCGAAGAATGTTTATTTCAGCTGACTTATGAAGTTTAGATTTAGGAACGCGAAAAGCTCCGTGATCTGTATCCTAGATCATCCCCATATAAATTGTTAGTGGTAATTGTAGCTAGTTTTGGCAGGCAGTGCATGTAACAATTGCTCTTAATTTTGGTGGAGTTGTGATTTTTGATCGCTTTTTATTTTCGGATTTGTTTATAAACAGTAGTAGATGAATTTTCGTGAAATTTCATTTCTTCTTTTCGTGTTGCTTTTGTTGGGTTTCGAATTTTAGTGATGAAATGCTATGGAAAATATTTTCATAGTACTTTATGCTTTATTTTTTTCAAATGGTTTCATTTTTCATTTCTATTTTCTGTCAAATAAAAGGTTGGAATATAGCATAAAGTGTTTATGTAAGAGCTAATTTGATAATGTAGGGATAAGTGAGATAACCTTTAACTCAAAGCCTTGGATAAATGATTTAGATGTAACTAATATGTGGTTGTAATAGGAGCTTGAATCTGTGATTTTAGTGATGTAAATTTGATAATGTCGGGATAAGGGAGATGACCTTGTACTCTGACTTATTGACTAATCGACAGATTTAAAACTCTAATAATATCATAGTCTCCAGTATATGATGCAATACCTGTGCATGTTCGCATTTGAGGTTTAATTGGTACCAAGGGAGCTTCCTGTTTGCTAGGTGGGTTTTGGCATTCCCCTTTCTAGAGTGACTGGAATTTAGGAAATTCATTTGCTTCTGAAACTTGAAGCATTCACTTCTGGAACTTTGAAAGATACAGTGAAATTCTCCAGTTCATCTCTACTTACTTTGCTTGTGCCTCAATGGATATAAAAACCGGTGAGCCATCACAATTTCCATTAGAGGCCTCTAAATTTGCAATAGGATTAGCATTTTCACATCACTATATCGTGCACATATGGCTGCATTTTGGAGCTGCGGCAAAAAGCAAGTTAGAGTTCACATGCTCAAGGTTGAGCATGCTCTAACTGATTTATAATTAAATCAAACCAAATCTTCCAAAAGAACATCTTGATATTAAAGTTCTTGGTTTTAAAAAGTATGTCATAGCCAGCTATTGCGTTTTTACATGTTGCATGTCGAATATACATTATTAGAATTTAAAAGATTTTTAGGATCTAATTGCGAGTAACTCTTTAAGTACAGGAGTGATTTCCTTCGCTAAACAGTTGGACTTGGTGACCAAAGTAGTAGAGTACTGACTTTGAAAAATATCTCTCTCTAAATTAATTCAAAACATTTTATAGCGTACCCTTTGATACCAGAAGCCTTTTTTTTGTATAGGGAGTACAAATCAGCATGACCACCGGTGTTTATGATGGTTTTATGGGTTTCCAGGTCATGTGGAAGCTGGTTCACCAACTTTCGGGTCCAGCAGGTCATGGAAGTCTATGGAAATGGAGATTCAGTCATTGCTGGAGAAGCTACAGGATATAAATGATTCTATGGGTCGATGTGCTGCATCTGCTGCACCTACCACTTCAGTTACTCAAAAGCTTGCTAGGCACAGAGACATACTGCATGAGTTTACCCAGGTTATTTACAATTACGTGTGATCTTCTCTCTTCTCCTTAGCTTATGATACTCTAAACATAATATATTCATCTGAGAAGAAGAAGAATAAAAATAAGGGAAATGGATTTTGCTTCCACAATTTCTTGGACAACCAAGAGATTCTTTTCTGTTTTTTTTTTGGGTCTCTCTCTCTCCCCCTCCCTCCCTCCCTCCCTCCCCTTAGAAAACCGACAGTTGTCAGTTGCAGCTTGTGCATTTGAAAACTTACACAGAAATAAGTGCATGAAATGGTTAATATTTGATTGAGTAATTGGTCTATGGTGTTCTGAACGCCTCTATATATGGCATCAACTTTCATTTCCATGAGTGATCTCAGAGTTTTTGGTTGGTTGATGAAGTCAAGTCTGATTACTTTTGCAAGGAGCTTCTGCTCTTGCATGCAACAAGAATAAACTTCTTGTGGTTCCTACTTACACTTGCTGAGCTTATGTTCTTGTGATGATTTGAGATGTAATAGATTAGAAGCTATTGAATTTTATGCAATTTTGAGATTCAAAAGAGTTCAAATATTTTAATATTGTCCATGCATCTTTTCATGACTTCGTCCGATGCCTTTCTCCTGATGTTTCATGGAGCTCTTCTTGTAGTAATCATTTCTCGTTTTTAGCCATAATGTTGATCTCATATCCTAGTGCAATTGACTTCAGACATTATTGTAGGAATTTAGGCGTATCAAGGGAAATATCAACTCAATGAGGGAACATTCAGAACTTCTTAGTTCTGTACGAGATGATATCAGTGAGTACAAGGTGAGCATTATATAGACAAATCCGTTCATGATGCTTCCTTTAGCTAAAAGGTGAATTTATGCAGGCCTCTGGGAGTGTGTCTCCAAGAATGCAATTACTAAGGGAGAGAGCTGCCATTCATGGAAGCATATCTCACGTAAGACTAATAAGTGGCTGACTATTTTGTCTTACTCGGTAAACTCTGCAGAAGAGTGTTTCTTTTGTGATACCGTGAACTGTTGTAGTAGGATGGACTCACTAGATGATGGTTGAAGATGTTTTAGGGTTTGAATGAATTTTATGCTGTGGAACTAATAGACAGCCGTCTATAATCTGTTGCTGTAATATAAAGATAAGTTACCAAGTTCCAGATGTTGGGTTTCTTGGGCCATACATTGCTAGAACCTGGTAGTATTTCTCAACTTTTGTGAACGAAAGGGTCCCTAATGGCAATAAATCAGTGAAACCAGTAGAAGATAAGATGACATTTTGGGATTTTCTTAGTTGCATGGAAATTTTGACAGTTTCGCCCTAGTGATGTTCATACAAGTACATGAATCACTTGAAGATCACGCAATGAAGAATTATGTCTGCTAAACAGCTTTTGTTTGTCTCGGTTTGCTTGGTAACCCTTATACTCATATGACCATGCTGCCCATCATGAGAGTTGCAATTTCTGCATGCCAATTTTGTTTCTGTTGCCTTTGCAGTGGTTGTGGCTGTTGGTTTACATAAAAGCTCATATAAGGATATGCATCTTTAATCGTCACTGTTTTTTTTTTCTACTTATAGATTGATGACGTGATTAGTCAAGCTCAAGCAACTAGAGTGGTCTTGGGCTCTCAAAGGGCCTTGTTTGGAGACGTTCAAGGAAAAGTAAAGCTGCTTGGTGACAAATTTCCAGTCATTCGTGGTCTAATTGGTAATTTCTCTGAATACATGTTTGCTGTTGATTTTTTCAATATGAAAATCCCAATTCTATTATCTTGTTCCCTGATCCTCACAGGTTCAATCAGACGGAAAAAATCAAGGGATACTCTCATCTTGTCTGCTGTTATTGCTGCTTGTACGCTTTTTCTTATCATCTATTGGCTTTCTAAGTAAACAGAGATTTGATATGTCAAAATTACGTCAGAAAAAAGAGGTATTTCCAATGAATTTTCCATGCATGTTTTATTCAGAACAAAATTCGTTTCAAGGTTATGATTTTTGTCCAAACGGCATCTCTCTCCTATCCATGACTTTATCTTTATACCTTGTACAGGAAGAATATGCATTGTGGTTAGTTCACTGCACAAAAACACAGAAGATGATTCCCTTAATATAGTGTGTTTTTACCCTATAGATATACCTTGCATCATTATATTCCCTTAGGATGTCATTTAAGTGCCAAGTTACCATATTCCAGGGGATCTACCTACCTAACATTCTGAATTTTAGTGGTAAGTTCCTGTTTGCACTCGTTACTACAGTAACTGAAGTATGAACTTGGGGTATTTGATTTTGAACTTCATTTAGGTTGTGTTTTGATTGAAGTATTTGGGTTTGAAGGCAGAATTTGGAGCTTTAGATTAGGAAATAGCTCAAGCGGTTGCTAAAGGGTTTGAAATCAACAGTAACTCAAGGTTGTGTTTGGGTTGAACGACTTGAATATAAGAAGAGGGTTTCTAGCTCAAGCTTAGGCGTATAGCTAAAATACTAAAGGATTTGAAATTTATAGTACCATACAAACAAGTATAGTGGATGTGTTATTGAAGATTTGAAATCTTTACAGTTTAACTACCAAATCTATAAATCCAAGTACAACCCAAAAAAGCTATCCCTAAAAGTGCAAGAATAGTTATTATAGATTTGAAATTCTTAGCTATAACAAATAAACATACATATGAAATTATTAATGAGTAAAATATTTATAAAATATTAAGCCTATGGTTAGAAAACAATAAAATAATCCAGTTTTACAATTCCTTGCAAATGGACTGAGCCGAGCTTCCGCTTGAGCTTGAGGCAAGAAAAATAATCAAGGCTCGGCTCGGCTCCGTCATTAGCAACCCCAATTATTGTTATCTTCATGGGATATTGTGGTTTGACTAGAATTAAGTTTGTTCAATTCTATTTGAACAAGTTTGAGATTGTTCCATCTTTGGACAGAGTGAGTCCTGAGGGTTCAGTCTAGCTTTTTTTCACCATAAAGGGCTGGCAGACTAGTAACTCCGCAACTAGAATAGTGGTGGGGTTGGCTCTGAATGCCAGGATCAACATTTTTGGTCTTGATTGGCAGTGGGGAAGCCCTTTAGATAGTAAGATTAATAACTGCTGGTTACTGTTTGTCAGAGAACACAGGGACAAACTCCTGCTGGGATTTTAAATGCATGTTGGCTAAAGCTAAATCAAATCCATGTTATGCAACATGTTTGAATAAACTGGTTGCATATTCAACTTAGAACATTTGTATTTAGCTTCTGTGTATTGGTTGAGATAGCTTTTGTACATGGACTCTTAGATCACTTGAGGGTTTTTAACGGGTTAATGCGTTCAAGATCGTCGACTCACTATGTGCTCAAAACTCGTCGAGAGTTTGAAGAACTTAGCCTGAAAGTTTAGTGAGAATCCCCGACTCAGGACTGTAAGGTAACTAAGAGGGTATTCGGGTGAGCTTATTTGACATGTTTTAAAAACTTATGAGATGTTAGATCTGACTTAGAAAATTAGTTGTTGAAACGCTTTCTCAACACTTATAAAATGTTAGTGATGGTAGTTCTCTTGTTTTGTGGTTCCAATTAAAAGAGTATGTTAAGATTTTAAAAGTAAGTTGGTAGTTCATACTTTTCTAAAGGAGTTTATAAGATCATAACATCCTTTTTTGAGATAAAATAAACTCTTTTCGAAAAAAGATGTGTGCGCGGTTTTTATTTTTTATTTTTTTCTTTTCTTTTCTTTTTCTTTTTTTTTTTTGGTTTTGGCAGGGGGCGCTGATTAGCAAAACCCCCTAAGGTTTGGACAACTTACAATAAATTCCCTCTATCTTTTGAAATTATATATAACACCTTTACTTCTACCTCTACGTCACACATTCAACTAGTCATTAGTCATTGTTACAAAAGCTTTAACACACTAACCTTCGTCGCCGGGGGTTATATTATCAAAAGATAAGAGAGAGTCTTCTGCAAATGAATCAAACCTCAATGGGGTTTTTGATTGTTTATCTTGAAAGAAATTTACCAAATAGTAATAACACCCTCTTAGTCGTCTTTTTTCTTTCATCGAATTACCAACAATAATTGGGTCATACCACAATCTACATTAGTTATAAAGTCATCCCACATAATCTAAAGTTTATGGTAGGCAAATGGGACATGACTTTCCATGACTTTCTCAATCACATGGTCTAGAACTCTTAAATGCACACAAAACTAATGTCCTTAACCCTAAACTCTGTCACCTTTATTACCAAAAATTGACCTTTTATCTCTTTATTTGCCACAAACATCAAAGTATGGGAATGCCTTCATAGCATCTGTATTCAATGTGAATAGCTATAAATCTTTTCACTTTAAATTTGTGGGGTATCTGCAACTAGCCTTGACTGCCCTGCATGGGAAACAAAACCCGAGATATGCTTTAATTATCACCATAGGCACACACACTAACACGTGTATGTGTGTGTGTATATACACATACATATAAATATATATATATTGGAGTCTATATCTGTATATTTTTTTTTCAACTGATGAAAGGTACTTCTCCAGCTATATATATGGATGTGGGTTCTTAGGTAGGTAGCTAGTTCCTACAACATATGTCGTACGTACTATATATGCATGCTGCATGTGTATATACATAGAAAAGACAGCCCTACCATTGAGCTTGAGATGCTAAAAGCATGTTTCATTGCCCGTAGATCATTAAATGAGGGAATCATCTCCCATCTTTATCGATTTTCACAGGTTTCACATTCCACTATGTGTTTTTCTTTTATTCTTTTTTTTCTTTGTGTGTGTGTAAATTGTGTGTGTCTGAAATATATATATTTTTTTTTTGTTTCTTTTTGTTATTTATTTATTTGTTTTAAGTGAGAGCACAAGAGACCATGGTTAGGTAACAAGCTTGAATGAAAAATTATTTGAATGAGATGAGTTCTATAATAGTTTGCTTTTATAGGTGGTAGATATAATAATTGACTAATTTATATTTTGATGCGATTCTTAAAAATGTATTTGTGTAAGTGAGAGCGTGATCCATTGATGTACAATGTTTTATTTCGAGGAAATATGTTTTTGCTTTATTCGTCTTTGAATATCGAAAGAAGTCCGTTATGTGGACTGAAAATACAATGTTGTTTAAATGTGGGAATCTATTTTGTTATAATTGGTTTCATAAGCATATGAGAAACTAGTACAATGAAAAAGTGGAAGTTAAAGATGTCAAGAAATCCATAGTGATTAGTCATACATATGCCTTTCACTTAGGTATGGGTTATGAATCAGTTACATCATTTATGTCTGAAGAGATATATATATATATATCTTATATAATACCTGAATTTTACTTTACAATATTGATCATGAATGAAATTTCTTCATTTGATACCAACTCTAGGTAGCTAGGTGTTAGGCCTTTAATTCTAATTAGGTACATTGTGGCTACTAAAGTACATGAACTACCATTCCATGTGGTATATGTATTATGTTGATATGCTTGAATGCAAACATTGTCCAGAAGCCAGAAACGAAGTTGTAATGTCAACGATGGGGACCTGAAACACACATGCCCTAGGCAACAAAAGAAAACAAATATCTCAAGGAAACAAATAAGTTGAAAATTTTGGTTGCTTTATAATACTATTGTTGGTAGAATGTAGTTGTTTTGTTAGTTGAGAGGCCTTTTTCTTGTGTTTGAGATTGTGGCCATGAGTCATGTGCCTCGCTCGGAGACATATCTAAAGGATTGAGAGGGCTTGCATTGCAAGCGAGTTGCCTGATTTAGCAAACGTGAGCATTGTGAATATATGGGCGAGCTTGTGCACCATTGTGATGCGTGTACATGAATTTATGGACTTGAACCAGTAAACGGTTATGATAAAATTCGAGATTGAGTCAGGCAAAAGTTAAGTGGAAATGATCCAAGAGATAAGCGTCCATACCTCGCATTATGGGTGGAAATGTCTTTTAGTTTAGACAAACATGTCAACCTTTTGATTTTTCTCAATGGTCTCATCAATGTTTTTTCAAGCGGAAGTCAAGAAATAATAACCATATATTGTTTGGAATTTTATGCAATTTGCAATCGGATGTTTGGAAAACATAATCATTAATTATATGGGCTCGTGGGCGGGGTTCACAAATGTTCAAGTCATAAAAGTCAAAATCATTCATTGTACACGATTTTTATACATGGGATCATGCAAGATGCACTTCAAGTCTTCAGCCAATAAGTATTGGCAGTCACTAAGGACGTTATTGGAATCGCAGTAAGATTAATATAGAAATCGAATGTAACATTCCTAAGTTCGTTCATTTCAAGATATTTGATTGGTATACTTTAGGAAATTGAATCCATTCTAATAGGATTAATTATTTCCAAAAGTATTAAAAAAAAAAAAGTCATTATTATTTAATATATGTCGTTCATGACAATTTTCTTCTTTCCATGTTATACATTTTTCAATGACCTAACTATATATATATCAAAAAAATTTATACTAAATAATACTAGAGAACAACATACTTACATAATGATTTAATTAATGATTGATAAAAAGGCAGACAACAACCTCTTGCTTTGTATCATTGTGTTCAAAATATACAGTGTTTGAAATCTTGGATGTGATAGTTGTCAATTATATGTTAGAGAAGTGACAGCACTCTTTTTTCAGCAAAGTCTAAGGGGTTCTTCTCTCTGAAATCTGATTGGCCAACAAGGGAATTTTAGAATTATTCTCTATATTTATTATTTAATTATGTACAATAAAAAATAATAATAATAATGAAAAAAGAAAAAGAAGATGCATGCACACTATGTATGTATATGTACAGAAGCCGAAAGGGGAGTTGCAGAAAATAATGCAAGGACAAAAGGCTATACATAAATGAAAAGATATCTCTGTCTTCGGCTTTCACTGACAATTACGTATCTGTGTGTGTCTCTGCGAGAGAGAAAAACAGGTCTGCCTGAACAGTCAAATCACACAACAATTATTAATTGAAAAATGATGATCTTATATTATATTATATTATATTATATTATACTATATTTTATTTATATTATTGCTTTTGTTGTCATGTGCTTTTTTTTTTCGATAAATTTTTTGTTGTAATGTGCTTGAAGAACCTATAACGTTACAATTTCAACGCCTAATTAGAAAATTTAATAAATAGAATGAAACATACTAAAATATGCCCTATTAATCTAACGATAGGAAGTATTATTACAACTTCTCAAATCATATGATATTAATTTCTATAAGCAGGTCAAATATCAGAGAATGTTTAGTATGTATTTCTTTTAGATATATGACACTTCTGTCCCTCAAATTTATAGGTTTTTTTCTTAAAAAATTATTTGAATTAAAATGTTTCACTCTTTCAACTTTATGTAAATTTTCTAACATGTGTTATTGGAGAACCATCACATGTATTCTTGGCATTTGCCTCTCTTTTTGTTCAAAATCTATTTGATTTTGTTAGTGAGAAGGAAGAGAAGGGTTTTCAGCATATTCATAATATTCTAAGCGAGGTTATTATTGCAGTTCTTTTTTTTTTTTCCCCCCCTGAAGGCAGAGTTTTATTTTGGAAATTTAGAAAATAAAATAATTGAGAACAACAAATTTGAAATAGGGAATCTACTAAATTAGTAAGGAATATGTTAACTATAAAAGGGTATTTGTGAATATATGATCATTTTTTTTGAACAAAAAGAGAGTTGTGATATTATCATGATCACTTATTTATATATACCAATAAATATATCTATGTTGGGGACCTTAAGAAATAATGAGGAATTGAATTTCACCTAACAATGTTTGCTGTGGATATATTATTTTCATGTGGATTGTATTGTACTACTACGATTTGAAATGGGAAGTGGTCCCATGTATACTTCTGACTAGCATATTTATATATATATATATATATATAAGAAGACATATATATGAAATAATTATTTCTGCACTTTCTAAAATTTGGATAATTACCATTATACAAGCATAACTCATAATTACATTTACATCGCCCTATGCAGGGGTTTATTAGTAAAGTTTTAGAATTTTCAAATAATATAATTGTGATTATCTGTCAACTAACAGTATGAGATGTAATAATAATTATCTAGGTTTCAGGGGGATATTTTAGTAATTACGTCAAACCTCAGGGATTTTTGAGATAATGAACCCTATATATAAAAACAATCTATGATCCCAAAAACGTTGTTGATTTTTGTCATTTTTTTCCCCTTTTCCTTAGCTCCACAACTAGAAATGAAGAAATGAATTGGCTCATAAGCTATGTAAATATCCTTGTTTCTACATATTCTTGTCAATAAGAAAAAATGGTTTAGAATCATTAAGCTATATAGTAGTTCATGAACTGGTTTGACTCGTCATATTGATCTCATTACCTCAGCGCAATTAATCAACAAACTATTTGACTAATATTTTGGTGGCGATAAAGAGTAAGTAAACGAAAAAATCTCAAATATTCTCGATCATGGTTCAATGAATATTTTATAATTATAGGAAAGACTTTCATGATAAATATTGCTAAATCGATAATTTTTCAAATAAAATCTCACGAGGTCTTCCCTTTTTCTAATTCTATTTTTTTTATTCTTTATACTTATGACATTAAATTTGACTACACCTTGAGATGTTAGTTGAACTTTATATGACAACAATACTAAAAGTTGTGAAAACACCTTTAAATGTCTTTTCTTGGTACTCAAAAGTGCTTATATTAATACACACACACACACATGTATAATATATATATATATATATTGCATTGAACCATTTTCCCTATTGACTGAAATTAATTTTGGGTATTTTTATTTTTTTGACCCTTAAATTATCTGCACAATGAAAATGGGTATGTTATAGATTAAGGCGGAAAGCATAATCACCTACTTTTGTTAAAAGTTAGAAAAATCGGATTATAGTAAAAAGTACTTGGTGTTTAAAAACTATCAAATAATTTGCTGTGAGCCAACAAAAGTGGAAGTATATGAAAATATAATCATTTATTTTTATCAAGAATAGTTTATAGTACCTCATAAATAGCCTCAATGATACTTATGAGATTATAGATTATTATTTATTAATTTTAGAGAACTTACAGTAAAAGCAGAATTGCCAAACACTCAAAAACAGCTTTCGGTAGCTCATAATCACATAAATATTTTTCGTAATTAGTTGTAAATACCACCTAAATGAAAGTGGAATATGGATATACTAGATAATTCTTATACTAAATTTTAAGTGTTAGAGTATACCCTTTTACTAGCCACACGCACATTCAATGAAATTAGGTTATAACTGTAAATGTCAAACCATAATTAATTTCCCCTATTTCTTAAAAAATTCTTCACTTTCTTGACAATCCCATCGTCTCATCATCTACCAATTAAAATCAAGACCTAAATTGAATGTTTTCTTTGTATATTTTAGTTTAAGAAAATACAGAGAACTTTCAGTATTTAAGGACTCACTTCGTGGAGAGAGTTTTAGAAGATTAGATGTATTTTAAGCATTTTTAAAGTTTAGGAAAGAAATTCGAGAGTAATTTCATACTAATATCATTTTAGATATGTTATTTCATTTGAATTTATCTATTTTTTTAATGATATAAGTTGTTCGTAGTCCATTATTATGTAAAACAATAGATTATAGCTAGATATATGTATATCTATTTCCGATGTTCATGCTTATCATTGAAAACGTGCCTACGTCATATGTGTGAAAAAATCATGTGTAGCGACCAACTAATATATATAAATATGAAAAATTTCACACTATTGACTTTATTTGCAAATCATTCAACAACTATATAATAATAAATATGCATTTCTAATATAAAAATAGTAAGGAAGATTGCATTTTCTAAAGCCCAAGAACATGGAAAAGAATATGCAGGAAAGTAGAGATGATGAATGGATTACAAAACTTCAACTGTGCCAACAACAAAGATAATAATAGTAAAGTGCAGGGGATAGGTGCCCGCCACCTAAGGCTTTTGTAACCCTGCGTACTAAGTACTTATGTACCCTCATAAGCCTAATTCCACCATACATAGTGAGGGGTAAGATTTTATTACAGATATATGACATATGTGATAAGTAAATATTCACAAATTTAAAAAAGAGCAAAAAATTATTTATGAATAGTAGCAATTGTGACGAATTTATGATAAATTTTATGTTTTCAATTTTGGGATGAAAATTCAATACAAATTTTAATTTGGTGATGAGTTTCTTCATACTATTCCCAAAAAAAAAAAAAAATCCTTCTTCATACGTGGCAAGATTATGGTACTACGGATTTGTGAAGAAATAAAATTTATTACAAAATCGTACATATTATCAATGAATTTCCTTGAGTTTATGATGACTTTTTTTCGGTAATTAAATGGGGTACTTTCTCACAGTGATTAAGTTTTGCTTGTTTGATACGTCACCTAACCAATATGTTGACTCATGAATACTCTTTATTGACTGAAATATTAGATTTTACAAATACATCAACATATTTATTTGAATGTTTATTATGCAACTTTAGCAACATTTTCACTTTTCAGTCTTAGACTAATTTGAGTATAAAAAAGTCTCACCTGTGTGTCTTTGAATATATATCATCCGAATACCTCATTATAGACTAAAATATTATATATTATAACTAAATATTCATACAACATTTAATAATCTTGATCTTTAGCGGTACTTTTTCTCCCTTTTCGATTTTAAACTAACTTGAGCGTCATGGGATTCTCTCTATGTAGACCCTAATGACTTAATCCATATGTGCTTTCGGATTCAAATTCGAACAGTTTGAGTCAATATCCAACCATTACTTGAATTATTGGCTAGAAGAAATCTCGATCGCAAATATATGTGTGTGTATGGAATGATGGAAATTAGGGAAGCGAGATAACGAGGGAAAAATGAAGGGTTAGATGTAGAACAAAAGTGTGAAAAGAAGAGATTCAGATAAAAGTGTGAAAGGTAATGAGGGTATGGAGACGTCGTTATCGCACTCGCTCTTCTCCCCCACCTCTGCCGCATCTGCATGTACATACATACATACATATATATATATATATGTATATGCATACATACATTGGGAATGTTGCACGACCATACATTTCATCCATCTCTACTATATACAAGGCCCCAACTACATTTATACACTAGTATTATTATTATTTTTTTAAAAAAGAAAACTATATATACAGGTGTATATATACAAGTAGGGACTCTTTGGTATGTTATATTAAATTTGCCATCCGAATTTGCAGTCATATTAAATTGTAAAAAATGTATAAATTAGGCTTGAGTTTGGTAGCCTTAATTATTAATTTGTCGATAATATTAAAATAGTATACTCATATATACAAACAACTGTTTGGTATCCTATACTAATTTGTAGCTTCTAAATTAAAAACATAAATGCTCCTTCATAAAGTGCATTTTTCCAAAAAAATTGCAATATTAGAGATATTATTAAAATTTCATCATCTCTAACAAATTAATTTTAGGGGATGAAATAATATTAGTAGTAGTAGGAGTAGTAGGAATGACCTTGGTAGCGTACGGGCTCGTCAGTAAATATGATATACCAAAAAAGTTACAATGGACTACAAATTAATATAATCCATCTTTGTAACCCCTATCGAAGAGTCCCTTAATACATACATATGTACATTAACATTAAGCAACTTGTGAATTTGATTTTCAAATGCATGTACGTATTACTTACTCTGTGCGTGTGTGCAGGCAACAAAAAGTATTGATCTATGGGAACAAGACATGCTCCCTTCATTTTAGATTCACTGTTTCTTACCGTCACGTTATTTACAGTTCAATTGGTCCTATCCACAAGATATTTACCGGGAAATTTTAGGGTTAGGGCTGTAAATGCATGAAATATTGTGCCACAAATTTAATTAATAACATTTATCACAAAAATGATTCTGTGAAGAATTTTGTTCTCACATAAATTCATTAGTATATGCTTTGTCACTGATTCATAATTTTATGACAGAACTAAAGTCCATTATGAAACTAATTTTGTGATAGAATTTTATTATTACAAATTAACTAAAAAAGAATATTGTAGAAATTTATTATAAATCCATAACAATTACCATCACTGAGACATATTTTACTCATTTTTTAATTCGATTAGTAACCTATCACAAATTCATCATAAATATTACATGTCTATGATGTTATATGATTTGTTACAAATTTTCTGTTAGTGAAGGAGTATTTTTTTTTATAATGGTTGAACAAGCTTTTATTTATTTTTACAACTAAATTTGATTAATTTAATTAATATTTAAATGTTTTGATGCAATAAACTTGTAAAAAATAAAATACGAAATAGTTAAAACTTTTTATTCTTATTATTACAAAATTTTCACATTATCTATACTAATATATATTACATTTATATTAAATATATATTTCTAAAATCATAACAATTAAACATTAGATCATTTAATCAATCGACCTTATATTCCATATGATTATCGATTCTATCTCCAATTTGATTTTTAAATTACCATAGTAATTCCCCAAACATCCCCATATCAATTAAACATTACATCATTTAATCAATCGAATTTATATCCCATATGATCATCGATTCTATCCTCAGTTTGATTTTCAAATTACTGCAGTAATTCCCCAACCCCGAAGCCCTCACCCCACTCTCTCTCTCTCTCTCTCACACACACACACACATGTACAAACACACAGTCACTTGTCTATTGAAAACTCAGCCCCCCCAAAAAAAGCAAACATTCAGAAGAAGAGATCCAAGGTGGTTAATCTGTCAAACCCTCAAACCCAAACCTCCAAACCCAAACCCAAACCCTCCCTATATACATACCTCGATAAGTCAATCTATCAATCAATCAAATCAATCATCAAAGAGAAAAATCCTCAGAAAGAAAAAAGTAATAAATAAATATTATTAGAAACCAAAAATTATCATCATGTCCTCTTCCTCTGCTTTTCCTCCGGACCACCACCACCACCACCACCAACACCTCTCTCCTAATTCCGACCAGCTCTGTTACGTCCATTGCAACTTTTGTGACACTGTCCTCGCTGTAATATTCTTACATCTCTCTCATCTTCATTTCAAATATCCAGGCCCTTTTGTTTCTTTTTCTTCTCTGTTCAAGATAATGCTTAACCTTTAATTTATTTATTTTTTCTCTGTTTTCTTTCAGAAAATTGCTTCCTTTATGGAGTTCTTGTTCTTTAAACGCCACTCTTTTGATCTTTTTTCTTGGTTTTAGTATTTCTTAGTTGTCTGCGAAACCCTTTAACTTCTTCTTTTTGTTGTTTTTTTGAAAAAGAAAAGTGCTTTTTTCTGTAAGGATTTCTATAACTTCTATTTGGATGCGAGCCCTTTTGATATTTTTATCATTTTCATGAAAAGATGCTTCATTTTTTAAATATCTCTTGGTTTTCTGCAAAACTCTTCAATATTTTTCTCTGTTTTCATCCAGAATTAATAAGCATTTTTGCTATTTCGATTTTTCTTCCAAAAAAAGGGGGGGAAAAAAAAAACTTCCAAACCCTTATAATGTTTTTTCTTAGTTTTCTTCCAAAAAAACGCTTTTTTTCTCTTAGCATTTGTAAACAAATGCTATTTCGAACGTGAGACCTTTTGATCTTTTCCAAATAGGGAAAAAAATAAAGAAAAAAGCTTCACTTTTAGTGATTCTTGGTTCGGAATTTTTGTAACTAAGGGGTTTTGTATGATTAATTTTTGGTACTTTGAATGAGATTTGAGGTCGTTAATATTAATTTCTTGTTAATTTCTTTGTGTTGGTTGATTAATTTACTAGGTGAGTGTTCCTTGCACAAGCTTGTTCAAGACTGTTACAGTGCGATGCGGGCATTGCAGCAACCTTATATCTGTGAACATGCGAGGATTGCTCCTTCCTTCTGCCAATCAGCTTCATCTCGGCCACTCATTTTTCCCCCCTCAGAATCTTCTGGTATGTATGCATACATCTGACCATATGGATTAGGGTTTCTATATGTGGAAAATTGGCTTTGCTTAAGCTTCCATCTCCCCCTTTTTTGGCATTTTTTAATTAGAATTAGGGTTCTTAACTTTCATTACAAGAAAACACGGCCCCCCTTTTTTGACTCAACCAAGGAAGTTCATCACAGATTTAATAAAATATTCTGACATTGCGTTCTATCATAATTTTGTGATGAATTTTGTTTGACAAATCTGTTATTAATTAGTATACGCATGTTTTTTTTTTTGTAATTTATCCATCACAAAACTGATTTTTGTAATAGAATTTTCATCACAGACCGAAAAATTAATTGTTATAGAAATATATAAAAAGTTCATCGCAAGTCTAATCATATACTTTGTTCAATTTCTAAATCCTGATCCTGATTATTGAAGAGGTGTTTTCTTGTAATATATCTGAAATATTAATCTTGATCCTTTCCCAATGTTAATACTTTGAGGAAGCAAAGAAGTAAATTTACGTTGTCCATTTCCTACATATTTATTCTTGATATTTTTAAGGTTGTTCTAATGTAGGAGGAGATCAAGAACTCTCCATCAAACTTGATGATCAATCAGCACAATCCAAGCGAGTCCCTAGTACCCGTTCGAGGGATCGACGAACTTCCCAAGCCTCCAGTTGCCAACAGACGTGAGATTATGCAAATTCAATAATATAACTAAATTTTCTTCTTAAACTATATATATATATATATATATAATTTAATCAGCAGATCTTGAACTAAATAAAAATCCCTTAAAAATTCATCATAAATTTAATTTTTTAATTATATTATGTTTGTATTTGAGTGCAAGGAATAAATGTTTTTCAGTCACCTTCAACACCCATCTTTCTAGTATACAGTTGTTTATAAACCAAAATAAGAACATATATAAATTAAACTCTCCTTTTTCTTTTTATTTTTAATCATTTTTTTTTTTAACTTTTTTGAGTTTATTCTTGAATAGTAGTGATGTACTTTGGTTACATTGTTCATCAACAGTATGTTCCTGGAATAAATCTGTAATCGTCCATCAAAATTTCAGAATCTTTAATTTCCCCTAAATTTTTCCAAACCCTAAATCTTGTTTTTTTTCTTTAATTTCATCCTTTAAACATGTTAGAGATTTTTGAAGCCTATAAAACATCAAAATGTTTGTTTTTTCTCTTTGAAAAAAAAAAAGAAATTTATAAGTTTCCAAAATAAGATATTATAATCTCATAAGTTTTTTCGAGAAAATTATAGGACTCCGTACATTATTACAAACATGTTTAAAGAAGCTGAATTAGAAGGTTATCAAAATCTTTAATTAATCTTATAATCTTATTACAAACACTTTTTTAATTTTTTATTTTGATAAATTCTGATAGCTTATTTTATCCAAAAACTTTAACTTCATTCGAATATTATTGAACATCTTATAAACTCAAAAAAATCTTATGACATATAAAAACTTGCAAAATATCCCCTACTTTTTGTATACTTATTTATGGTAACAAAATTTCTACTTCTCTTTATTTTAATTTTTGTGTATGAAAAAATAGAAGGGCAAAAAAATCATTAGATAATGATGAAGTAGTGATGAGAGAAAGGGAAAGAAATGTGACAGTAAGATAGTGAGATATTGTAGAATATATATATAATCCAAACAATGTCAGTGTAATAAGTGTTATTTTTATATGTCTGCATTTTTGTTTTATTCTTTGTTTTTTGTTCATTTTTATTTATTTATTTTTTTTTTCACAGCCCCGGAAAAAAGACAGAGAGTGCCCTCTGCTTACAACCGCTTTATCAAGTAAGTAATCATAATCCAATTACACACCTATACATATATATAAATATGTGTGTATATATATACACATATATAAAATGTGTATATATATAAATGTGAAATTTGTATATTTAAGTACATGTGTGTGTGTGCGCGCGCGCAGCTTTATTGTGCCCCTAACAGCTTTTTACAATGAGTCGTCATTAGATCATAAATATGATAATGATAATTTTAATATTTATTTAATTTTTTGGAAAATCTTAATTTTTAGTCCTCTAACTATATTATTTTTTACTTTTTATTCCTGTATATACTGACTCAACAATTTTACTTCTGTAAGTAGTAATAATTTTCAATTTATGCATGTTTTAGCATTTTTAGTTATGCAAGTAGTATGAATTTTATAATTTTAGTCATGTAAGTATTGATATTTTTGCAATTGTAGTCTTGTGAATAGAACTGGTGTTGTTAAAAATGGGCATAAATTGCAACTTATTATTACTTACAGAATTAAAGTTGTTGAGTTAATATATTTGGGATCAAAAGTGAAAAATGATTTAATTATATGACTAAAAATATAATTTTCTAATTAAATAAATAATTAATTATGAAATATAATGTTTCTTAATTTTTTATTAAGATGTAAATTAATTAATTTTATTAATGGAAAAATATTTGCAGGGACGAGATCCAACGTATCAAGGCTGGAAACCCTGATATAAGTCACAGAGAGGCCTTTAGTGCTGCTGCAAAGAATGTAAGATCCAAGAAAAATTAATATATAAACATACATATAGAGACACATACACAAAACCCTAATTTATATATATATGCTTTTCTTTACATTTTTTTTCCTCATTTTAATTTGACTAGGGTTCTTTAATCACTATAAAGAAAAAATAACATGAAGAACAAAAAATTTAGTAACATTGTGAAATTTGTCACTAATTTTATATAGAATTGACGTGACTAAAACTTCTATTTTGCCAGAAGAGTTATTTTTGATATGCTGAATATATAGTGATAAAAATTAAGTTTCAGTTTGACAAGGTAAAGTGGCTAATTACCTGGTCACAATGAAAATTTTGTCACAAATTATAACGACAATTTTTGTTGTCATTAAATTATCGTTATGTGCGCATGTATCACTGAGTGTCTATAATCAATATTAAGCTATATATATTAAGACAAAACAAAAGCCATAGTCATATGAACATATTATTAGTGATAAAATAAAATTCGTCGTTACTTAATACGTATTTATTAGTGACAATTTCTACAATTATATGTAATTTTTTTTTGCTTTTTTTCTGTTGTTAACAGTATAATTAGATTATAACTTAGATATATTTCCATTTTTTTATATATAATTTTCTTTCTTTTCTTTTTTTCTTTTTTTGAAAAAAAAGAATTTGATCCCAAGAAAAAGAAAAGAATTTGCTCCTCTTGGGATCTTAATTCATTTTCATTTGTTTTCTTGCTCATAGTGGGCCCACTTTCCACACATTCACTTCGGACTCATGCCTGATCAACCCGTGAAGAAGCCAAATGTGTGCCAACAGGTACCTCATCCAAACCCTACATTTTAGAAAAGTGTGAAAAAAAAAAAAGATTTAAAGGGTAAATTAAAAGAAGCAATGATTTTTTTTTTTATGATATTAGCAATTTTATTTCAAAAATATTCTAATAGAAAGGGAAGACATGTAAATAAAATATTTCTAGATGAGAAGTTTTTGTAATTTTGAAAGGGAGAGAGTTTGGTCAATATTAAACTATTTGTTAGGGGAGATTGTCAGGGGAGGTTGTCGTAATTAACATATGCAACCACTTAAAAAATTTCACACACATAAAAATGTGAAATGAGAAATATTTTGTGAATATAAATACATATATAATACATGTATGCAAGAATATTTTGCCATTTATTCATATATTAATAATTTTCACAATTAATCAAAATATACCTTTTATTTATTTATTTTTTTATTTATTATTTTTTTCTCAAAATTGTAGGAAGGAGATGATGTAACGATGAAAGATGGTTTTCTTGCATCTCATGCCAACGTGGGTGTGTCTCCCTACTAAGAAACTACATGCAGTCCGCCTATGTTAATTAATCTCTCTTTCTTTGAGATTGATTAATTAATTAGGGTACTTAATGATATGTTAATTAATATGTTGTTTCTTAAAAATTAAGGCTGTTTGATCACATTTGCGGATTGGTTTATGATTAGCTTCAAATATGGGTTATATGGTGGGAGACTATTTTGTGTTTGTTAATGCTAATTATTACTACTACTAATTTTTAAAATCCATCTCAAAATGAAGCTTGTTTATTGTTTATATATATTGCTGCATATCCATTATTAATTAATTTTTATGTTACATATTATTCATTTTCTTTTCCTTTCTAATTCCCGCTTACTGTAGTCAAAATTCCTAAATTATCCTTAGTTTGAGTGAAAATATCTATCTCGTTCTCAAAATTTATAAAATTTAGAGTTGATTCGTTGTAAAAATAGAGGAGTTCATAGTAAGTGGTTCTAAACTTAAAGGTTTTTCCAAATATGTCCCGGACTTTAGAATTTTAAATACATATAAAAGTTTGTCTGTGAGCTTCTAAAATAAGATTTTATGATCTTCTAAATTTTCTTTTGAAAGATTAAGTGTGGAGCTCTTAATTAATTAACTTTTCTAAAACACATTAAAAATTTATTTTTAAAATAAGTTCTAACATATTATTTACTCTAACCATGTAAATTAATAAGATCTTATAATTATAAATAAGATCATGAGCCAAACTTTCTAAAAACAAATTTGAATATATAGTAAAGAGTTGGAGTAAGTTGCATTCAATTATGTGTGAGTTGTCTAATAATAGAAATCAATTGAACAAAAAGTGTGTTAAGTTATATTTTGTTAGTCCTAACTCTAATTTAATTTTTTTTAATCTTGTTTTCTCTATGTAAAAATATTTGTGGGAAATAACGTCAAATTAAAGTAAAGGAGGGACGTTCATACATATACATATATATACATATATATATATATGTATGTCCGTACCTATGTATGTACGAATATTTACACTACCCTGACAGTTTTCATTTCATATCTCACGGAAAGCTTTTGTATTACCTCATCTATCTACGTACAATTATTAGAACGTTCCATGGAAAAAAACTGTATAGAATCATTGTTCATGCATAACAATATGCATGGCTTTCTACATCACATCACAAGAGCACACTATATGTATGTATATAATCATATTGGCATCAGATACGACCAATTCGTAGTTGTTATGAAAATTCATAGTCTCTTAGCTACGAAATTCGATACATAGCCGAATTCTAATAAAAAACATAGTAAAATTGACCTTAGCCAAATTCAAAACGTAGTAATAGATTGATATCTAGTAATTTTGTTATTTTAAAAAATTACGTTTGCTAGGAAAAATTTGTAGCCCTAGCTATGAAGGTAATCTCATAGCAATTTTACCACAATGAATGGCTAATTTTCATCTATGTTTAATATTTTCATGTGGGTTGAAAAAATCTTTAAGTAGTGTCAATGCATGCAGGTCATATCGAGGTTGAAATAATACTTAGGGAAAGCAAAAATAAGATTGTTATAGGTTATTCGTGGTACGATATTTCAATGAAAACCCTCTGAATTTCAAAACTTCAATTCAAAACTTCAAATCAAGAAAAGGTTGAGAGAGAAAAAAATCAAAACGAAAGTAAGTGGTAATAATTAAAGTATACCTTTCAATAGGTAATTATAAAAATTATGGAGATATTTACCAAAAGTGCATAAATAAGTTAATTAATGAATTGCACGTATTGGCAATACGTAGACATTCAAGATGATCTCTCTTGATAGATTGAATATGACGGTTGACCATCTTTGACCCAATCCATTGATGATGTATAAATGTTTTGAACAACAAATATTATCAAATTACCAATGTAACAATCATTTGTTTTTGTTTTTTGCTAGCTGAAATTATAATTATTTGATATAAATATAGGAGGATTTTGTTAGTAGGAAAGAAAAGACTGAACATAATTGGCAAAGATATAAAATAAAAGAATATATAGATATATATATGCAAATATTTTTTAAAAAAGTTGTCTACATTGAATTTGGTCAATTATAATACAAACTTTGCTCAATTCATTGAAGCAACAAGGTAGAGAACCTACTTTTTCATAGTTACCAAGTGACAACAAATGAGGAAAAATAAATAGAAAATACCATACAATAATTCAATTATTAAATAAATTTGTCACAACATAAGATATATGGAATTAATTTACTATGGTTTGGGAAAAATCACAAATATCTATACTATATATAAAGCAAGAGGGCCAAAGGAATTATTTTTCATGGTCATGTTAAATGTACAAAAATAACCCTATTACAAAAAATAATGACAAAATAGTTATAAAAAATAAAAATAATATATTTTTCTTTATTTCTTCCTTTTTTTTTATTTTTTGATCATGTAATTCTAAATAATAAAACATTTTTTATTATTAAAAATAAATAAGTATCCCTAATTTTGTGAATTAAAAAATTTAGTCACACGTATCGAGTGTGTCACGGTTGCTAGTGTGTATTATACAACTAACAGGCCCGTTTTAATGGCCCCATTTAAGGTTCACTTAGGCCTAAAGCACCTTTCTGGAATGGGCTTCTCTATAATCTCAGGCCCAGCTACCTGTCAATTGCAAATTTTATAATTGGACTGTTTCAGCTTCAAACACAAATCCATTCTCATTGGGCCGGATACTAATTTAGGGTGCAAGTGAGTCAACTCCGGTGGACTCGGCTCGCGATCGGAGCTAGCTAAATCAGATTCAAACTTTACATCGAGATGAGCTCAATCCAAGGCTCTAAGCTAGTGAACCAGAATATAATTTCACTATTTCTTCGATATATTATATTACTAAACCCTAATATACATCGTATTGTTGTAATTAGTAGAAATTCAAATATATTAAATAACATTTATTATTTTATAAAATTAAAAATTATGAACTTGATCTTCAAACAATTAGAATTGATTCACAAATTCAGTCAAATTAAGTTTTCACCCGAGCCACGTTCGAGCCCTACCTGCCTTTCTTTCTTTCTTTCTTTCTTTCTTTCTTTCTTTCTTCTTCTTCTCCTCCTCCCTTAGGGTAAATCACACTCAAACTACTTCTTCTTCTTCTTCTTCTTTATTTTTTAGTAGTTATGATCCTCTATTTTAAAATGGTATTTCACCTCCTACACTTGACTTTAATATATATATGTGTGTGTGCATGCTAACTGTATTTCCTTGTAAATACAGGATTATGGATGTCGATCATCAGTGACGGAGCAGAATTTTGATTGGGGGAGATTGATTTTCGAAAATGTAAATATGTTTCTCTTTATTTTATCATCTACGACCTTTGAAATTTTAGAGATGACAAGGTTATAATTTTATTTAAACTTATATATAAAAATAGGAATTTCAAATTTTTGGAAGGGTCACCCCCCTTAGCCCCCATGTGACTCCGTCTATGAATATCTTACTTGGCAAATATCTATGTAATGAAATAGAAGATGAAATATGAATTAGAATATAGAATTCAAAGTGTTTCATTTAAGAGGAAGAAGGAAGAAATTTTCTTTGTAACACCGATATACATATACACATGTACATGTACATATATATTGCATGTTTGCGACAAGAGTAGTACTTCTGAGAGAGGACCTGAGGAACAGAAAGCAGCTGGCATTGTAAGCACTGTCTCAAAACTCCTCTTTGTCTTCATTTGAATCGATCCCCTAAAAACATATATATTAATTGTTCAGAAAAAGTAATACATAATTCTGTACAAAATTTCCCTTTTTGAGATAAAACCATTATGCTTTTTCTAGTGTTTTCTCAGAGAGGGCTCTAATTTATTTCATTTATTAATTTCAAATAATACAAAAGACAAATCCCCATTAATGCCAATATCTCCATGCATGCAGAGGAAACACTGAAGAAACGTACAAAATAGAATTGCCATGCATGTAAACCTAAAAGAGGAATAGTAAGGAGGAAGATAAAGATAAATTTTGCAAAATAGATAATTATGGGAATTTCATATGTAATTAAGCATTTTTTGGAAAAAGAAAACAATAAGAATTGTTAGAATTCCACGTCGAAAAAGTGTAAGGATTGTGGCGATTTTTATATGCTCTTGGAAAATCTCCTACGATTGAGTTAGGTTCAAGTCTGTTTTCAACACGGTATCAAAATGAGGTCCATTCGCTAGATTATTTAAAGTTGCTAGTCCATCTGTTTCATGTTATTGTACGCTCTATATGTTCATTTTTGGGCTTGTGGGGTGATTAGAACCCCACGTTAAAAAAGTGTAAGGGTTGCAATCTCTTTATATACGCTTGGACAATCATCATCTCACAATTTAGCTTTTATATTATTTTACGCTCTAGATATTCATTTTTGGGCTTGTGGAATGATTAGAATCCCACGTTAGGAAAGCGTAAGGATTGTAACCTCTTTATATAGGCTTGGATAATTCTCAACTCAGCAACTAGTTTTTGGGATTGAGTTAGGCAAAAAGTCCCTTTTTAACTAGAGTAAATCTATTGGATCAATCCAATCCACAAATTATTCAAATTTCAACTGTGGTTTTCTATCTTGATTCATTACAGGGAAAGTGATATATATATATATATGTATTGATAAATAGGAAAGTGATAGTATATATACATGAAGGGAGGTGTGTGTGAACTGTGAGAAGACAGAAATGGTTACTGCACCATATTACAGAAAGCTGAGAAAGGAAAAATGAAGAAGTGGCCCTCTATTTTCTGGTTTTTACAAAATTTGCCAACAAACTATTTGGGTGGGGGTTGGGTTTATTTATTATTATTATTATTATTTATTTTTTTATTGTTTTCATTTTTCTCTTCATATTAGAGTTAGGAAGGAACTGAGGGACACAAAAAAGCCACGTGTTATACCATTTTTTGAATTTCAAGCTTAATAGAACTGAAGAAAATTAGGCTTGAGACTTGAGAGCGGTCTGATTTGTTTTGCTCAAATCTAAATCCAAAGCGCAGGATCAAACTCAAAATGTTAGTTAATATTTTATAGATATTTCTAAAAAAATTGACAAGATGTGAGAGGTTTGGCCTTGAGCTCGATTTTTTCGAGCTAAAGTTTACTCATCGGACTAGCAAGAGGTTTGATTAATTTGCGTCCCTATGAAAATTATGTAAAATTGGAGAGGGTTAAAGCCAAGATGCACTGAAAAATATATGATATGGGAATAATCTCACTTTCATATAAAGGGCAAAGTGTGATTAACCCTCAATATTATGTCGAGTCGAGCTCAAAAGAAAGAAAATTAAAAAAAAAAAAAAATCTCAAATTTAAAACTTCTGTTTGTTTAATGAACTTGGATCAACTTAACACAATTAGTCTCAACTTTTCAAATTAATGAATTATTGCAAGTTCAAGCTTGAGCTTCGGAAACTTTTAATTCAATAAAATAATATATAATATATAAAATATCTAATATAGTATATATTTATATTATTGCAATTCAAATCTTGGTATCCGCTAAGTGATCCTGATAAACTGGTCTAGTAATTTAGCCATATCCCAAAAAGGTTTTACCTACTTCTTTTTTATATTTATACATACATATATATATAGTTTTTTTTTTTTTTCCTCTGGGTTCTTGTTTACTGGAAAAATTTCACAATTTTTATTTTTCTAATCAATGACATTAATAATTTTCTAAATTTATTTTTAGTATTCCCTTGGAAGTGAGAAAGGTCAGCATTGGTCTTGTCATTTGCAGAGACAGACACTGCCAGTGAGACAGCCCACCATCTATCAACTTGCGATTTCTAGGGTTTTGGGACAGACATGCCTTATTCCTTCAATAAACTATCTGCACATTTTCCCAACAAAACTTAATTATTTTTTATTTTTTCTAATAAATGAATTTCAAAATATATATAAATTAATTGATTAATACATATTAATAACAAGAAATATTTTTTGAAATTATATTATTTAGAATTAATGTGTAGATATATAATAACAACGAAAACAATCAATATTGCATATGGAGAAAAATGACTGGAAATTATTAGATAATAATAAAACATAATATCTAAAATTATTAATATTGATAATTAATAGTATACACAGTAACGCTACTAATAGAAATTATTATAATTCATATATTAGTAATTGTTCATGGTTATTATTTAAATATAATTTATGTCATTATATAAATTAAAATATTAATATCATGATATGAAAATTCTTTATATCATTTGATACATGTAATTCCCAATAACTTTTATGTAGTTGTTTCATATATTATATTAATTTCTTATATGAAAAAAGAAGATCTAGGGTTTCTTACATTTATAGCTTTTATTACATCAAGAATTATATATTTCAAAACACATTTCATCTCTTATTTCATTGGATTGTATTATAAGTACATTAAACATTTTCTTATAAAAATATTTGATTTCGAATAATATATTTGCTGTGCAATCATAAAATGAAATGGAAGTTGACGATTTGGAATAAAAAAATTCAAATTGCTTTTATTATTCCAACTCCACAAAATTACTTAAATTATTTCTTCCAATTCACAATCTTTACTTAATTAAACTTATATCTTTATCATATGCTCATTTCATTCCCCCTCCATTTCTATGTACCAATCATGCAACATGATTTTATCTTATTTTGAGTTCAGATGTATTTAGATACTTCATAAAACTACCTAAAATAGAAGAAGAAGAAGAGCATATCCAATTTTATTTTAGAGGAATATATTTTTATCACCAATGCCTTTTTACAAAATACTATACACTTGATTACCGATATCACATCAAATCATTATTGCAAGTGTTTCTAGCCATATTCAAATAATAACTAGAAAAATACAAATTAAATATACTTAAAACCCATATTGTGCAAACACTAAATTCATTTTCATAGGAAAAAAAAAATCACATTTTTCTAAGAGTGTTAAAATTAAAAACATTTCCTAAAAACTTAGGAAAAAGCACTAGAAAGTACACACTCCCCTTAATATCTTTTATATATTATAAAAAATATTTTATATTCTATTCATTATCTTAAAAGTATGTTAAATGTATTAGAATATATATATATTTTTTTTAATAAAAACACCGAATTGTAGACGTTATACACTTAATATACATTCATGCATCTATTAAAATAAAAAATGAGGAACAAATTGAAATAAATGATCCAATGTGCCTTCCACTGGTTCGAAATCTTTTGTACCACATCATATTTTACACAAATACATACCAAATATATTAGATTCATAATTTTATATTTTTATAATTAAAAATATTTTTTTTATACTTGATATATATTCATAATATAAAATAACATATAAATCATCATTTCAAAACAGAAAATACAAATTGCCTTCCACCAGCACCACCAACAAAACAAGAAGACTTTAAATAACGCCAAGTCCTCCAATCCTCTCCCTCCATTTGTAACAGGAACACTACAACACACCACTCTCACTTTCTCTGCAGTCTCCCTTCTTCTTCTTCTTCTTCTTCTTCTCTCTCTCTCTCTCTAAACTTACAGATATTTACTTTCAAAACAACAATACACGATCCATGGTAGGCCATCTCTCTTTCATCTTAATTCTCTCTCTAAAGCCCTTTTTATTTTTCTCTAAAAATGAATTAATTTTCTATTTTTTAGTTTGATAATTCAGAAATTCCCCGATGGCTGTCTTCCCTCTTGACGGAGAAGTTCTTTAACGCATGTATGATTCACGAGGACTCAAAGAAAAATGAAAAAAAAGTGTTTTGCTTGGATTGTTGTGAGGGCATTTGCCCTCACTGCTTCATTCTTCATCCCTCCCACCGCCTCTTACAGGTTTTCTATTTCTTTTTCTTTTTTTTTTTTTTTGAAATTTTGATCTTTTTGTTAAAGAAAATGGGATTTTTTTTTTTTTAAATTTCTGTATTAATTTGAGTTAATTCAGATAAGGAGATATGTGTATCATGATGTTATGCGCCTTGGGGATGCTGATAAATTAATGGATTGTGCTCAAGTTCAAGTAAGTTTAAATTATTAACTATAACTACATAATTTAAATGGGAAAAGTAATTTCCATTTTGCTAATAATTTTCTAATTGTGTCTATAAATTTCTTTTAATTCTGCAGTCTTATACTACTAATAGTGCAAAAGTAGTATTCCTGAATCAGAGGCCTCAGACAAGATCATCAAGACCTTCCGGCAACTTTTGCATTAACTGTGACAGAAATTTGCAAGAGTCTAACCTCTTTTGTTCTCTTTCTTGCAAGGTTACACACATTTTTCACACACACATACACACACACAAAACACATCATTTTCTTGAATTTTTAGCAAAAATTAGTGGATTTTACGTAATTTTAACGTCGACTCACTTTATAATTTTGATTTTTCTCAAATGGGTTTTGGTTATTTTTTTCACAGCTTAAGCATATATTGAGAACCGGGTGCAGGGTTTCAAATTATCTTCGTAACTACGAGTTTCTGGCACTTTCTGAACCGCGTTTAGATGATGGCGAAATGACACCTGTCTCGGTGTTGGAACCTGTGGGCTCGGTGAGGGCGGAGTCCGGTTCAAGCAGCGGCGGCGAGGCCGGTTTGAATGAGTGTCCGGCTATTTCCAGCACTGAGACGGCGGAGGTTGTGAGGAAGAAAAGGAGTAATGTGCCGGGGATCCGGTCCGTGTACAGACCGGCTTGTAGACCGGTTTCGGAGTTTTTTCATTCGGAGGGTATGATGAACCGGAGAAAGGGTACGCCTCATAGGTCTCCACTTTATTGACTTGTGTACGGATTGGGCATGGGGAGTAAGGGTGGTAGAGGGTAAATTTGGTATTTTAGGCTTTTATACCAGGGGCAATTTTGGGTGAAAACTTGACTTCCCAAGTTTTTGCAGAATGAAGTTCCTCTTGCTCATCTACTGACACAGTTATTAATGGTTACTTTCTTCTTTTGGTTGCCAGTTACCTAATTAATTTAGCATTACGCCTATTTTGACCCTGGATTTTGATTATATATACATACACTTGGAAATTGGAATGGTAAAAATGTTCAATATTTGTTATGAAGGGATAGTATTTATTGTACTAATGAACTACAATGTATGTTAGGGGTAATCTTGTTTTTGTCTTCTTTTGGTCATTTTGTCGAAGGTTCTTGATATAATTATTATTTATATTTTGAAGTTATTGTTTGGTTTTATTTTGGATGATTCAAAGTGCTTTTTCGAGAAATACATATTGGGATTGCTTGGGAATGTGTAAGGACTAAGTATATTTGATTTTATCTATGTGAGAGATATCTTTTTTGTTATGGATGTTTTTTGTGTAATTTTTGTTTGATTGGTAGTAGCACATCAAATTTGTATATTTTATAAGGTTGTATAATAATAATAATTTAATATATATGGAGAGAAGGTAATTGAAAGATAATAATAATATATATATTTTTTAAAAGGAAAAGAGATCATATATTAAGGGACATAACCAAAGTTATACAATAGATGCCAAATGAGCTTGAAGACTTCTAGAAGACATAAAATTGCAATCAAGAAATTTAGCTGAACCATGAGCAAGATTTTTTTCAAAAAATATTTTGAGGGAAAAGTGTATTTTGAGATGAATTTTGATTTTATTTTTAGAGTTGAAAAACATTTTGACAAAATCTTTTGAACTATCATGCGGTAGATAAAAATCAACTTACTTTCGATAAGAATCAAATTGATAATAAAAAAGTTTTAAAACCTCCATCTTTCCACATGGACAAAGCTCATTAGGTACTGTCTAGTAAATTTAATTATCCTTTTTTTTCGTTCAATTTTCGATCTAATTGAATTATACTAAACACTAGTATTGCAAGCTAAGTTTAAAGTTCGAGTTTGTTATGAAATATTAAATTCACATTTTGAATTAATAAATTTTAAAAAAATCTATCTCATTATATCCCATTTTATTTGAAATTTGAAAATAACCATCAATACCTCCATCTAGGTCAATAATCCTTCGTCCTATTGTCATGAAGCTATATTTAGAACTACCCAACTTATTAAATTATTAAAATTTCAATACGATAAGTTAATTTAAGAAATAAATGGGTTAACAACTAACGCAATAACTTGAATTTATGACATCCTATTAACTTAATTTTAACGATTCTAAGATGAACATAAATGTGTATAATTATTTTTCTTCAAAAAAATAAAGACTTTTCCAATTTTGAATTATGATGTTTGGTTGTTAGTTTATTTAATTTTTTTGCTGCCATACAGTTGAGACATCGAACTGTGGAACAATTAATTTCTTGTTTGGGTAAAATGGGAAAATTGACCAATATAATTGATGCCAATTGAAAGGCCTTTTGTTGTTGGAATTATCTTAGCCATTATGAAAGTTTTTTGACTAATTTATTGCATTTAATGTTACATAATCTTATATATATATATATATTCTCTATATATGTAATTTAAAAAATTAAGTAAATTTTTTAAAGCTAGAGGAAATATGTTAAGGATAAAAGTAGGATCGGAAAGTAACCAGAGATCTTCATAATTTATATACATATGTTTAGGCCTCGTTTGATTCTAAGGATGAGGTAATTAATTAAAAAAAAATGAGCGCAAATATTGATAATGGTCCTTAAGGTTTATATGTTTTCTAACTTTTAGTTCTTTATGTTTTATTTTTTACTTTAACTTCGACTAATAAATTTATACTACTTTGGTCCTTTTGATCAACTCTTGAGCCACTTTTTACTGTAAAAATAATGCACCTCCTGATTTATTATATTTATTATTATTATTATTATTATTATTATTTTTGCACTTTAGTCTCTACACCATTCCAGACCATAAAATGCAATCCAACCCTATCATTTTTCAAATTTTTTATGCTTTTTTTATTTTTTATTCTTTTTACCTTATGTTAACTCACATGATATTGACTTGAAAAATTAGTAGGTGCATACTTTCCCAGCGACAAATGGTGATAAATGTTAATTAGCTTAGCAACTCTAAAATCAAAAATGGAACACGGGGACTAAAGTGAAAAAAAATGAAAACATCATAAATTATTACTAAGATTTGCCTTGAAAAATTATGCGTTTTCAAGAACAATTCTCTTAATAATATTAACATATTGGGCTATGAAGGGCCCATAATTAGTTTAATTAATGTGAAGTCGCAGCTTTTAATTGTCTTGTCAAAGGACCTCCTCATCATTTTCTCCTCTCCTTTGAAAAAAACCCATTTAAAAAACAAATTTTCTTGAGCAAGAACAAGGAGAACGATCAAGATCATAAATATATAAAAGCCATAAATTCAGTCTCCAGTTATATATTTCATCTAAAAGCTTCACTTGGGGGGCAAAAAGCATTATAAATTGAAGGCGTGAAGTGCTTTAAGTTATTTTTGGGGGTTTAGAGTACCCTATTATAAAACATTAGATTTTATCGTTAAAGTATTTAAATAAAACAAAATACAAAGCTTATAAAGTGTTATTAGTAATGACAATATAGTCATTAAGATTACTAAAATTTAATGAGCGTGTTAATATTTTAAAACTAAATTATCAACTCCTTACTTATTATAAAAGAGCTCGTAATATCATAAAATTCTATTTTAGGAATTTGTAAATTCTATTTAAAAAAGAAAAAAAAATTCACCGAGCACTTTTTGACATTTTATAACTTATCAGCTCATTCAAAGACCCTTTCAACATAAGTTCTCAAATAACGTATAACAAGTTCTAAATAGCTTGTAAGCTCACACAAACGCCCTCTAGACCGACTAAATCAGAATTCTAGGATACCAACTTATGGATTTGTGACAAATTTTCTCGAAATAAACTTCTTATTACACTTCCAAAACAAGGTTTGATCAATCATGATTAACAAGTCATAAGCCTCAGATCTAATTGAGCTTAATTATTTATAAATTAGACTCATCCCATTATAATTCCTCTTCTTGGAGCCATAGCCAGGTTGCCACTCTCTACTCCTCCAAAAACCACTATCAGAAACGAATTTGTAGTAACTTTTATGCATTGATCGTGTTTGTTCATCCACTCCTCCTAATCCCACTTGAGCAGCCAGCCAGTCCGAGTCCTCAAACTGTTGAACTAATACTATAAATTAGTCTTGAAAAGTGATATAAATGAATAGCTAAAACATGATTTTTGACTAATAAAGGTAATGAGCTAAGATGATATTAATGTTAAATTGTAGATTGCATACTAATAAACGGAAAAGAAAAATGAGAAATGGATATTTACCAAGAACCCCCTGAGATTTGAATCGTTTACGAGGGAGAAAAAGAAGAATATTTGTTTTTTAAAATTATGAATACCCCTTGACTTTTGCCTCTATCTCACAGAATGTGAGTTTGTTGTCATAGAAACTTTTACAATGTGTCAAAAGGGTGTTTGGGTGAGCTAATTAGATGTTATAAAGTGTTTGGTGAATTTTTTCTTTTTTTTTATTTTTAAAGAAGAGTTTGTAAACTTCCAAAATAAGATGTCAAAAAATTACAAGTTCTTTTGAGAAAAATACAACATGTTCAACAGATCTTTAAGATATTA
>JACFYI010003520.1:822621-846687 GCA_014898755.1 Handroanthus guayacan | reverse complement strand
GAACCGTATCAACTCAACGAGTCCAAATTCACTAGCAAACTCATTCAAAAACTCCAGCACCTCTTCATGACCAGGAAAAGTCCTCAAATCACCATACTTTCGAGTGGCAAATGGGTAGTCCAAAAACCCCATAAGTTGTCTAGGAAGGTTGGTGCAAAGTGATTGGTATAGGCTGCTGTGAACTATTTCTCTGTTTGGATCGAGGCTCAATGAGTCAGACTCGACTCGGGGATCGTACGCCCACGTCCCACCGAGTCGGTTCGATTTTTCGTAAACAATGACTCGGTGGCCTTCGACTTTCAGGGCGCGAGCAGTGGCTAGTCCCGCCACGCCGGCTCCGATCACCGCCACTGTGAGTGGTGGTGCCATAGGAAATCACCGACACCGAGTGGAGGAGGGATTTAGTGCAAATTAAGTCGACTGGAATTAATGTTGTCTACTTGTTGCAGAGTCCAGTTGCCAATTAATAATTTGACTAGCTTGCAAGTGCACAAATTATATAATATAGGATGTACTTTCCCTTTAGAAATGTGATTCACTTAGATAAATTGAAAAATTAAAATATCCTGAGTGATTTGAATTTGGGATCCATATTTTAATGAAATTTTGATTTGAATTTGGGATTGCGTTTCAAACGAAATCCCAAATTAATAGGGATCTAATTAGTTGGTCTACTATATTGCAAGTGCTCAAATGATATTCTTTTTCATTCTTACCTTTTCAACATATGATTACTTTAAGCTTATATATTTGTAGTATCATGCTAGAGTAATTTGAATTCAGGATTGATTTTACAAATGAAATTCCAACAGATAATGATCTAGTTAGTTAATCCAACGTGGGACGGGATCCCCTATTCCATGTGATGTTTCATCTCTTATTCCATATATTTAAATACATGTCATGTGAATTGCATTTATTACTAAATATTTTTATGAAAAAATATTTATTACACGTAACATATATTTAAAGTATGAAATAAAAAATAAAATACCATTTTAGAATAGAAAATCCCGTCTCAACCAACATATCTAAGGGATGAAATTTTAGAAAAAGAAAAGAAAATCATTATTCTCAATTTCATTAAATACCTTTCGCCGTCGAATAGCTAAAGATTGCGTATGTATCAAGGATACATATCAAGGTTTGCTACGTTTTAAAGGTAGGACTATTGACATGGTCAAGAGTAAGAGTTAAGACATCCTAACGAGCATTGAGTCGGATTGATTTGACTATTGGCCAATGGATCCAAACATTATCATATTTGACCAATGACCATTGACCCAATCAAGATAAGCAATTTTTATAGAAATAACTACCTCTCAAATATTGGAGATTTAGCATAATTATCAGAATACTCTCTAAAATTTAAATAATTATCATTTTATTCTTATCACTCATAATTATAATTATACTTCTTAAATTTATATTTTATGAATTTTTTAAGGATGTAATTGTAATTATCAAATCTCAAGGACTATTTTGATAATTATGTTAAAATTCACAAGTTGTTGACATAATTATCCTATCTTTATATTCCACAATTACCTATCAGCTATGTAGAAGTTCCAACTAGAGATGTCAAATGGGCTGGTCCGGGTGGGGCCGGCCCGTGGAACTGTTTAGCTCGGACTTAAACAATTCCGGGTTTAAACGGTTCAAGGGTTAAATGGATCAGGCTGGATCAGGCCGAAAATGTATTTTGAGAGGCTCAGTCTATAATCAACCCTCCTACTAATAGGTTTGGCCCTAAACGGGTTGGGCTAAGTGGGCTGAACCATTTATTTATTTATTTTTCAATATTTACACTATAAATTTTCTTATTTTTTATTTTTCATTTTTAAATTCTTTTTTCAAAGTTAACTAGGCTAAATCAAGCTTATGCAGTCTGGTTGGGTTAGGCTGAGCCAGTTCCGGCTCAACCGAGCTAGCGGGCCAAACCTATTCCGGGTCCTAATTTTGGACTTGGTATGAACCTACGTCCAGTCCGGTTATAATCCGGCCCACTTTGACATCTCCAGTTTCGGCTTCAACAGTTCTATTTGAGTTTACAAATTTATGAACTTCAACGGCAGTGGATCAATGTTCACAAACTTGTTATCAATGACACAGTGCGGGAAGAGGCAGGAAACGAAGGCTGAAATTGGAACTGCCAAAAAAAACAAAAAACAAACAAAAAGCCAAAAAACAAAACGAAACGAAAAAATAAAAAAAAACATAAAACAAAAGCAACCAAAAAAAAAATGAAAAAACAAAAAACAAAAAAGAAACAAGAAATGCAATGAAAAAAAGGAAAAAACTTAAACAGTGAGGAGAAATGAAATTACTACTCGAATTTTGGGCCATGGATTCATTCAATCCGTAACCATCGATAGATGAAATCCTGCTCTAAAACAATCCACAGCGAAAAGTTACGCACCGATTGACAGCTCACAACTCTGTGCTGCTACGCACAAATGTGACCTCCTACTTTGTACAGGTTTCAAACAATTAAACTATTTTAGTAGGATTATTTCCTTGGCTACGAAATGGCAGTTTCTATATTTCAGCACTCATTTTACTCATTACCTTTTCAGCTCCGGAACAGAAAATTCTCAATCCGTTCTGTAGATTGGCGTGGATTGGCCTAACCGCCGCGGCGGAAGCGATATATATATAGGCCCGATAAGTACTGTTTCTCGGCACTCTACATCTGACGGAGGTGGTGGTGACGGTGCTGGAGATCTGTTGTTTGGACAAATATGTGTGTGTGAGAGAGAATAGGATCGAAGATAGAAAGTGTTTTGTGGTGGTGGTGGTGGTAGAGCCGGGCGGCGGCGCCGCTGAGGTTGAACAAGCAGTGAACAAAAAGAGGCGATGAAGAGAGAAAATATGAAAAATAAAAAAGAAAAAGAAATGGTTTTTAATTATTTAATTCTTTTTAATATTGGGATGCTTTCAAAAATATAAAAGAAGCACAAAATTTTGGGAACTTCTAAGTTGAGAATCTATATTTATATTTATAAAATTTATACTGAAAAGGAAATAAATTGATATATTAATTTTGTAGTTCAACTTCAACCACAGGTGTTTCTTTATTTTTCTTCTTCTTCTTCTTCTTCTTCTTTTTTTTAATGAATAAGTCACAGTTGATCCAATCTATAAGTTTTGCACAATTTTAATTTTCATATAAAAATTAAAAAATTTATTTTGTTTATCAAAAAACAATAATATATTTTATTTTTCTCAAAGAAAAGAAGAAAATTCCATTTAATTTGTTGTATACATAGGCACGAAATAAAGGATTTTGATGTTGAAAGACAAGAATAAAATTTACAAAATGTAAAGGTGACTTTTGTTATTTCTTTTAGATTTTAATAAAAATATATGTATAATAAGATATTAATGGTGATGTTTCAACTTCAAGAGACATTATTTCATTAGCACGCATGATTTTATCTTCTTGAAAAAGTATTTCAATCAATAAGAAAAAGAATAATTTATAAACTACATCAAAATTTTTGACTTTTCCAATATATGATAAACTTGATATACTTCACTTATATAAATAAATTCAATCAAGAATGATATTCTTGTTAACTCATTTGTCAATCTCGATCTTAGCTCTCCATCCCTAGATACATTATTTGTGTAATCGATGTAAAAAATCGTGGTACAAGTTGTTACAATATATTATTAGAAATAAATAAAAGGGATCATTACCTCAACACCAGTTAAGGCGTTTGGCCTAATTGTCAAAATAATTATTTGTAGTTTGAATAACTACTATTACATTTCCACTATTAATTTACCTAATCAAAAATTTAATACAGCTCATACAACATCAATATTACACCCCTTAGCATTACTTTAATTAACCGAAAACTTAACAAAGTTGTGCAATATTAAATTTACAATCCCATGCTACTAGTTCAGCTGACGAAAAATTTAACAAAACTTGTATAACATTATAATTATACCTCTGAAAATTTAACATATTGGCAGAATCATTATGCTCAAACGACAAAGGTATTATTGTAACCTCACAATCACAAGAATGTTTTTTATAAAAAAAAAAAAATTAAGCCAAATCCCAGAAAGTATCGAGATAATTATCTCTAAATAAATGATTTGAGGTAGAGCAGGATTACTCCACTAGCTAATGTTCCACTTCAACATTTTGACCGTGCCCACATTACTTTATGTGAAATTGATTTATTCAATCACCTTAATAACATTGGGATCTGAAAATTGCGGTGTCTTATTTCATGATTTATTTATTTATTTATTTATTTATTTTTGTGTTTTTATGTACATTGAAATGGCTGCTTTATTTTATTTTTTGTTAATCACAAGTGGAAGCAGCCTTGAAATACTACACCTTGTGTTTTGTTTTTGTTTGAATTAAGGTTGGCCACTTATCAACATCTTATAAAAATTAATTAACTAATTTAACTAATAAACATGTTTCTAATCTTGTGTCAAAATTAATAGTGGGATTTAATTTCATCTACTCATGAATCTTGTTTTTGTTGAGTTATGTATTTTGCTGTTATTTTTTATATTATTTCAACATCCACTTATTTTATGTGAATTTATTCAAGAATTTTTAATAGAAAGAAAAATACTGGACAAACATAAATAAAATCAAAGAAATTCGAAAATTTAAATTTGTTATTTAAGAAAATAAATGAGATAGGCAAGTTGACGATTGATCAACTCGTTCTACTTTAGTCTCAATGACAAAAATGAATTTTCTCCGAATGAATTAGATTTGATCATTTTTCTCGAGTTTTCTTATAAAAATTATAGTTAGACCTTAAAAACAAGTTTTTTAATACTTTCTTCATTAAAACCCGACAACAAAGTATAGCATAAAAATTTTAAATGCCGGTACCATATTCTATAATATTAGGCTAGTTCACCTCTAAAAAATACACTCGTGCATTAATTGATATCTGATGATACAAGCAAATTTTTTTCTGAAAAATACAAAATAACGAGCTTCTATTTGTTCCAATATCAACTAATTCAAATAGTCGTTCGATCTTAAATCTATGAAAAAAATATAGCAATGAGCATCTTCATTTACTTAATTATACTAAAAGTGGAAAGTTATATAGAGAACAAGATCAGAAGATCCCAAAAGAAGAAGCAACAATTCAATAACAGAAGGGAAAAAAAAAAAAAAGCAAGATAAAAACAGAAAAATACTCATCAATTTCCCCAAAATTGCAACATGAGTTAAATTCTAAAATGTACAATGACAAAAATACCCTCAATTATGAACTGGAGGATGTGTTTTTGGTGGCAAATAATCCAAATTAAAACCTGGTTCTTTCTCCCCTGTTTTCTTCCGATTTACCCTCCAAGAAACAGATGCCAGAGCCTCAGTCTTTCTCGAATTTAATTCATTTCTAATCTCCTTCTTCTCAAATCTATTTCTCATTTTTGCTTCTCCAAGGGCATTTGTGGAAAGACTCCCTACATTATGCTTCTGATCATTTTTCTGCATAGAAAATGAAAATCTTGATTAGTTTCTGGGATCTCATACGAAATATAATATATAGTCACAAGACAAAAGCAATCCATACTATATCTCATAAATAACTCGAGCTAACCTGATAAAATTCTATCGTTGGATCATTATGAATAACTCCAAATATTCGAGCTCCATTACATGCATGGTAAGAGAAACATAGAAGAACTAGTACAAGGGAGGATAAAATCGACATTTGAAGCGAACAATGTATATCTAAGCGTAATAAAAATTAGATAAAATTGTCCAAATCAAGATTTGCAATATATATAAGTGAAATAGTGGCAAATTTGGTAGTATTTGTCCCAAAATTATGAAAAAAAAAGAGCACTAAATATAGAGGATGAGTTTGATTGGTATTTTCTTTAGAACATTTAGGTATGTGTTTGAGGAAAAGAAGAAAGATTGAAAATGTAGCTAAAGTGAACAAGAGAGAAAAAAAGATCAGCAAAACTAGGGGCCTTTTGCTTAATATATGATGAAGAAATGAAAGAGTCCAAACTAGAGAATTTTCACTTTTTATGTTTTAATTGACTAATTCAAAGGAATTGAGATATATATATATATATATACATATAGAATTTGATGTTGTATCATTAAATAACATTAATAAAGAGTGGGCTCCAGTGTGATTTACGGGATCTGTGTTTTAAATTGTGGTTATGTCAATACTAACATGAATATTGAATTGAATTAGAATGACTTCTTGGATGAAGTTATGCATGCTCAGTTAAACATCATCTCATGTGTTCTATAAATAATGGGACATCAAATTTTACATTTAAGAAATTACAATTTTTTAAGATTTTGTTTATTCTTAAACGATATGCTTCATCTAATATTTCAATATTTTCGTCCTTTGACTAATTTGAGCATTGAAGAATTTTCATTAAACCCCCATAGACGCTAATTTGATTGTGATATCAAGTTCAGGTTTGAGAAACAAAGTGATCGTCATAGTCCAAATCCTTTAACTTGAAAATTAGGGAATAAGCGGATAGTTTGGTGGTGCGTTTTCAAATCTGCAAACATATAGGTCATGAATTTGAGTATCGTAGAGACAGGGGGAATCCTTCATGATTTTTCAAAGAATAATAGTCTAACTAAGAAATATCCAACTTCAGACCAATATTTATAATATTGATATTAGGAATGTTTTAAAGTTTTACTCCCAAATTAAATAAAATTTTTAAGGTCCAAGAAACAATAAAGCAAGAGACTGTCCAAATTGTTTGCACCGAGGAATTACACCACCAATTTAATTTCTTTGTCCATTTGTGTTAAGTTTTATGGCAAATGGGCATGTTACATGGAAAATCTACAATGACCTAAGTAATTTTTAAATTAATGTGGGAAGAAAAGGACAAAAATTAAGTTAGAATTCCTTTTTGAGATTATGAAACACAAAGGTCATAGTTATTTGTGTGTTCCCTAATGATATATAAATGTCACAAATTAAGGGAAGTAATGATCAATTAAATTAATAAGTCAAATGTATTTTTATGCTTTTTATGTAACATCCCTTCATGTGTTGTAAGGGTAACTCTAATTTCTATGTAACTTGGGGTATTAATAAAGGTAATCTAGCAAGTAGCCATAGTCCACATGTTTCCTCAATCTAAGCTTAGGTACCCTCTTAATTAGTTATCTTGATTATCTAAATTCTTGTGCATTTGACCTTAGTCATAACAAAAATTAGTATTAATGGATTGAATCAATTTATTTATTTATTTTTTATTAGAATATACATATTCTAGTTCAATATTACACCTTGAATGGTCATTCAATAGATCAACAAAAAATGCTTTAAAATATTTGATTTATAGCTTATTGAAAGAATAACCAACCACATAACAAAAAATCTTCAAAGTTTTCATTATTATTCGTTTACTTGAATTTCATAAGTACAATATTTGCAGAGATTATCCATTATTTAAATCATCAAAATTCGTTAGTGTCAAACATATGAATCATTCTATCCACCAGAAAAGGTTTGACAGTTCGAATAATGTCATGCATGTTGATCGTAAAAATTCTAGCACATAAATACTCATAAGTAAACATAACTAAGTATGAAATCTCTTGCTATTTAAGCCTACTAACTTGAGTATCATAGAGTTCTCTTTGGGCAAGCCTCAGTAATCTTTAGTGTCTTTTTGCGATTTCAAGTTTACATAATATGAATTAATTATATCCTTCTAGTTCCTAAATTCAATCTACAGATCAATTCGACCCGATACTAATTCGAAGGCTCACTTGAATAATTAAGTGTATATATTAATTGTGAAAAACTCACATATTGAAAGAACACCATATACCAAATTTGATAGCCTAACAAGAAGTTTGGAATAGAAAGGAAAAAGGTAAGAAAATGACGCATATGCAAAAGGCTCATTAAACTTCTTTTTAGATCTTGAAAGGGAAATAAGCTGAATTGACCTAACCACCAATATAACAGTAGCGGTGCCACGTGGCAGAAGCCCATGTAACCCAGTTGCCACGTGTACGAAGGCCCTGTTTGGACGCCAATAGATACGGTCCAATCTCTTCATAGTTTGTTAAGGTGGTCCATGTGGTCCACCAACATAACTCCTACTCTTCCATGCTCGTTTGTTTGGACTTTAGATTAGGCTTATATTTTTCATATACATTATCTCTTGGTAATAGGGAAATTTCTGGCAATTTGCCATTTTATTTTGGAATGTTTAGAAAATATTATGAAATTATCGATGAGCCTTGTCCAAACGATAAGTTACAAGTTTCATGATTTTTTTTATTTTTTATTATGAGTTTAAATTTCACAGATAGCATGTGAGCTTCGATCTATCTCGTGATAGTTTAGAGAATTTTACCTACTGCATGATAATTTGAAAGATTTTTTCTTATATTAGTTCATTGTTTAACTTTTTGAAATTATTGATATATTCTTTGAGTGTATTCAAGTCTGTCCAACGAAAAAGAAAGAAAATATTCTAAAATTTGTAATTCAAGAGAAAAGTTGAGGAAATGCCAATTTACACGAATAATCAATAATACCTTAAAATTAATTAAATAATATTAAAATAATTCAATCGATTATTATTCAGAAAATAAATATGGTTAATTTTTTAAATAAAAACTTTGTTGAGTTAGTCTTTCATTAGGGCTAGTGTTTTTTCGTTTGCATCAATTTCTTAATCGATGCAAAAATTGAGCCCGTCCAACCTTGATAATTATTGTGTTTGTCAATTTGTTCCCCCAAGATACAACAATCATTTTGTAGAAATATCAATGCTACAAATCTTCAAAGGAACTAACTTCAAGTATATTGAACTTTCTATTTCATGATACTGATAATTTATCTATATTTTTTGTGGCACTAATACGTCGCTATGCATTGATGGATACTCTTTGTAGCATTAAATTGTTCATATTGCGAAACATGTGTTTTGATGAACTTAATTATTAGAAAATTGCATATGGTATAGACAAGCTTATTTGAACAAATTGTGAAGAGATTTAAAGTAGTTATATCTTAACAAATTGAAGAATTGAAGGAGAAATCTTCATTACATCATTCATAACAAGTTACAGCAATAGTAACCCATATAAATAAAGAAAATAAAAAGAAGTTACAAAAAGAGTTGTAAAGGAAGTTACAGTAGAAGTTACGTGAAAGATAAGGATAAAATACAAACTTATTCATAAGTAAATACTAACAACTAATAAAAGAAAATAAATTAATTCTCTTTAGCTCCGTCTCAAGTTGGAGCCTGGTGATTGTCAACTAAGCTCAATTTGACATAGGAATCATGAAAAAATGGAAAAGATAAGCCGTTTAGATAAAAATGTCTGCCAATTAATTTTCGGAGGAAACATGTTGAGGTATATGAAAAAATCCTTCTATTATTTATCTCAGATGAGGTGGCAATCAATTTCTATGTGTTCGATTCTCTCGTGAAAATTGGAGTTGCAATGAGATGAATAGCAGCCTTGTTGTCACAATAAAGAGAGATCAAGTAATTATATCTTAATAAAATAAAGAATAAAATGAGAAATATTCATTACATAAGTCATAAAAAGTTACAGCAGCACAATACCCTATATAAAGAAAATAACAGAAAGTTAGAAAAGAAATTATAGGGGAAAATACAACAAGAGTTATGTGAAAGATCATAATAAAATACAAACTTATCCGTAAGTAAAAACTAACAACTAACAAAAGAAAATAAAGTAATTATTTTTACGATTAGCACTGCACATCATAATTGTTTGAAAAAAACGTGTACTACCCAACGATCATGTCTTTTTACAAAGTTACATTAGTCATTTAGTATAGACATATTTCTCATTTAAATAATTATTAAGTGACTTAGTTCAAACAATAATTTTCATTCACCCAAAATTGATTTTTGAGTAATTAAATATATTTACCTAAGCAATCTAAAATATATTCATTAATATTAGATATAATCTGCGTTTAATCAATTAGTCAAAATTGATGAAGTTTAACAAAATCAAATTTTCAACAAACAGAAAATAAAATAATCAAAATAAACAAAGAAACATCGAAAGGTACAATCCCATGTTGTCATGTTGATATAGAAGTCGAAGTTGTCTCCGGAGCGACGGCGGGACAGCGGTGATTTCCGATGCGGCGGTGGGATTTGTGAAAATCTGCAAAACGAACTAATCTGATTTGTGCCCCGTAAAAGTCCGGCATTCTCGATAGCTGCATCCAACGTTGTCCCCACGCCACTTTTTTTTTTGGCCCCTTTTCGTTTTATTATTTTTTCAATTGTAAATATTTCAAATATACACACTCAATTTTCTCAAAAAAAAATTATATATATATACACACACTAAATAATTTTAGTATACCCTTTGAATATGAATCTAGTACTAATTAAATGATGCATTAACTCATCATCTGTGGAGTTTGTTATCTTCCTCAATGAGTTCAATTCTATGACTTTATTAAGTTTTTCACAAGAGCTGTGTCGTATTTACTTCAATGATTAATTTGCGTTTGTTTATTTGAATTCTTATTAGTTAATGTTTACTTTGAAAGTTTGAAGATTCAATTTTAACCATCCCATTTAAGTGGGATAAATCGAGTTAAAATAACTTTGAAAATTGGAGGGTTAGTTACACTATTATCCCCACATGTACACAAATATACATGGTTTTAACCAACTCCCATTAAAATTATGGGTTTTTTTTTTTTTTTTGTCTTTATCCATTTAAATCTATATTTTACCAAACCAAGAAAGTAAACCTCAATTCAAATGAAGATAACTCAACCAAATTAAGCCACCAAATTCAGCAACATTTTCTTTTACACAAACTCAAATTCAAATCATCAAATAAACTATCCATAACCAAACTCTTATTATCCCAATTCCAGAAATAACACCCTAGGAGATAGAACTAGATAATATCAATATGCTAAAAGGAAAAGAAACAAGAAAAGCATATTCATTGAATGTAAAAATATCAAATCATATAAATCATATCGATGCAATATATATTCTATTGTTAATATGACTAAGAGGGCGTTAGGTGGAGGAACAGTTTATAAAATATCATAAAGTATTTGATAAAATTTTTACAAAATTATCTTATTAACTAAAAAATAAAATATTTGAATCATATAAGCTCCTTTTGAAAATATATAGAATTCCTAATTTATTTTTAGAATCTTAACATGCACACTCAATTTTTAACCATCTAATTACAAAACTGACATTACGAACATCTTATAGGTTAAAAGTTCTTATTATATCCAAATACTTTTAACTTATTTTTCAAACAAAGATTCACCATCTTATAAACTCCAAAAATGCCTTATAAAATGTAAAAACTTATAAGATGTCTTAAACAAACTTAGCCAAACACCCCCCTTAATCCTTATCATTTAAATCGTTTAATGTTTTTGCAATCACTGCATACGATAACTTTTATGCAAAAAATTTGAATTCTGTATGGTTAGAAACTTGCCTTAATAATAAAAGACGTACCAAGCATATTAAAAGTTTAAAAACAAACTTCATGTGCTTGAACGAAAGAACGACGAAAATTGTGACTGATCCACACACCATTGGTTCTTTAATGAAGATCACCATAAAATCTCGAAATCAGACATATGGTTCATCTCACCCACCCACACACACACAATTTCAGATTTTGAACACATGCTATGTGCAATTGATACATTGAGATATCTCTAATTGAAAGAAATAGGTCATATTTCCCACTGCATCATATGAAATAAACTTAAAGTCACAATCACTGCTCAGAAGAACAGTATCATCCTTTCAAGAATGCAGCATGTCAATACGAGGCTAGACTAGCCATTGAATCGTACGTTTCGCACCAATAAAGAAGAAAGAATGCGATCACTTAGTACGCATGATCTCAGAATAGTAACAACTTAACTTGTAAGTCTATGAAATACGAAAATGTCTAAAACCAAAAGTAATGCATCTATAGTTCTAGCATTAATCGAACCCTACAGCTCAAGCTTTCACTACTCAGAATGTAATGAAGGGATTCATAAATAATGAAAATGCATCCCACAATGCGTGAGATCATATCCTTAAACAATCGGCTGACCTAGTGAAGGAAGTCAGTAACTATCTTCGGTAAGGGAAACCAAATCTGCTAGCTTCCATGTTTGTCGATTAACAAATGAATTGCTTGAAGAGACTTCGGAAAAAATGCCTGTACAAAGAACAACCAACATTATGATCAGCAACAATGATCTAATAATCTCGACTTAACTAACAGAATTCTCTCCAAACAAGCCCCAGATGGTTAATGCCAAATATCATTACAGAAACCACTTCGTGGCTTCTTGCTGGATACGATATCTGAAAATGAGTCAACCAACTGTGCTGCCAAGCTACTTGGATCATCAATTAGTGTTTGTATAAATGTGTTGACCACTCTTCGTTCTTGCACTGTTGATCTTAGGCTGAACCATGTGAGCAACTTCAATCTAAAATCCTTGTCAATGTAACCTTCATATTCCATCCAACGGATGATCTTTACACAGTATTCGAAGTTTTCATCCAAGCAACGTGATGGGGACCCATTAGTCAGAGTGCTATCAGAATCCTGTATTTCCCCGTTGGTGCTATGTTTCCTCTTCTGATGAGCGGCAAGTCTGGAGTCAACTGCTGGTACTTCCTCAGGTTTTCTCTGAGCTTCATGAGAAAAAGCATCATCATCTGCCTCAACACCTCGCCTAAAAGTGCATCTGTTATCTACATCTCTAGGCGACTCAATAGGAGGAGTAAACTCTTCATTTAGATCTGGCACAGTTGCGACATTTAAGTCAAGCTGACGTGAAACTGAAGGCAACCTTTGTTCTTCAGTTTCTAGCTTAACTGCATCAGAAACACCATAGGATTTCTTGATATCTGGACCACATAGTGACTGAAGACAGCATTTTTCATGAGCCAAGGCAAGCCTTAAGATCTTGCCAAGGTCACGAACCTTGAATCCCGAGTCCAATTCTATGTCTGTTGAAGCCCTGTCTTGTTGTTTGGCAATAGAGGTCTCCCCATTATGTGAACTATCGTTATCAGGAATAACTGCTATAGAGTTATAGTTCTTGTGAATTATTTCCACACTCTTTGTGAAGAACTTGACTTCAGAGTGCCCAAAATCACCAGTATCTGTATAAGATATTATTCGGATTGAGTACTCTGTGCAAGGCTGCAGATTGGGTATCCAAATTCTCCTCCGATCTCTTGCAAAGACACGGGCAGGCACTTTAGAGTAAGTCTCTTCCTTAGTCTTACAGTACCAGAGTTTGTAGCCCTTAATATCATCATCTGATGAAGTAGATAACTCAATCAATATGACAACAACTGAAGAACATGTAACTTCCTCGAACAGGAATTTGCAAGCTGCGGGAAGTGAACCCTCTGCCAAGGGAAGGAAAGAGTAAACTTAAGCATATGACAGTAATTTCATTTATGGAGATATCAATATGTAACAAAGAATTACCAATTAAATTAGTTGCGGCAGTAGACTTCAAGGCCATTAATTCATCAGCTTTTTCAACTGCAAGAGAGCACAGTCTCTGTACATCAACTGCTACAGATAGTCTACTAACAATGCCCCGGGCCATCTTGGCTGAATTTCCATCAACGGGGCCCACCTCTGTTTCTAACTTGATTTTGGCATCTTTAACAAATTCATGGAGTTCATTAAACCTGGAAGTCCCATCCAGGAGCCTGTAGCTCAAGAATATCCTATAACATAGCACATCAACTCGGCGTGCATCCTTAGCTACAATTAACTGCTTCTTCCAGCATCTGTCACAGTATATGATGTTAGAATGCCTCAAAAACACATTTAAACATGTTAAACCTAGTATTTAACTTCTCCGTCCTCTTTTTTATTTCTCTATTTAAATAAAAAATTAGTGAATTTAGTGCCCCCATGCACAAACTATCTGCAGTCACAAAAGTTAAAACTGAAGACTGTATATTGCGAGTAAATTGTCTCCATTTACAAAAACCAAAAAACCACCCATGTAAATTTTGTTTGAACTTCTAAAAATTTTGAACTATTTCCTTATTAATTGGACCAAGTACAAATTGCAAGGAAAAGATGTAAAAGTCATTTTAAATGATTAAGGTACGAAAAGAAATGGATGAGGTGAGATGGAGGCAGTAAATATAGACACCATGTAAAGTAAACAGCTTACCCCAGTATTCCTGAAACTTTTCCACAAGAAGCACAACAATAGCTTCCATCTAACTGCATCAACGACCCCAGGTCAACAACCCCCACCTTACCGTGTTGGAGAGCACATTCAATGTGGCAAGATAAGCCACAAGCATCTCCGGAACCAGATTCAGATGTGCATTCCAACCAAAGACTAGGGTCCTTGTTGTCATCAAATAAATGACAGATGCAGCATGAGCACCTCTTGCAAAATGCATCATTTGCTGAAAGAGTGGCCCGACAAGCAGAATTTTTACAGATCCATGAATTAGAGCCTTCTATGTCAACACATGGCTCTGGGCTGGGAGGAATTCGAACAGGGTTTTCCCCCTTCCTTGGTTGTTTCCTGGACTGGGAATGTTGATCCTTCGAACATGAAGATGCTTTCTTCAGTTCATGAGTCTTCAAGGTTTTCTTAATGGCCTTCGGAAGTCGGTCCGCCATTCTGGAGCTTTAAGATGCTGATTGTTTCTTTACGTAATAAGCTGATTCAGAACTTATAACTGTTAGTTAATTCAGAAATCCTTCATGTAGGTCTGTAATGTTGATGCATCATCAAGGCGCCCATTTTTCTTCCCCTTGCTTTGCATGCTGGATGAAGCTATGAACACCAACCACTGTATAAAAGTTATATTATAACTAAGAAAATATGTTCATATTAATTAGTAATGTGGAAAGCAAGTGACATAACATGTGAATTTCAGAAGATCAGTTACAATAAACATGTACGTTTCCAGATAATGCTGAGAGGTCAATGAACAAAGTCACGTTTATGTGCCAAGTATGCCATCAGGGATAGAGTGTTCGAATGAACAGTGTTGTAAAACGTTCTTTTTTGGCAGTTTTTAGTGGTTGCCAAAATGCTAAGCATTATAATTATAAGAAACCACGCAACAGGTGGGACGGCTAAGGCCTCAGATAGACACTCTCTGTCCATAAACATGGTATCTCATGCTCATTAGTCGTTTTCTCCACAATAGGTAGCATATATACATGACATGCAATTTCATAGTAGAGGTACCAACATTAGCGACACATGAATTCTTTTTAACACACACTTCTTACAGTTTACTTTCTCCCATCCCAACATAGAACGTAGTTTAAGAAACCTCAACAAGCATAACATTTCTTTCATCACTTACCAAAGAGCTTTCTCCTTCTAACCGATCATTATTCTCCATTTGATGTATATAATCTTTGTTCATTCTCTTATACAACATTATGAATTGGAAAGAAATAACAGAGCAGTGAAGAATTTACCTGGAAAGAGTATTTCTTTCTCTCAGACCCCAAAATACTGCCATGTACTTTCAGCTTGATATGTCAATTGCACCCATATTCCCAACAAAATACTATTCATCCATAAATGGGCCTTCCTGAGATCACAAGAAAGCAAACCCTGTCAAAGTGGGGGGAAAAGACTGTTTCTGCCATACACATACAACCTAGAAATTTACCAATCATGCTAATGGCTAATATATATTCAGTCACAAAGATTCAGCGAAGCATTCTTTCATTTTTTCTCTTTTTACAATCAACGCCAATCTTGTTGCAACATTTTTCAATCGCCAGGAAAGAAAGTAACACAGAGGGAATAATGCGGTATGCACATCTTCAACCGATCGGGCTTAATTACACAAAAACCCTACGGCAAATTATAATACCAACGACGATAACAGATTCATCGACCCTAACTCACCATTCCTCAACCCAATGAAATAAATTTCATAGCCCTTGCTTCCCTAGCTCCATGACTCAGTTAGGACAAACAACGAAAAAGGAAATGCAGCTAGAAATTCCATCCAAGACAACAAATTTACAGTAGAATATCCTACAAGAAAATCATAATTTGCGTAAAACCCAAATCAGAAACCCTAATAGATAAAAAGTCTTTCACCTTCAGCAAAATCCGATTTTCATTGCTAAAACTTTGAGATCTCGCTAGCAGTAAAAATTCAGCCAATATTTCCTCCAAATTGATCGTTAAACTCGACCGCCCCAATTTGATGGCTGAACTGTATGCACGAATTTTATGCGTTTGTTTATCTGCGCGTTCTTCCTTGTAAGAGAGACTTTGGGCGACTTTGAGCGGGTCGGATTTAATCCAAATCCAATTCCTGGACCCCACCCATATGTCTTTGGTCCGGGTCACCAATTCAGCCCAAAGTTCCAGCCCTTTTAATTGAAAGCCCAGTAACCCAGCCCGCTTTACGGGACTCTTATTGAGGCGGGCCACAAAGGTTCATTGATATTATAATCAGGCTTTTAAAGCCCAACCTACTTTTAGCTGGGCCCAATTTTTAAGGTCAATATTTTTTAAAATTTCAATTGCTTACCTCAGCGGCCCACGTGGTGGCGTATATTTTTGTAGATAAAGAAATAGAAATTTTCAATTTTTTTTTTTTGGGAAATGGATAATTTTAATTTCTCAAAATTATTGAGACATATGGAAGTGAAATAACACTTTTTTTAAGGGTAAAAAATCCCCTATGAAGAATCCCGTATGAAAAAACAACATGGGCCGCATTAAATTGTGTTTTAAAATGCATTTTAATCTCTTCTGCGAGGAGTCAATAAACTTTATTTTCAGAAATACAAGGAAGTTTGATGCTTATTGTTATCTAACAAGAGAATTTTTGTTCATTTATTTTCCAGATGGGGTACAAACCAATTTAACATTTTCTTGACATCACAAAAGTTCCACGCAAAATTGAATGACATTGAATTCTTTCTTTACGACACTTTCTAGGAGCTTTGTCACATTAAGATTTACATCTCTATAATTAACAATTAATTAAGGTGTGATTATAAATGTACATTATATGAATGACATTATTCAAAATTAAGGAATTAAAAATAGAAGCCGCCCCCGTATATTGTCAAATACATGCATTGTATTAAAAATGTCAAACTCTAATATATTTCTATTTCAAATCTATATGATATTATATGTATAGTTACATATTACATATTATATAATATATTATATATTGTTCTGACTTTACATCTTCATCATAATAAATCGATTCCACATTTTTGATTGATAGGATTTTTAGTCATCATTAACAAGATATGCTTATGTCATGTTATTTTACCTCTCTATAGTATATCACCACCAAATACTCTAATTATATGTATTTTTTTTATTCTTATTGATATAATTAATGTTGACCATTATATAAGTTTATTCATAAATATATAAATATGCATGCATATAAAATGTAAATGCATCCCTCTCCAACAATTGTTGACTCAAAAACTTAGCCTAAAATTGTGGGGAGTTGTAGGAAGACACATTTTTATATAGTTGGAGTTTATTTTATTTTATTTTATTGTTACCTCAATCATAGGAGGGCTACATAGCTCTAAGACAAAACAGAACCGACCAAATTGTAATAATTGTGCAATTAATAAAGGGTTTTTATTGGGCCCAAAACTGTGTTCAAAAAGAGTGTTTCTTATATTAAAATGCAGTTGGTTGACATGCAGGGTTCCTTGAGGGGAGAGAAAAGAACATGCATGATGCAAACATCGTCTTTGGTCATTATATAATTAGATTAAAGAAATAGTGTGTGTGTGTATGTGTGTGAGAAAGGGTAGGGAGATGGAAAGGTGTACCATCACAAATTTTGTATTATTCATTTGAATATTTATATCAAATTTTATTTTACATTAAAAATTTTTGTGGGTTTGACTTAATTTATAAGTTGTTTCGTCCCTTTCACACATTGAAGTGGCTTTTAAAGACAAATTGATAATATTTTGAGTACCAAAAAGATAATATTTAAAAAACAAATGAGCTTTTTATGTCTACGACAAATTTAAGTATGATTAAATTCTGTGATTGTCAATGGGAAAAAAACGGCCGTATGCCCTTAATCTATTAATTGGAGGCTTATAATGATATTAAGTTTTTTCACATATCTAAAAATTCAAGTTGAGACAATTTACCAATTGCTTTTTTCCCCTTACATCTCGACTCACCTTCTAAAAACAGAATTTCTTTCCATTAATACCTGCGGAACAACACCTTGATTGTACTAAACCTTTCATATTCAATGACAAATTCAAACATCATGAAAAGTAATTTTTGCTTTCGTTTTTCCATCAAACAATTTTGATAAAGTTATGAAAAAAAAATCACCTTTTTCGCAACACACTTCCATTAGTTTTTTAATATCTTTTAGCTTTTAGTTCTGAATACTCACAAACATTACTACTCATTTTTACTACTAACTTCTTAACTTCTCTATAAATGAAAGTAACCTTTTTTAGGGCAGAAACAATGCCAAATACCCTTTATATATAAGCACAAGACCTCTTTATGTGCTCCCATGTGATCTTTCTGAAATATTATTTCACTAAAAAGTCATAACTCATTTACCTTCTCTCTGTGCTAGATTATGTCTGTAATTATATGCATATATTTATCATATTCTAAGCACTAAACATACTCATCAAGCATATGTAATATCTTATTAAATATAAATTATATTCGGATTATTCTATGCATACACATCAACGGAGTCCAAGTCAGTGGCATAACATGAGAAGGCATGTAAATGTTTAAAAAAGAAAGACATGAGATTGTGAAATAAGGGGGCAAGTAAAGAGGGTTTGAGTTGGATACACTTTCCACTTGATCATATGAAACGAGGTTTGTAGCCCTTCACATGGAGGGTAGAAATAAACAAAGGTTTTCTTGCAGACAAATCCAAATCATAGCTGTGTCCTAACTCCTAAACTAATATTTAAGCATGTCCTCTCTTCTTACACACATAAAATTAACCCACAAATTTTCAGTCTTTGTCTGGACAAGAAAACAAACTCCTTTATGCTTTTTCTGCTATGCCCCTTCACTTTTTATTTTATTTTTATTATTTTTCTTGATTATATGTAGTTTAATATTTTTATATACAGAAAAATATAGTAATACATACATATATATATATTATATTTTGCACACTAGAACGCTTTTTAATTATGTAGATTATATGTATATTTTTCTTTTGTCGATGAGACTTTGTCCAAGTGGTAAGTAGAGGCTTCACAATCCTTTAATTTTCAAGAGCTTATGAGTTCAATTTCCATCAGTGACATGTGGATTTTTTTTCTATCATGTGCATGGTAATTTGAAGGATTTTTCTATCATATGATAATTTGAAGATTGTTCTGGCTAATATATTTGGTCTTTGAATATACCGAAGTATTGGTATTAATGTATCAAATGAATGTAATCGTTTCTCCAAAAATATATGCATGGAATAACTACCAAGTTACTTCTGTGTATATATGTGTGTATATATATATCTATACAATATATAAAGTGTGAGAGGCAATCATAGTTGTTTTTTGAGGTATATTTTTATGTATTATTTCTACTATACCAATAATCTTAACTTTATCTAATGATCATCCACAACTTACTTTTTTCTTGGTAATAAATTATATATGTACTACATTAAAAATATTGATCATATTCTAATTATTAAATGCATGAAATGTACATTAGTTATAATCATAATTGAAATTTTATTGTAACAATATTCTTCATTATAAATTTATTATGATAAAAATCATAGTGTGGTGATGCATGACAATTTGAGATTAAACTATGTATAAATTTAGTGAACTTGCGAATGAAACATTAATACACATATAATGAAGAGGACAATGTATAATGATGATGCACTTGACAACATATATATTAATAATAATTAGTCACATAATAATCAAACCTTGAATAAATCAAAGACACAAATTGTTAGAAATTCTTAATGTGAGGACAAATGTTCACGCACTCACTCACATGCTTCTTGTTAGGGATATACATTTATTAATTTCATGTAATAATTTTTTGTTGTTACATAGTATATATTTACATGGAAAAATGAATTCACGTACAACCAAGGATTAATCCATTTGTCTTTGTCTCCTTGATCGAGTGAAATAAATATTTTAACTCATGTGTTAAATAATAAATTATTGATTTGAAAAGATAATTTATTTTAAATATTAGAATTGTAATTAAAATGATTGACTTTCCAATTCATTTTTCTATTTAATAAAGAAAAGATAAAACATAAATGGTAATATTACTTCATCTACAAGATCAAGATCGTATTCAGCCTTTTATATATTCATTTGGGAAAATATCAAAAAATTAAATAATTTGTGTGAATTAATATAGGGCACATATAAAAGATCTAATATAATTCATAGAAATCGGGATTGGTCTGATTGGTAGTATGAGTGGTGCTAGCTAAGTCCATGTCTAGTTAATATAAAATGTATCATCTTTAATATATATTTAATAAGGATTGGAGATTAAAAGAGATTTTCCTTTCAATCAAGTTGAACACAAATTTAGTTCAAATAATTGATATTTTCATGCATATTTAATTTGTTTTTTAGAAAATTAAATCAAGTCTTATAATAATTTTTAGTTGAATATTAAAATAATATGTTGAATAATCCAAAATATTTCATGTGGAGTTATGCTACTATCACCTCATGGGTTGAGTTATTTCTCCAAATATTGACTCAAGTAATTTTCCTAGTTTGGTTGTTGAAAATGACTAATTTAATATTTAGCCACCATGACTACTATAATTATGTGGGTTCAATGATGTGGAGACTTTGGCCTCTCATTTGCAATAATATCCTAAATAAAATAAAAAATTTCCATAAATAAGTACCATAGGAAAATAATAATAATAATAATAATAATAATAATAATAATAAATAATTTATGAATATAAGACAAGTGTATAGGTCCATAGAATCGAAAACAAACAAAGTTAGCTTAATACCGTCAACTTTTTGAGTAGAGTTGACAATTACATTCAATTTTTGAAATGCTATATGAATTCAACAAATTAAATTAAAACACACGTGCGCGCGCACACATATATATAAAACTTGGTTCAAGGTCGATTCTTTTGAAAATTGATAAAAAATAGGTAAAAAGTTAATTTACTCAAATTTGACTCGTGGTTCAGTCAAATGAGTAAAATATATTTTAACTCATTCGTTTGAGAATTAAACAAAGGTTTGGATGCAATTTTAAGTTCAATAAGAAGTTCAAATTAAATCGTAATAATAATATATTTCACTCGACTCAATTTATTTATATTAGCAGCCATTTTATATGTTATCATTATTTATGTATATTGACCAATATGTCCCTCAACCCCCGTGAATTGACCAAAGAGTCCTCAAACGCCACAAGCCCTGTACTTTTACTACTTTTTCTTGTCAATTTCTTCTCACTTTTCACTTTTTATCTCCCTTGCCCCCACCTGAAAGTGACAGTTTAATGAACCCAGCTCAACATGAAATGACTATTTTAGCCCTGGCTTGTAAGCCACAAAAAAATTAAAATATAAAAACCAAGACTTTAATCTCCACCGTTGATTTCTGTATCAAGCATCCTGTCCGTTTATCAATCTCGATATTTTCAAGGCTCAGCCCCAAAAACAGTGAAACACAAGCTCTGTTATCCATCTCATCTCCGTGGCGCCAGATTCAATTTGATAAAACCAGGACAATGGTTGTGTGAAAGTACTGAATTAACCCTATGCTAATATTCGACGCAACGTGAAGAACGAGGGTAATATTTGGGAAGCAAGGGACGCTAATTTTTCTGGCAGTTCCGTCTCTCTGCTGCATTGATGGTCCCATGTAGAAAATTACTGAAGAAAAGCGCTTAATTTTCCTTCGTCTACGCGCCTACATAGCGTTTGTCGGTGAAATTCTTCAAATGGCAATTCTGTTGTTGGTGTGTCAATTTATGGACATGAAATTCACTTGCACATTGAATAACAATTGAAAAAAAAAAAAAAACTTGTACATTTCTTACCCAAAAAAAAAAATAAAAGAAAAAACCTTGTACATAGAGATATATAGAGGTTAATTTGCTTTTTGTGTACCTGTATATTTTTCAACTATATGAAATTATGTTGTCTAGATTCAAATTTTTGATCATGAAGTTTTTCTTTTTACGTTCATTTTCTTTTTTGCAATATCATAGTCTAGTCTATAATTTAATTGGTGGACGTCCATGCTCTAATTCACATAAATGTGTTCTTTGTTATACATGTAATTCTATTTTAACAATTCATTTGCTTGACTCGATATAATGGAGACTGATCTTATTGATGTCATAGGATTTGATACGTCTTTTGCTCGACTAGACAAAATGAAAGCTAAATTATAGGATGTTCTTTTCGGAGCTGATAGAATGGGGTCAATCATACATAAGCATGGATTGCATAAAATGAAGCCTATATGGACATTTAATACTTCCTAACATATCATTAAATGAAACAGTGATGTATGCCGACCTATGATTTGGCAATGTAAGATCGATCTTGACGAGCTTGACGTTCTGATTGGTCCATTTGAAGAGAATATGAGGCATGGGTCACTGAGGCTGAACTAAGGGGGTTGCAGCTCATTCAAGTCAAGTCAAGTCAATGTTGATTTTTTTTTTTTATTTGGACGATACTCTAAAAGTTTTTAGGAATATTGATTATATCAAATATCGAATTCATGTTCAAGCCCCCCCCATATTAGGTTACGCGAGGCATAGTTTTGATAAATTGCTAACCTATACTCTCATCGAACAAACATGTGAAAGTCTTTTTTTCCCATATCAATGTGTTTACTTTATTATAATCATATATGTGTATCATAGATATTTTTGGTCTTTCAAATATATGATAACTAATTCTCTATAGATATATGAAGAAATTTAAAGCTCTGAACTAAGGTGAGAGAATGTAATGAAGCAAATTAACTTATAATTAGATAAGGGCACCAAGTGACTTACTTATGATTAAGAAAAACAAGTCAACTTGTAGTGCCTAAAAAAACTCACAATAAAACATAGTTTAATTTTTGAGAAAGAAAATGTACATTAATTAAGAGATGCTAAATTCTTAATTATCCGAAAAAATAGCTAAATTCTTTTTTCACGGGCGAGGTGCGCGTGGTCAATTCAAGATAGATAGAAACCCTAGCAAGAAAGATAACTACGTGACAAGCCACACAAATTAACTAAAATGGTAAAAAAGGAAGGGAAAAAAAAAAAAGAAAAGAAAAGAAACAATAGACTGGAGAGAGAGAGAAGCTGAATGAATGGGATCGCTTTACTACTTTTTTATGTTGCACGCATCCATGGCAGAAAAACTGAAGCCAAACAGAATGCTATTACTTCTCCATGGATTAGCCAAGAGAAAATAACGAGCAACACTTCAAACCCACCATTTCCATTTTCATTTTCCACTCAAATTACCCTTTTAATTTGTTTCTTGATTATTCTCAAAACAAATTAACAGCAAAAATAGCTAGCTAGTGAGATAAATTACAGTCCCCTGTAAGTATTTGTATACATGCATGTATGTATTTCTTGAGTTTCCTGCATTTTTGTAAGTTTTTCCGTTGTGGGCTTCGGTGGTAGATTTTGGCTAATTCTGCTGGTCTTTTGTTGTTGTGGGTTTTTGTTGTTTTAATTGTTTTTGTTGAAGCTGGAGGAATTAGAGAAATTTGGGGATTTTAGATGAAGGGGATGCCCTTGCCCTTTGATTTTGAAGGGAAGGTTGTTTTGGACGTGGAGCTTGTTGTGAAGAACAGAGGTTTTACGATTACAGATAGTAATCCTGTAATTTCGTCTTATTTTTTGAAGAAAAATTGCTTGTTGAATAATAGTTTTGGGGAGCCTACTTCTGTCCTGGATTCTGCTAGAATTGCGAGCAGGCCCACGTCTTCCTCAACCCTGTCTTCATCTCACGGTGGCGGCGGCGGAAGCACCGGCGGTGGCGGTG
>JACFYI010003520.1:786150-798539 GCA_014898755.1 Handroanthus guayacan | reverse complement strand
CATCCATTATTCATAATAGTTTCCTTTTTTTTCTTTAATTTTATACAGATCATCACAAATTTATACCAATATATAGTGTGGGAGTTAATTTAACACCCCAGACATATACAATGGTTGGAAATTCTTATACTTGAAGATGTTAAAAAGTAGGGTGCAATCGAATTGAGTCAAGTTAAGTTTGGATTAAATTTAATCTCGATCTCAAAATGTTTAGATATATGATGCTTGAGAATGCAATGAGTCTGACTCAATGCACTCAAACTCAATTTGCTAAAAATTCTAATTCCAATCAATTCACAGAAACTTTGAGGTCAACTTGATTAAATGCAAATTTACAAATGAATTTTGAAATAACTAGCAAATGACTTGATATCAATTCGAAAGTGACTTGAGATAAAGTTCGACCGTAATTTAGCTTGATTGAAACTTGAAATAACTTGAACTTGAGTCAAGCTAGCTCAAATTCCACTCAAGAGACATGCTAATCGGCTCAATATACTTAGTCCACAAGAGTCGCGAATCAACTCGACTGATCTACACCCTATGTTAAAGTACATTAGAAGCTATAGTCGAAAAATTTAATATTTTTATGCCTCATCCATAGAATTAGATAACTCACCACTGATACGGCATAAGTCCAACGATTTAACATTTATACGAACAATTCATATAAGTCAAATTACAAATCACTGTATGGAAAAACTATCTAATAATATAAAACGTGTCAAACAATTTAATATTTTTGCACTCTCTCTCTCTATATATTTATATATGTATTTATTTCCACATATCCCTAATACATATAAATTTTATCACGGAATTTGTATAGGTGGAAAGACTTGCAAAGATTGAATAACTTCAGAATCAGGCAAATTAAGTGGTGGCAGAGAAAAATGACTATAAGTAGAGCTCCCTCTTCTGATCTCCTGCATGGTTAGAAGGGCAGCCACCGTGTTCCGGAATATTCCTTCTCCGGGGACCGCTGCTGCCTCCCTCTCTGCAAGGAATATTCCGGTGGGTTCGGACGGCGGCAACACCGAGTCTATAGTGGTTTCACACTCTTTGATAAGCTTTGAGATTGGATCGGTTGTGAAAAATGGTTGTTTTAGAACTTTCTGGATAAAGGGCAGTCGCAGAACTCCTCCTGTTCTCTTGTCATATTTTTTCAGTATCTTGGCTAACCCTGAAAATAATGTCAACGAGGTGTTATATATATATATATATATAATAACTTCATTAAGACTTTTTTTCCTTTGGTTTGGATTATTATTTTTTTATTATATTGAGAAAAATAAATTAATATTGGTTTTATAATATGGAAAGGTCCAGGATAATCGTTTAGGAAATTAATTATTATTTTCAAAAAAATAATAATAAAATCATATATAAATTAGTGAGAAAGGAAAAGCTAAAAGTTTCACTTAACAGTCTAATATCGGTGCTTTTTCTCTATATATGTGTCAATTGTCAAATTACCTGCTTTATGGGCCTTTCCCTTGGCCAAATTACCTTATATCCCAACAAATAAAATGTAGTGGGTCAAGCTGGTGCCCAATTGACCCGAATGACCTGACAATTCTCTTTAACAGGATCATGTCACGTGGAGGGATAGGATGATATTAACTAGACCTGATTGGTAAGGTTTATATTCTAAAATGGTATTTCATCTCACATTTCTTTATTAAATACATGCTAACTGTATTAAATTTTTCATTATAAAAACATAGAGGTTAGATGTCATACACTTAGCAAGTATCAGTGCAATTAACAGGAGATGAAATATGAATTGAAATAAAAGATCTAAAGTGAGACCTGACACAATCGGGCCATGACAGGTCCTCACTGTAAACATCCCCAAGCTATAATGATGCAAAGGGACACAATCACTTTAACTATTACGACCATACCCTTATTTTAACGACATACTCATATTTGCTAACTCTAGACTCCTAATTTCAAGTCAAGACCTACTACCATTCAGATCTTTTTTGAAGTTACGACCTAATTAGTTTCAAATTAATTATATTATAATCACATTTGAGGTAATCATTTCGAAAATTGAAATAGAAGAATAGTATCTAATGTAATATAAGAAAAATATATATATACCTGTATAATTAATATTGCTATAGTTCATGAGAAGGACCATTTCACCATGGAAATTGACAATATCTTTTCTAATCTTTGCCATCTCCTCTTTGTATTCAAATTGTGATGGATTAGTCCCATTTGGTCCCCATTTATCTATCACTTCCTCTATTCTCTCTTGCAACACCTGCACCAAATGTTTTGCCTTTCATCAAACCACCATCTTTTTGTAACTATAAGTATATATATATATATATATATATTTTAATAAAAAAAATAAAAGAATGATGTAATATCTTAAATCCATTCTAAAAATGGATCAATTAGTTTATTATTATGACTTCACCTCCACTTTATTTAGGGTACATCTCCTTCTCAGTAGAATAATACTTAAATCACGCTCGTTTCAAAAATTGAATATGACCTGATATATGTAGCCATGTATCTTGATAAATTAAAGATACTAAAAGCTTAATATGACATATAAATGTTATCATTATCATATAAAATACTTGAGTCAAGTCAGGCTTAGTTCAGAAATTAGATACGATCCAAATTAACTAGGTCTAATACGAGATAATATGTAGATTATTTATTATAACCATGCATCTTAATTGCATGAACTGAATATACTGAAAAACTCAAGATGACGTATTAATATTACAACTATCACATAAAGACTCTAAATTATATACTAATGAAGATCATAGTTATAATTTTATTCGAGACTCGATGTTGATAATAGTACTTTTTTTTTTAAACTTTACGTATTGTCCATAATTTTTCACTTTAAATTAAACTAACTTGTCATTCAATACATGAAATATGAATGTATACCTTTATGTACATGATATAGACTCTTTAACTAAGCAAAACCTATTTCTAAGCTAACCCAAAAACAATATTAAGGCTTTTTTTATATGTATAATTCGCAAAAACTTATATTTATAATTTCAACTTTGTAATCGGACCACGCTAAGCATTTTAGTGGCATATCCTGCGACAAGGGACATGTGAAACTTGGAATTTTGGCAACATCATATGTAGGCCCATTAAAAATTGATTTAGCCCAGGTAGAGTAGGACCCACGAACCAGTTTTGTCATTTTCTTTTTCTTTTTTCCTTTCCCTTTTCCTTTTTAATATTAAAAAAAAAATTGAAAAGCGTACAAAATACGACGGGTTAACTGAGTTGTTTAAGAGTTCACTCAGTTGACTCAGACGATTAATTGAGTCAACATTTAAACAACTTAGTTAACCCGCCGTATTTTTGCCATCAAATGTGATATTTTTGCCCTTAAGACGTAGTCTGATCACACTTCTTCTCTAACAATTTATTTTAATGAAATAAAAAGAAAAAAAATCTAATTTTGTCTGTATAAAACTCATGACAGTAAACTGAAATTTTATTTAAATAGTCATTTAACATGTAGTCACGTACACTTATTAAACAATTAACTCATCAGAATCTTTAATAAGTTGTCTCACTTCGACTAAGAATTATATAAGACCAAGGTCCATGCTCATTTTACTTCCTTCTGTCCACGTAAAAATCTATGTGACAATAAACTGAGATTTCATTCAGATACTTATTTGACCTACAGTTAGTTTGCCGCCGTAAAAACTATACGACAACAAACTAGAATCGATTTCATTTAGATACTCATTTGACCTACAGTCAGTTCGCCGCAAAAATTATTCGACAATAAACTAAGATTTCATTCAGATACTCGTTTGACTTATAGTCAGTTCGCTACATACACGTATCACATAATAAAAAAATCATATCTTTAACAAGTTATCTCCTAGACAACTAAGATCTGTGTACACTACTAGAAGAGATCAAGAAACAAAAATCACTAAAGTCAGTTCGCCGCATATACGTATAAAATAATAAAGTAATCAGAATCTTCAATAACTAAGATCTGTGTACACTACAAAAAGAGATCAAGAAACAAAAACCACCAACCTTACGTCGAATAACAAAATCCTCTTCTTGCTCCATAAAGAAGGTATTGAATTTCTCCATCTCACAATTGAGTAAGTAAACAAACTCAGCCTCCGCTTCCAACGACCCATTCAACCTGGGAGGAGCCAACGAAATCTGTTTTACAAGCTGCTTCAACTCCTTATACGACAAAAATTTGTCACGCCATTCAGGCAAACTCTGCTCGACTTGTTCCTTTAATTTCTTACCAAATTTCATTGTGTGTATATATGTTTTTCTTAATATTACTATAATTAATGAAATGCAACCAAAGATCAAAAAAATTTGTAAGAAGTGTGTGTGTGTGTGTGTGATAAAGAGGAATAAGGGGATGGGAAATTAGGTGGTTTTATTGGCAAAAGATAGAATATTTAGATAGCATATGCTTTGAGTGATGAAGTGGCGATTAGAAAAAGGTATAAAAGGACCATTGAAGGAAGAGAATTCTCAGCATATTCGGTTAGAGCATAGTCATATTTATGACCAAAATGCAAATAATTTGACTTTTTGGCCCTAATTAAACAAAATTTGGGATACTAAAAAGGAAAATTAGCTAGGAAAAGAGGGATTAATTAAGTGCACTTATGGGTTCAATTAGTTGATGGGGTTGGAGTAGTTTCTTAACATTAATGTACGCGTTAAATTCGACACTGACGTAACTTGTGCGGAACATAAGTATATTTGGACGCATGTCGGAACAAATCATGAATATAAAAAAGTATCGTTTTTATGCTTGTTTTAGCATAATCGCAAAAATAGTTTGAATTTGCATCTTGTGGAATATTGATGTTAATACGCTATTTACTTCAAATCGAATACTCATAGTATATGGACACGTATCAAAGCGAACCATGAGTGCAGAAAAGTGAACATTCTATACTTTATTTCTGCAGTCTTGATCACATAAATACTTTTGATTTATATTTACCTGAATACTATAACACCATTTATGCAAACTAAATTCCCATATTAAATTTTTGCGCCTTCACACAAATTACCTCTTAATTTTGAAAATGAAAAACTATTTTTGTTAAACTACCATCATCCATTAAAATATTGATTTGGCATCATTGGGTAGATGCTATTAAGGACAAAAATGACAGATATTAATATTTATTAACTTTTAGTTGAATTCCAAACCAATTTAAAATGGAGGGTGAACAAGATAGACTTAATAATATAGTAAATTTGCAAGATATGACCTCTAAATAGAATAGTGATTTTCAAGATTGGAATGAGGATTTTGGAAAGGATAATTCCTAGGAATCTCCCATGAAATAGAAAATAACTAAATATGACTTCGTAAGAGGTTCTGGGAAAGTCCATATATGGGAGAGATTTTTCAAGACAAACACATCTTTGTTGTACAATTGGGATCCCACCAATTCAAGATTATGGGACCCCCAAATTAACTTTAGAAATTAAGCACTTTATACTTTTCAAATTGCTAATATTTTTTTATAACACCACATAAAATATAATTAATGGAATTTTTTAAAGTAAGTATAGAGAGGATTTTAGATCGTTTTAAACTCAATTTAACGATAAAATTTTAAATTTGGATCTAAAATTGATACTCTCTAAGCTTGATCATTTGTTTTTTTTTCCTTTCTTTTTTTTCCCTGAGTTTTGATCATTCAAGCGTCTTTTTACTTTTTGACAAAAATGAGCACCATACAACATGCTTAAAATCAAATCTCTTCTCTATTACTAAAGAATGAGGCATAAGTTAATTAAGGATGTAAGAAATTTCAAGAAAAATTAATCTATTACAAAGTTGAGAAAAAAAAAAGAAAAAGAAAAAATAGATTAAACAAAGATGAAAAAACTATGCCAACTATTTCAAACTTGATTTTCCTTTTTCTGATAAATATCACAAATATGACTGTCACTGGACAGATTTTAATCCGAATCAGATTTCAATTTGATTGAATATGAGAATTTTTAACCGATTAAAATATTCAATTGATCATTTTTAATTATAAATATTCATAATTCGAAATAAACGGATCATATATGGAATTAAACGGTGGGATCCTTTGAAAATCTAAATATGAATATTAACAATATCTTTTATTAATAAAATACTTAATATATAATATTAATTAAAGCTCTTAAATATAATGTAATATATGTGGTATTAATTAAAGCCCTTAAATATAATGCAATATATGTGGTATTACTTCATAATTTATAAATATACAGTTTTTGACATATTTTATTTACTAAAATACTTTACATGTATTTTCTAATATAATTGTTATTTACTATTATTCGGATCAAATTTTTATCGTATTCAAATTTGGTATTAATAAACCTAAATCCTATAACATTTCGGGTCAAATTTATATATGGAAACCAGTAATCAATTTGGATCCACAACATCATGATTGGATCCAAACTGAACCCATTTCACGCCCTCGATTACAAGCGTGATTGGAGCTGATAACTATCCAACCCAACCCATTGAAGCCCATTACAAATGGAGCCCCAGAAACCCAGCCCATATTCATCATTTGGGTTTCCACCCGATCCGGTTTGAACAAAGACTAAACCAAGGCTCCAATCAGGGATTAGAATTCAAAAAGAATGGCTGCTCAAATTATTGCCCTAAAGCCCGTCTTATCCCCAATCAAACAAAACCCTCTTCAAATTCAAACCGGAAATTCAATTTCTTTACCCAAAAGAACCCAATTGTTAATAAGGGCAGCGGCGTCAGTTTCCGTGCCATGGGAGGAGCAAATTCCCCCAAACGCCGTCCGCCGGAAGCGTGACTCGTCGTGGCGCGGAGGCTTCAGCCTAGGGGTTGATTTGGGATTGTCCCGCACGGGCCTTGCAATTAGCAAAGGATTCTCCGTTCGCCCCTTGACGGTACACCAAACGCGTACAAACACGTTTCTGTTTGTGTTGTAAGTATATATGTATGTATATCTCAAAGGGCTTTGTTTTGTTAGGTTCTCGAATTAAGAGGGCAGAAGCTTGAGCTTAGACTTCTTGATATTGCTGAAAAGCAGGTGAAAATAAAAAGAAGAATAATTCACTTTCGCTGGCTTTCTTTTGTGGGATTTAGATATTTGATTGAGTTTGTTCGCTTGATGATTAATTTGTGTCGATTTCTGTTAGGAAGTTGATGAATTCATAATTGGGCTTCCGAAGTCTAGTGAGGGGAAGGAGACGGAGCAATCGAATAAAGTTCGTAGTGTGGCTGGAAGACTCGCAGTTCGAGCTGCAGAGAGGTAGCTTTTATGTTGCTTCTTTTGTTTGATTTCTTTGAATTCTGATTTGAGCTATAGTTGATGGAATGGCACAAATCAGAAAAGTCCGGGTTTGGATTTCATGATCTTCGACTTGAATTTGCATGAGAATTTTGGTAGTAAGACATGATCTCAAGGACACACACTAGGCTTGCTTAAGTAGCGATCAGCTAGAAACATCCTGTGCTTAAAAGTTTGGATTAAAAGAAGATCCGTGAAATATAAGGGATCTAAGATGTCTAAGGGACCTCATAAATGACATACTTCTTTATTGTTAGAAGAGGGGACTTATATATAGTAGGTATGAGGTATCTCGTGTTGCACGGAGTAAGAAGTCATCATCCAAATGTTTGGATACATTGTGCATTAACGATCATAAAGCACCCGCATTCAAGCTGGATTGGGTCTAGCCTGGTTAAAATGGACACATCCCCTGCCTCTGGGGTATGCTTACAAAGTTTGGGGGACCTTTTACTCTTTTATGGTATTTTCTTATTTTATCCCAATGGTATAATGATCATTGGATCTTGAATCTACATCAGGGGATGGAGAGTTTACCTGCAGGATGAACATGGAACTTCTACGGAGGCTCTGGACCATATGATTGCCAAGTAAATATTTCATTTGATCTGTCTCCATGTAACAACAATTGAAATTCATAGTCGTCTAACCTAAACTGCACTGCACCTCCTTGTATGCTATACAGTTTTGCAACTCTCATGGAATGTTTTGATATTTGCTGTCTGACACAAGATGAAATCTAAGCTAGAGCATCTTATAATTTGTTTTAAATCACCTTAAAATGTTCAGGGGCCTCAGTAAATCTGCTCGTCAAGGGAGAATCGATGCCTATGCTGCTGTGGTGAGCTAACAACAAAAAACGTTACTTCTAATTATGAATGTTAAACAGATTGATACATGATGCTATTTGGTCTTATACATGCTTTGCAGAAGGTGCTTGAAAGATATTTTTCATACATGGGAAAGCGAATTGAACTTGTGGTGCCGAAGCAGGTCAAACTGCAAGACAAGCTTAGAAAAGGTCCACCAAAAGATGTCGATTTCTTCCCAGAAGAGTAGTAAGGTTAACAAGTTATGGCATGCAATATTCATCAGATAAGATCTTGAACATGTTCTCATCGTCTTGGAGTTCTCTAGCAATATTGAATAACCAATTGAGGATCTAAGCATATTGGTCCTGTAACTTGAGTTATTTCTCCCCAATACATCAGCATTTTGACATTGATCTTCAGGGCAAGTGCATAAAAATAATTGATAGACTCAAGACTTAATATTGGAATTATATAATGTTGATAAAGAAGATTACAATTTGATATGAAAGCGTGTCATATATATCTTCATTCAAAATCCCTGAAATAATTTCATTGTCGTCTCTTAACAGTTTTAAATCATTTCAATGTGGTCTCCTGACAGTGAATGGGGGCAACAGCATGCCTCTAATTATGGAGTGCTTCTCCGGGCAAGCAGGTCTGGCCCTATCCATGACTGGCTCATCCAATGCGCATCATTGTTGATATTCCAAGGATTTTTAATTGTAAATATCCTGCCTTTGGGTTGCAATTCTCATGCATAACTTATACGCTTGTGGTGACCTGCCACGACATGAAACGATAGTTTCCATGCACTTCTCGTTGGGTGAACTGATGCTCAAGTGTGCTCCTCAAGTACCTGTGGGCATCACCAGAAACAGAGCAATAGAATTTCAGAAAAACATTGTATTGAGGTACATCTTTTTATTGCATGACGTATGAAGATTATTTCACTTAAAAGATTTTGCAATCCATTACCGTTGTCTAGAGTATGATAAGATGAAATGCAATCGTATATAGTGGCCAAGAATTCATCCCTAAATACGCATCTCGTATGTTGGCAATTTGATGATACTGCAAAATGCACAACAATACAATATTTTTTATGAAGTGTGCAAGGGCATACCGTTGAGTGCGAAGGCTCTTACGCACGCAAGGTATAGAAGATATCACTGCACTTTTGCTCCTCAAGCTACTCTAGACAGTGAAAAGCAAGCTAGGCAACCATGAATGATCGGCATCCTTGTTCAGCAGATTAGCTTAAACGGAAGGTGCATTACCAGTGTGCAAATTTGATAAAACCAACAGAAGTTTCTTCTCACTTACTAATCTTCAAATCTCTAGAGGATACAATCTACAATCTTGCTGAATGAGGCAAGAGACCAACGCAAACCATATAGATAAGTCTGAAGATAAATGTACAAGAGCGCAAAATGAAACACTGTTCATACAGCATCTTCACTAACCACCAGCACTATTTCATTCATCCTTAATGGTTTATGCTTATATTGAACCTTAAACTCATAGCTACAAACCAATTGCCCACCCCAAACCCTGTTGACATTTTCCTTCTGTTCTCTTTCAGCCATCATCAAATGCCAATTTTCTCCCAATTTGAATCCAAACCAAACGACACATTTAATTTCCTCGACACTCAGAGATCAGTTATACCAGATTCAGTGTCCAAATAACCACTTTAGTTATGTACACTCAGCTCTATATTTTTGGGGAAACGGGTCAAACAGAGCATCAAACCAGCGTAGCCTTGTATGTTACTAAGAGGCAGTAGTGAGACATAAGTGGTCATCTGCTGGCTGTATATGCATTTATGAAGTTTCGGAGGGAGACCCATAACAGACACTGGTGGTGATTCATAGATCAGGAGGCTTCTGAAAGTACCTTGGAAAGATAAAATCGCTCTGGTGAACATTAGGAACCTACCAAACTACCGATGCTTGGAATTAACTTTGGAAGCAATTTACATGTAGCTTTGGCGTTTGTTTCATCATCATTATGAAGGCACGTGAGCTCGTTCTCCAGCATAGCATAAGCATCAGAAAATGCCTGCATCAAGTAATTACATCTGAAAATAAGCAGTCTTAATCAATAGCTAAAAAGGACAGAGACTAAAAGACCAAGAAGTTTGAACATATAGTTCCTTCCCATCCAGAAGAAGCAGCCAGAACTAAGACAACTTCCCCAAACGTATCACTTACTAAAGCATCAAACTTTGTATCATGAACTAGAAAAGCCCCAGCAGGCCGGGGAAAAATTTAAATGACTTTCTCCATTATAGAAAATATTTGGGCAGTCGATGTGCCTGAAATTAAGAATGCCAACTGACCTTGATGCACTGGTGTATGCGGAAACAATTTCTCCCCACATTATTTGTCAAAAATAGAGGATCATCAATGTACAGTGGATCGATGCTGCAAAAAGGTGGCTGGTCAATAACAAGTATATAGCAGCCGCCAATCTCATTAACAGAAATCATTAGAAAGACTCTTCCTTTACCTGCACCCACGTTCCCTATTTAAATATACTCCACTTCCCTGTACTGAAATACGCATTTGCCGTGGGTCAAAGACATTCCTGAAGCAAATAGAGTTCAGAACAAGATGAAGGTTAGATATTTCCCATCATAGATTAAGTGGGAAATGGATAAAGGAAATACAACCGAATGGAAATGTTTGCTGATAGATCTGTCTATTAGAAAATGAAATATTACTTGAAAATTTTTGAAAATTTTTTTGCAAGCTTTTGCTTACCCGAAGAAGTACAGAAAATCCATCAGGAGGCTCCCATAATTCTACAAGATAATGTTAAACGAACATTAGTCAAATTCAGATGCAAATATAGTTTGAACAAAACTGCAGGATAAGTTCAAGTACACAATCCAAATCAAATAGTTTCTTTCTTAACATCGAATCAAAGAACTAGCAGCATAAGTGTCAAGTAAATCATACTTGGTTTATAGGTCGACCTTGATGATGCTCATGCTGCAGAAAACGTGTGATCAATAATATCTGTGAAATGAAGAGTAACAGGAAAATATGAGAAAGCACGTACAAGAGGCAAACACAAGTACCAGTAAAAATGAATAGTAAAAAGATGAAATTTGAAGACAAAGCCAAACTCAGAACACTTCATATAGACACTGCAAAGCAAATAGCATCAGATAAATTTCACTGAGCAACAGCCAACACCAAGTGTGCAACCACTTTCAGAAAAAGAGTATCATAATATTTACATCAACTGCCTTGGTGGGGTTAAGAAACAACATCCATACTACAAAATTTGTACAACTAGAGCTTACCAGGCAATACGAGCTTAAACCACCTGAATACGACTGGTGCAAGCTACGGTCAGCCAAGAACTGTTTTAGCACCAGAGCAAGAGGTGTTATAGCAGGAAACCGCTCAGTTACATCTTTAACCTGTACGAAGAACTAACATCATCAGAATGAGAGAATGGCCAAATATGCATCTTTGAAGGTGTTGCAAAACATATAAAAGACAAGTTTAAATTGAAAAGGTTGACTTAGAAATTTCAGAAACACCCAAGTAGCAGAAGAGCATTTAACATGGGATTACAGCCAATTACCAGTCCAGTTGTCTGGAGTCCAGTGTGCGTAGGAGACTTGAAACTAATGTCAAGACGAACTGATTTGAAACCATTATTAATATCATCCCTTATCTTACTACACTTTTTTGAAGTAGTGCCCTCAGAATTAGCTGCATCAGTCTGAAGTGGATTCCCTTCTTCACAGGTTAACTGATCTGCTTCTTCCTTTGGTGTTTGAGCATTTGAAATAGTAGAGATGAGATCATGAGGAACTTCCACCACAAGCATTATGATAGGTATCTAAAAGCAAAGAAAATGATGGGGGAAATTGTCAGACATGTATTGAAAATTATTAGACACATATAGAAAATTATATTAGGAAAGCCAAATTTGTTGGTGGCATTACGGCAGTATTTTCCACAATCTTGAGAGAATCACTTTTGACCCACTCCTGGTTCGCAAGATATCTAGCAGCATGCTGCAATGAGAAGAGCCAGAATTAACAAACTTGAAAATCTAGATCTTTTAGAAGTTTGAAATGCCAGACTACGAATTATACATATGGGAAGATAAAACACTTTTTCTGTCGGAGATAATTATCGCTAAAGAACTAGAGGGATATTAAAGAAATACTGCTATGTTCTGTACAGTCAAAGATGATACACAT
>JACFYI010003520.1:755035-786050 GCA_014898755.1 Handroanthus guayacan | reverse complement strand
AAAAAAAGCATAAAAGCAGATGGCATAGAGACTTTCTCCTTTAGATTTGCTCATCCTCTAATTAATCCCGGTCAACTTTTTAGTCAGGCTGAAAAATAAAACTATAAATAACGCTTCAAACAGACTTAGATGCTCAAGAATCTTCTTTCCCTTTTGTTTTCTTTTATGTATTTGTCCAAAAACTCCTACCAGCCTAAATTTAATTTAAAAAATAAAAAGCTCCAGCAGTTAAAGTATTCTGCTTAATTAATTAATCAAAATATAAAATGACCTAGATTGTTTGAGCCTACCAACAGTGAGTGAAATAGTCAGCTCAAAGGGGCCTAGTTATGGTCGCGTAGACTAGATTGATTACTCTTAGACTGCTTGCGTTGATTATTCAACAATTAAGTGTGCTGAAGTAACAAAAATTACAGAAAACCAGTTTTTGCCTACCTGGAGGCAAGTTTCTTTAATACCATTGCGTCCCTCTAAGATCCCAGCTTCTTTAATAGGTTCCTGAAAAGTAATTACATACAGGTCTTTTTCTGAAATTTATCTTTTGAAGCATATTGAACACAGCCACCTGAAATTAACATGTCCTCACCAAATTCCTCACAGGAGGAAGACAAACCACGAGGTCCACATCACTAGATGGCAGAGACAAACCAGTTGCATTTGAACCAAAAATATTTGTTCTGGAGCGAGGCCATAAGACTTGGAGAGACCGAGCAACACGCTTAACAGCCCAATTAACGTAAGGCTTCCTCATCAAGTTTTCAGCAGCAACCTAAAGCATTACAAATAATTGCCAGAGTAAGTAACTTGTGAGAAATAGTACCCTACGAATTAAGTTACATTGTCAGCCAATCAAAATTCTAAGGAATACATGTGATTCATCCATAACTTTATACCTGCTTGCAGAAAGAGTCAATTTCATCATGCAGAGTATCATGAATCAGTGACAGAGATGCCTTGCCTGCAGAACAGTTCTGTGATTCAGGGGGTTGTAGAGGAAATGCAACATCTGGCTGGGGGAACAAAACAATTTAGAAAATAAATAATGGAGTAAAACATAAAATTGAAATATCAGCGTAAGGAAGTATAACGTAAAAAGAGAAAAAACATACATGTTCCTGATCACGAGCTAACTGGGAAATTGCAATAAGCCGATCCTGAAGCAATGTTCCTGCTAAAGGCTGCATCAACTGACGGGCTGACAGCCCTTTGTTCCTCCAAGAAGGCCAAACCACTTCACTCCCTTCCACGGGAATGCAAGTGTCTTCAAAATTGGCTCCATCGTGGAGCCAACCTTTGACACCCCAGTGCCTCGGGCTTGAGCTACCAGATCGAACAGTAGGAAAGCCCCTATGTTTTCTGGAATCGCCAACAGGTGATGGCGGAGGTGGGCGAGGAGCACTTGGAACGCAAAGGACTACAGGAGACGGCGGCCTCTTAATCCGAGGTTGTTCCCTTCTGTTGGGAGGAACACAAGGGCTTTTAAGATCATAACTACGCTTATACTCGGATCGTGATCTTTCCCTCGACATATTTGGGATGATTATTGGCCTCAAGATGGGGTATGGAAGGGAATCAACAGCCTTCACTTCTCCATCACCAGAAATATTGGATATAGATCCAGAGACACTCTCGTCTGCACCAACATCAGCCATTGTTGAGGAAGAATGCAGAACCTTGGTGCCAATTTCACCTCCAGGCAAAACATAACCAAGAGCCCCCGAACCCAAAGGGTCAAATGGAGAACAATAAGAAGCAGCAGATGGAGAGGTCAAACCATTTGTACTATAAGAAGAAGAGAAGGCAACCATATCATCAACAGCCCTGTTCATATCTGCTTCTCTCCAAGCCCATGAGCTATCATCTGAACAAAGAGAAGGAGGGCGAGAAAAGCTGGTCCCTGGATGATCAGAAGGATTCCAATACATCACACCACCACCAAAGTACTGGTTATAATCCATCCCACCGACTGCATGTGGCTCTAACTCATCTTCAGACATCCAGTGTTTGTCATGCTCATCAACTAGTTCCTGTGAACTAGGAACATCAGGAAAGTCCATCAGCTCACCAGAAACGGTCCTTTCATCCTCAGAAGTAGCTGCACCACATTGGACACTTTGAGCTGTGACACCTTGCTGAAAAGAAGACTGACGCCTTGAAATGAACTCAGAATCATAATTGCAAGTAACTGATGGAACTATTCTATTAACACCACGTACTGCGGGTGGCCAATCTAAGCTCATTGGCAAAGGTCTAGATATAATTCCATTATATGCATTGTCAATAGGAGAATTTCTCACTTGTAAAGTTTGTACAAAGGAATGGTGGAAGTTATTTTGCAAATTGTGACCAACATCAAGGTGCAGTCTATCAGTAGCAGCAGGGAGATGTGTATTGGTCGGCTGATGAATGGGAGCTATGTTGGGCCACTCATAAGAAACATATGCTGGGGAACTTATAGCCCCAACTCTAAGGACACTTAGACTTCCTTGCTCCTGAACCAAAGCGGATTTTCCCTCTGGGTCACAACCTGTCATTTGTTTCCCTAAATAACCTGCTGCATGACTTCCATAGCCAATTACTCCAGTGCACATCTTGTCGTTGTATTTGACCACAGACTCAATGGTCATTGCACCAGAACCAGAATCACATTTCAAAGAGTCAAGCCCAGTAGTTTTGGCACCATTTTGGACTGCACTCCCCAAGTTTAGATGTTGCTTCAAACATAGATGACTATCAGTTTCAGTAGAATAACCATTGTCCTCATGTCGTACAACATCATCTGTCCCATCATTCTGAACCACAACATTGTTTGACACATTCTCAAAAGTTGAACTTCCAGAGTTCCAACCAGAGATGGACGGTACATCTTGAGAACTAATGGATGCAGAGGAAGCTCTAGTGTATGTTGTTTGACAACTACCAACCTCTGAACTATTGGAGACAGAGCTTTTAAGCTTTTTCCTTTCTTTCTTACTCTTCCTGGGAGCACTCCTTGATTTTCCAGTTTTCACCCCTTTTACAGGTTCCTGGTGATGATCAATCCATTAGAAACAATATCTACCATTCATATCCATTAAGTCATTAATTATTTTATTAAGGGAAGAAAAAACACAACCATTGCATCTGCAGATGAGAGATTCTGTTGTGCGAGATCTTGTTTTGGAACTTTATAATCAAACTTGTTGGACTGTCTAATATCTTCATTGTTGATGCACAATATTTCATCTCCTTTACCCTGAAATGTAAATTAAATAAACTAAGACTTTGTGATACAAAGAGACTTCTGATCATGAAGGAACTTTCTGAACTTATTGTGCGGGAACAAATATATACCTTGGCAGGCTCAATGGGTTTTGAATCATCTTGTCGAGGTCTTGGAATGGGATTTGACTTTTTGTTATGGTTCTTCCCCTTTTTCTTACGGTTATTGGCAGTATGTTTCTCATTTACTTTCTTTGAAAGAGAGTCCATGCTGCCCTCTCCTAGTAACTCAAATTTTGTGCAGTCAAGCGAAATAACCATGAGTAACTCTCGCAATTTTCTCAGTACAATATCAGAAATGCTATTTACACAGTCCAGAGAGCTGAAAAAAAGCTTCTCTTTATGACATCCACCAAACTGAGCTGCTGAAAACAGAGCGGAAATAACCTGAAGAATATACAAACTATTGAAAATACTATATAGCTGAGATAGATTCCCAGGAACTTGTGCCTGGTTCGCATTCCGCTTGATTTTTGTATCTATTCCTTTGAGTGTTGCAATATCTTGTCTACCCAATGAAGTCGAACAACATTTCAGTAATTGTTTATCTCGATCATCACAGCACCACATTTTATCATCCAAGAAGCAAACTTTGCCCTTTACTATATCAGCTGCCTGAGATTTGCAGTAATAACATATCAGACCAACCACTTGACGAGAAAGGAACCACCAAAAAATGAAACTAGCATAAAACTTTGCATTCCAGAAAAAAAGCAGAGAGACAGTAAAACAACGTTAGTTTCTTTATTGCTCTAGCAGCATGAATCAAAGGAAATGACACAGAAATACACACTATGAACAAAGATATTCATAATGAAGAGACATAACCATATAATTAAACATATAATAAAGTACCAGGGAGCGTGCAGCTTTTCCCAAGTAAGCACAATACACCTTCTTCTTCAAAGAATCATCCAACTTCTCCCACCAATCCACACACCCTTTCTTCCTCCAAAACAAATTTGCCGCCACACCAGCTGCGCTCAATTTTTCCTTCAACTTCACACCTCTTTTCTTACCACTGTTACAATTCAACCATGCCAACCTCAATGCAACCTCCATTCTATTCACAACAAACTCCTCCAAACTATAATACCCTTTATCCTTCAACCACCCCAGCTCCACCCACTTCCCCGCCATCTCCCCCTCCTCTCCACCCCTCAAAAACTCCCCATTCGTAATCTCATCCATAATTTCCACAAACCTACTCACATCCTCCACTAAACCCTCAGCCACACACGTAGCATCAAGACAAGGAAACCCACTTCCATTCCCATCCCTCTCGCCTTCCTTCGAGCTAAACAGCTCCACAGAGTCATGAATCGCGCGTTCCGCCTTATTAAACTCGGAGAACCGCGCCAACAAGCCCTCGGATTTTCGGTAACACAGCGTGGGGAGGGCAGAATTGTCATTTTGGGCCAGGTCAGGAAGAATGATGAAACGGCCACAACCGCGTGATTGCAGCTTTTCCTTCATTTGAAGGAGGATTTCTATGAAGTTCGAATCAACAGTCGTCAGGTGGGCGCGGCGTTGGTGCACCGAGAGAGAGGAAAACCATCGGAGCACAGCAGGCCGGAAGCTCGGGCTCAGAGTCGGGTTTGGGTTGCGAGTCGGGGTTTGAGAGTGGTAGAGAGAGATATGGGCCGTGAGGGAATCTAGAAGTTGTTGTCTGGAATTCATCGCAATATTCTCTGAAGGGAATACTCCGGCAAGAGCAGGTGGCCGTAGTTGAATGACGAGGTGATCATGAAGAAGAGAATGGGGAAACGAATGCTTTGGCGTTTGTATCAATGAGAAGGAACGAGAACATGCTATTTTATTTTATTTTGACTATGGCAAGACATTACAACAAAGAAAAGTAAATGTTACTACTATAAGAACCATAATAAAATTATACTAGCTTTCATTCAAGGTGTACATTTATGAATTAACAATTAAAATATATAATTCATAGATATGTGTAATTGGGAAATAGGTGAATTCGGATTGAAGCCCTTGAGGAATCAGATTGCAAGAAAAATTTACGTTATTTACCCAAAATTTAGAACAATTAAAAATTATTAACATATATGTATAATTGTGAAATTATTAAATATAGTAGCAGATTCGAATTTAAGCCCTTAAGAAGGTAGATTGTAAGAAAGAATTTACATTGTTTATCAAAAATTAGTTACAAGAACCATTGATCTAAAATCTATACACTCGCATAATCTGCTCATTTGACCTGATTGTAGCAAAAAATTTATGGTGTTCACATAAAATTTAGATACACTGGCAATTGATTTAGAATCCATGCTAAAGTACAATTTGCCACCTGACTTGGTTCGAAGCCATTTTGGAGTGTAACTAGTAAATTACTTTTTAGATAAATTTTAACTAGAATAATTACTTTCTTTTCTTTTAATTATAATTAATTTTGATCAAGTAGCCTGTGTCCTTCAACAAATTAACACATCTAGGAGTGAGTTGCATCATTTGAAGTAAAATGTGTGAGTCGTGTCTTTCGTAATACATAACCCTAATTATCATAGTTAGATGTTGTGTCCCTATAAAGAGGCGCGTCACAACCTATAGTCTAATATTGTTTACCCATGAAAAGGCGCATCTTTTGAAGTAAACTGTGTAAGTCGTGTCTTTTGTAATATATTAAAAGCATTCATTCATGTAATACACTACAGAAACTTCCCTACTTTCGTCCAAGATATGTGTCCTGGAGGGATATTCAACCAGAAAGCAAAATGAAACCAAAGGAAATGAATGCTAAAATCATCACAAAAACCAGAAATGTAAGCTCCAAGGATTTGCAGACATTGAGTACTGAGTAGCAAGCAGTAGTTAGCATATTAATAGGTCCATAGCTAACTATTCAAATGAAAATAAGATGGTTTCGATGACCCAATATGAAAGTTATATCCTAGAAGCCCGAGGAGATGGAAAAAGTTAAATATAACCACATGCCGCAGCAGCATGCAGCAGAAGGTCATTCATGCTTCTTGGTTTGCACCATCTGACTGAGCCTGTCCCGTGATCGTCTCTTCTGCAGGATGGGCACTCTGTTCCGGTGCAGAACTTTCGTCTAAAGTCGCACCCGATGCAACAGGCTGAGTGCCAGCAGGTACATCCTCCTTCAATTTTCCTTCAGCATTCAAGGGAGTTTCAGCTTCGGAGTTTGCAGGAAGTGATTGTGGTTGAGGAATAGCCTCCACCTTGTCACTGTCCACATTAGGTTCTGATGTTGAAGCCTGAACGTCAATAGGCTTTGTGTTCGGAGCTGACGCACTCAGGGGTATGCCAAATCCCTGGTGGTGGAGATGGGGAGCAATGGAAGTTGAAGCATTAGCAGTGATCTGGTGAAGGGCTTGCAGGACTGCTTGACCAAGTGCTTCTTGTTGGCTCATGAAACGTTTAGCTTTTGCTAGGTGCTTCTTTCCCACCAAATGACTTTGGAAGACAACCGTAGATTCACATTTCACATTGCATAGTTCACATACCAAGGGAATAACTTCTTTGGGCTTAGGAGGTTCCACCAACCTTTGTGGTCGACCATAAGGCTTCATCCTTCTACCCACTTTACCACCCCTCATCTTACGCTTGAATCCACGTGCTGAGCCTTCGGAATGCTCCACAGTCGCCTTTTTCTCTGATTCTTCAGTAGGTTCTACATCTTCAACCTTTGGATTCTCAACTGCAACTTTGCTTTCTTCATTAGTCGCTTGAGAAGGTAAAGTCTCTGGTAGAACTTTTTGGTTTGCTGACCCCTCAGTTTGATCAGGCTGGGAAGGGACTTCTGGGATCACCTCAGAAGTAGATGTGAGTTCTGTTGGTTGACCAATCACCCTTTGATTGAATTTCTGTAGATCTTCAAAAACTTTCAATTTCTTCTTATGTTTCTTCCCGTTCTTGTGTTGTTCAAGAATTTCAAGGCTATTGCAGTCAACTTTGCAGAGTTCACACCGCGCAATTCTTGGAGGTGGCAAAGCAGGCACTGAAGGAGCTGGACCTTGAAACGGCATCGGTGTTGGCACCGGCATTGGTGTTGGTACCGGCATCGGGATCGTGCCAAAAGTTGATGCATATGACTCTGGCATGGGTTGAGGAGGCCCTCCTTGGATATGTGGTCCACCTTGAACAAATATCGCTGGGTCCTGAGCAGGTGCTGCTGCATGCTTTTGCTGTCCACGGCCTCTGCCGCGTCCCCGACCACGATATGGGCGGCTCGAGGCCCTTGGTCTAGGACCAACAGGGGCTTGGACACCTCCTCCTTGGGGAGCTACACTGTTGACTAAGCCAATAGCTCCATATGAAGGTTGCACAATCTGCAGAATCATATGAATAGATTTTCAAGAATGCAGCTTATATCATATGTGGTACCAGCATTGGAAGCTAACTGTCAGCATAATAACACCAGAAAATTGTAACCTCTAAATGAGGATTTTCTTTACATAATAGATATAGTTGAAATAGTAAAACTACTATGGATGTAAAAATGAAGAGATGGATTCCAATAAGACAGTACAAAAAAATAAATGGGAGTCAGCCATACACGTTGACACACAATCACTTATGTACATGCACATTTGTGTAGGTACACATGGGAGTCAGAGGAATTCTTTGAACAACCATGTTGTAAGCGATATCGACAAATCGTCCCATATGCTACAGCTTTCTGACTGAAAAAATAAAAATTGACTGGAGCTTAGCAAGCAAATGCATGAAGCAGCTTGCCAATCCAACTTAACAGCGCCAGATGAGGCACAAGGCAGAATACAGAGAATTGCCCAAAACTACAGCAGAATGAGAAGCAACGAAAAATGATAGAAAAGGATTGGCATAGACGCAGGTAAAGAAAAGTTTGTGAGTTACTTATTCAATGCAGTTAATGAACCCTATTTAACTCTGTTGGAAGTTATATATTGGCCAGCAAAATATTTAATATATGACTCCCGAGATTTCATATCAAAAAGGCCCAACTATATCAAGATGCAAGTACGGAAAAACAAATGATAGGAAAAGGTTTACGTTCCGAAGCAATATCACACTTGAAAAACTCATAATTCAGTAATCATTATTATAAACATAAACATTCTTATCTAACAATCTTACTTTTTGAATTACAAAAGTGATTGGCAACAATAGACATAATAATGCATATATCTGAGTTCAGACATTCAATTGTATCCTTATCTCACATTTAGCAATGTAAACAGGCAAAGCTACCACAATAGGATTATTTCAACAGAAAAAAGAAAAGTATTTTAGTATAAACATGCTGTCGAAAAATCTGGCCATCTCCAGGTAACATTACAGCAGGCTCTGAACAATGGAAGGCACAGTACTTTTTAAGAAGTCTCAATGAATACGGTAAACTTGTGTCAAGAGTCTAAGCGCTGACATATTTTCACAGAAAACAGGTACTATATATTAAGTTCACAGCTCTTTGGAAAATGCTTCCATAGGGATCATAATTAAGATTTAAGAAGAGAATTTAATGGCCCCTTCAACCATACAACAATAACGTCAACTGACAAATCCACACATTTTTTTGTTTTTTTTCTTTAGGTTCGTACAGCAAAGTTAAAAATTAAGCGGGGTGGTCACTCCAATTATCAGCTATAAATAAAAATTGTCTGTGTAATATTGTCAACAGCGAGATAGATAAATAATAAGCGCACAGCCCAATTTGTACACCTGACGTTTATAGCAAGTTGACAAAAACCTAATATTTTTTGGTACATATTTATTGATGAAATTAGTGAGGTTGCTTTACGCTATGTTTGGTACTTCGGTTTAACGATATTGATGTGGAAAGCAAAATGTCAGGCAAAAGGAAAATGAAACCAAAGATACATAAAATCCTTATTTGGTAGTTCAAGAAAATAACGATGGAAGAAATGATGAAATTGGAGATCACCAATGTGTTATAGGAGAGAGAGTGCAAAATAAGCATCTCCCTCATTTTCCTCAACATTCTGTGAAGAAAATGAAATTTCTCCATTTTACAGTATATTTCCCCCCACAATTTCTTGTCCTTAGTATTTTCCTTACCAACCAAAGGATCAAAACAATTTTCCTTAACATTTGCTTTTCCTTTCCTCATCAAAGTCCTTGTACCAAACATAACGTTAAAAGTTCATAGAATGAGTTGTTGAAGCCTACTATATTCCACCTACAAGAATGAAACCATGTGATGAAACTGATGTTCATTAGCAGGATATCAACCACCAACCTGACCCCTGAAGGAACAAGGGAATATCGAAAGGGATGATAGATATGCATATACCGAATCGTGAAATCTTCCCGGATCTTGAGACTAAGCACTTCTGCAAAGGGCAAAAACAACTTTAGGAGAGTGATCTAAGGTACCAAAATGGAGCTGTACAACGGGCTGCCCAAGCTTGGATTCGTGTTGACAATAGGACAGCGAGCAAGCTGGACAAGCGGACCTCGAGCTTGAGTGGCTAACAATATTTCTCCCAGTACTTTAGGCTCAAGCTCGCCTTTATCAATTTGTCCAGCAAGAAGAAAGGCTATTCAACTCAGCTAATTATAAATATAATGAACCGACAGTTTCTTGCACGATGCACCGACTACCAAGATTCCCTTTAAAGATAGTGTGATGAGTAATAACCGGTTCAATATGTTGCATAATTAGCTGAGCAAAATAGTGTCAACTTGGAGATACACAGCCTTGCTTGATAAGCCAGTAGACAAAGCTCATAGTCAAATTCATACAACAGGGTCAAAGAATTTCAACATCCCAAATCAAAAAATCAATCTATTCACAATCTAGAATAAGAATTGAATCATGTTATTTCCATCACTAAAAATCCAACCCAGCTTCAAGACAACAGGAAAAAACGTGTAAAACAAAATCTGATGATTCCAGAAGACCATAAACAGCAAAGCTTCGGGAACCATGGTAAATGGCATCATTCAAAAACTTAATACCCATGAAATTCTACAACCAGATACAAATAGTTCGATATAAGCAACTAGTCAATCATCAACGTGCATGCATAGTTGTGTGGATTATCAAAAAAGAGAAAGTAATACACAGATCCCGTTTTAAGATCCCGCTTCGTCCCTCCATTACATAAGCATCCCCTTTGCTGATAACTTATTCAAACAACTCGTACCCACATATTCACATTACATGATTACATCCTAAAAGTCTTTTTAACACCTCCATATCTGCCTTTCAGTAATACCACCCTTCAACAATGAAAACCTAAACCCCAATTTCAACAAAATTTCATTACAAATCACAAATGAATTGCCATTCAATTTACACCTAAATTTCTTAACGAATAATAGCAATCAAAATACAGACTAAATCATATTCCTACCTCCACAGAACCTCAAACGGATCACTGCACAATCGAATGAATCATGACATTTCAAGCAACCAAAAATATATTTAAAAGAACAACCGATTAAATTTCACCAGACAGAATACCGACAAACAAAAATACATCCATACCGGTTGATGAACCACCGCAGCACCGGGATCTACTCCCCCTTGCTGCAAAGCCCCAGTAAGAACAGCGGCGGCGGCGGCGGCGTCGTGCGCCGGGTACTGATAATAATAATTCTGACTTGGCTGCGGGGCGGGTGTCGGCGCTGTGACTCCAGGCGGATTAGGCTCTTGCGCCTCATGCTGGGTTGGTTGTACAGTTAGATTGGGATATGGATATGGCTGAATATTGGCGTATTGAGGGTTCGAATAGGGATAAGAATAAGTTGCAGTTTGTTCATAATATTGTTGGGTCAGAGACGATGGATCATATGCCTGTTGCTGCTGGTAATGGGTGGAGTAATTCGTGGGTTCTGCCATTCTTGTCCCTGAGGAGGAAGTTCTTCTTCAGTTTCTTCCTTCTGCGTTCATGGTGATGAAAACAATGAAATGAAATTTCCTATCCTTTTAAAAATAGGAAAATTGAAATAAAGGGCATTGAGTTAGGTTTATTACAATTAGATACCTCGATAATTGATATTCACTTATTTGTTATTGTTAGTGTTATGTTCGAATAAATGAATTTAGTTCGAAAAATAATAATAAAATAAATAAATAAATGTGCGCACTTTGAAGCACAAAGTTACATTAGGATAAAAAAATATATTTTTTCTTTCATAAAATTTTAAATCCAAATTGATGTTGCCCGTAACCCACATGAAAAGCTTATTTGCTTTATGGTATTATTCTGTCAACACTCGTAATGGGGGGTTTTATCCTGAAAAGAAGCATCGAAGGGTGAGAGAGGGGAACGGTTTATGAACTATTTCAAGCACTTCGAATCTTTTAATGTGAGACAAGCTTTATATAATCACAAATATACAAATATAGGTTAGATTTCTTTTTTTTTATTTTAAGAAAAAAAATGAGCAATATAATGTAACAATCTATGGGTGGATTGTTTTGTTTTAATTGGGTTCAAATTGAATTTAATTATATAGGTCGAACATGGGTCTTTTTTTTAAGTTGGGTTAGGTCTAAATGAGTTTTTTTTTTTTTTTTTTCTCTTTCCTCCTGATGAACCCAAATGGGACTAATTCACTTAAGAAAATAAAAGGGGGAAATTACGAATAGAATATTTAATTTAAAAGATAATGTAATAAAACGTATTTCTTAGAATATATTTTTACAGTTGTAATATTTCGATGCAGATAGAATAAAATGAATGCACTAATCAATATATTTTGATCCTTTTTCCCTTAAATGTTATTTTACGAATTTATGAAGTTGTAATGATTTTCAAATTCCATGTTACTTTGATCATTTAATTGATATTCTTTTGCAAATATTTATGTTTATTTATTGTTTTAATTTTAAGAGTGTTCTAATCATTTTACATGTTAATATGTTATTTTAACTTGTTTAAGGTGTTTAAATTCCACAAAAAAATTGAAATTTGTGTTTTGAAAAATTCATCCAATATCACAAACTTCACTAGATTTAACGTTGATGACCTTCGATCAAGAGATAAAATACCATTAATGACTAGTTGCTTGAAACAGCTAGTCTATTAGTTATTGATTAACATCTATTTTCTAAAATATAGGCAATGTTTGCATATGTTTTAGAGATTTTTGGAAATAATATTTGAAGCATTCTGTTCTCAAAGTGAGTTCGGAGAATGTAATTAATGTTTGTTTATATCTTGGGTGGTAGGAGAAATTATTTTGGAAAATGAAAAATTATTTGATTATATTTTGGGATGAGACAATTTTCACTATAAATGTCAAATTAATTACTTTTTGTCTTGTTGGTATAGAGAATTTGATATAAGTGATATATTTTAGATATAGTTATAATTATAAAATTTATAAGCATATTTCATATAATATGGAACGTTTACAGGGACACCAAATAAATAAATAAAATAAAATAAAAAATAAAAAATAATGGGATATTAAAATTTGAAAATTAAAGAAGGTTAGTTTTGTAATTTAACATCTAATAATCCTTAATCTTATTTACCAAACATGGTACAAAATGTAATTGGATTTGTTGAGTGGCCACATAATCTTCCCTACCAAATATAATATTACCATTGTAATTTTGCTTATTCTCAAATGGGCCAAGTTATAAAATTTAATCTAGTACACTATCAAGCACACGCTAGGCGAATTGGACTGACTCGGTTGATCCAATCACTTTTTACGTCTCTGTACTCAACTAGCAACTAGCCCGATCCCTTTTGACATCTCGACAATGACATAAATGCCACGATACAAAGTCACAAATCTCATGTCGATGGAGTTTCAAAAACCCTACTTACTAGCCATATTCTTAGGCTCCTGCCATCACAGTCAGTTACACTATCCTTTTCAGCACAATTATTCTCACACAATGATCTTTTGTTTAGTGATATTAATTTTAAGTCCGGTAATTAGAGGTAATTATCTTTCTGGTCCACCAAGTTTTTGGAATCCAAGTTATGATTTATTTTTCACGTCCGCACTTGGTTTTTAATCAAATACCTAATTTTATTTTCAAACTTTTGATTTGACTATTTTTATCAATTTTACATGCATTTTTTCCTATTAAGTTAATAGGAAAAAAAATTATATGAAAAATAAATATAAACTCGAAAACTACCTTTTGGATGTTTTCAAAATTGTCCAATCTTTCATACAATAGAAATACTTAAAAAAACAAAGATAAAAGAATAAAAAAATCATTAAAGTTCTATTGCACCCAAACTTTAACATAATATTTGCATTTCTTTTAGTCATCCGACTATTCTCAGGGTTTCCATTGCACCCCACAACCCAACCTAACTTTGATTGATCGTGTTTAGATTAGAACAATTTGATTAACATTTGAAGATTACGAAGATTATTCATATCTTTGACAAAAAGAAATGCTGGTCTCAAATTAAAATGCATATCTCAATTAACAAGCCCACCAGTAAGAAATCATCAATTATTTTTTAAAAAGGTCAACTTGAAAAAATCAAATTACAAAAAAAAAAAAAAAAAAATGCATTAGATACTTTGATTTCTTCAATTTCTTCAATTTTTTTTCTTGTTTTAAGATGAAAAGGGGAAAAAATTAATGAAAAAGGGAAAAGAAGATAATATGGAAAAGTGCTTGATGCATCCATAAAGCACCAAGGCGTGGGCCCATGTATTTTCTACCCATGAATATGACTTGGCATTTCTCACTCGGCCTCCCTGTATTTTTTGCACTTTTCTACCTGCTATCTTTTTTTTTTTTTAAATGCCAAAATCAAATCAATTGTCCTTTTATTATTAAAAAAAAAAGAAAAGAAAATCACTTGTCCTCCCATGGAAAATTTAGTCCAAAAAATAGTAATTACCATTCACTTTTCACATGTACTTCAAGTCATTATATGAATATTGTAATTAATGGCATAAATTAAATGATAATAAACTTTTATTTTGTCGTTTTAGACCCCATTTTGATATATAAAATATTAAGATAAAGCAAATTGTGACGGTTAGTAGCACTTAATTTCATTTTAATTTGTTGAACTACGGGCATCCCATGCTATTGTGTGGTAGCAAACTTTTGACTTGGCCTTGATTAAAAAATTACACCCACAATACAAGTTGTTAGATTACTTTTGTTTCCTCTTTATTTGAGAGGAAGACAATAAATGCAAGGACATTTAAGTAAAATACAACATTCTTTCATAATTATATTATAAATTAAACAACAATGTATACTGCAATGTATGATTATCCATCTAATTTAGCGACAACAAAAATTACGTTATGGTTCGTAAGATTTTTAAATTTTTCCTACATGCATCTTTAGTTGTATTAGTTAGTTGTATGGATACAATGGCAACTTAAACACAATTATTATTACTGTTAGGCTTATAAAAATTATTAATATAACAAAACAAATAGCTTTGTTAATTTATATTTATATCATATATAAAATGTGAAACCTTTAAATAATTATTTTTGTGATATGTTTTCATGTATTATGTCTAAAATATCTTTTACTATTAACCCACCTTGATGACCGCCTACAACTTAGTAAAATATCATAATTCACTACTCCATCTCTTTACATTAAATTTTTGTATATATTTATATTTTAATTATTGAATACACGCAAATTAAGCTTATATTATATTTTTAATATATATTTTAAAAATATTAATTATTTTATATATATAAATCGAGTGTGCAGTGAAGATAGCGTTTATAGGCAATATGGACTTTCTTACATTGACGGCCCTGGCGGAGAGAAACTTTGTTTTTTCTTATGATTAAATATTCTTTTATTGTCAACTTCCTTCAAGGAGGCAAATTCTTTAATTTAAAAAGAAAAAAAAAAGGATTTCAAAAGAAAAATTACGAAAAAATAAATAAATAAAAAGAGCAGCTGACAAGTGGATGCTATGAGAATTATCAAAATCCCATTTGCCAGATTGCACAAAAAAATCAATAAATAATCTGTAAACACTCATAAAATTTCATCTAATTAAAATAATATTTTCCTTGACTTAAAAATTATAATAACAACCTCTATCATTAGCTTGACAAGCCATAAACTTAGTTTCTTGAAAAATTACAATAATATCCTCATATAATATTAAAAATTACAATCACATTCTCCCGACTAAGGGATATTATGATAATTTCTAAAATCACAATTATACTCTTTTTAAGTTATTAGTTAATTTTCTAAATCATAAGGTGAATTATTGTTGTTAAATCAAACCTTATTTATTATTCTCTTTTAAATTTCATATTTTAAATTTATACCAATTACAATTAATAACCGTAATTATCATGAATCCATAGTGGTTGGTATTGTAATTATTTAATTATCACAATATTCAACCACAATCAATATAGACACCCAAATTGGACTCAAATAATTAGGAAACTAAATTAGACCCAATTTTACTAATTCCATATTTAACTAAAAACACCCACTATTATTACAATAACATAGCATAATTCCACGAACACTTGTATTACAATGACATAACATAAACCCACAAACACCTATATTACAATAACATAACATAATCCCACAAACTCTTACGACCTACTGTGATAGAATCACATGTAATAACATGACATTATTTCACAAACTCCTACGACCTACTGCGGTAGAATCTCATGTAATAACATAACTTCTATCGCATTTAACAACATAACATTATTCCACAAACTCCTACGATCTATTACGACATAATACCATATAATAACATAACATAATTCCACAAACTCCTATAACCTACTGCGACAGAATCCCATTTTTTTCCAATAAACAAGCCCTTCAATATTCCATAAATAAACCACATAGGCAAAAGCACCATCCCCACATTTTGCATCAATTCTCTTCACCAGAAGCTGCAGAACTCTCACTTTCACTGGTCTGATCATGAGAAGCTGAAAGCGGGCGATTAAGCTTAATCTCCAACTTTTCACCATTTCTTAAAGTTGGCCTGAAAGTCCCATAACTAAAATGTGATCTTTTGTGTCCCCCAAGTGCTTGCCCTGAAGCAAACACCTTCTGGCAATAAGGGCATTCAAATGTCTTCTCCTCCACCGCGGCCGCCGTGCTCTGCCCTGTCACTACCGCCGCCGCCGACGCAGCTGCTGCTGCCTCCTCGATCCTCTTATGCTTTGCATTATGCCCGCCAAGTGCTTGATAAGATTTGAACAACATATTACAACTTTCACATTTATACTTCCCTTTAACTTTACTCTTTTTCACAACATTAGAATCTTGAGAATTATCATTTTTCTCAATTTTTGGAAGTTCAATTTCTTTATCCCTTTTTCCCACTCTATCCCATGAATCTCTAGATAACATCATTAAAATATAAGCACCATTTTCTTCGGGAGTTAATTCAGAAATCGAACTCAAAGAAGTTGAATGTTCATTAGTTTCGTTCATTTGAGTTTTTGAATTTCTAGCCCTTTTGAAAACTCTGCTAAATAAAATATCTTTGGATGGTACTTCTTCAGTTCCACCATCTTCAAGCACAGTCGATCCAGTAGCTGTCGATTGCCCTGAATCGACTGCGCCCTTTTTCTGATTTTCTTGTTTTTCTTCTTCATCATCGTCGGATGATGAAGAAGAATAGAAATGGATCTGTTCTTGTTTTGAAGCATTGTATGCTTCATAAAGTTGTTCTTGTTCTTCATTTGAAGAACTTTTTAGTGCACAAGAATTCATCATGTGGGATTTCATGTGAACCCCTAAAGCTTGTCCATCAGGAAAATTTTTGTAACAGAGTTGGCATTTGTGCTTATCCATCACAAAAAGCCCACAAAAGAAAATTGGGGGAAAAAGAAATATTTTGTTCAGACAGTGAGTGTGTTTGTGTGTGTGCCAAGAAGCTAGGTGACAAGCATTCTTGTACAAAGTGAACATATTTATACACAAAGAAATGATGGTGTTGTGTGTGTATACAAAAATACTTTGCAAAGAATTCTAAGAACAAGATTCTGGATTACATTTGAAGTTATATTTTGCTTGAAAACGGCAAGAAACAATAAATATGGAATACTTAAATTTGGACACAATTCATGAAACATGCAAGATTTTTGCATTAAATTTCATGTCCCATTACATTAATTTCCTCAAAGGCCCTTGAATTCTACCAGATTACATGAAAATTTAGTGGGATTATGAGGTCAAATTGTGTTAAATATTACAAGGGTATTTGGCGAAAATAAGTGAGGTTACTAGAATTTATAAAATCAGATTTTTTTGCTTTCCCAGAAGTCAAATAAACTGATGCGTTTTAGTTGTAACGCTAAAAGTGTTTGGTAAGTACCACTGGACTTGACAATGAGCATAAATAATCCTTCCATTTAATAGTAGCGATCCTTCATACCTACAAGATAAAAAGTATTTTCTGTATATAGATTATGTTTTAAGAGAAAAGAAAATTTCATGCAGTGGAAAATCTTGACTTTTTCATGATATGCGGTAGGGTTTGCGACAACATGTAGATTATATTCGTTATAACGGTAAAAATGAAAATGTACTTGGAATTTAGTTCAATCTCATCGATGCTTGTGTTACTATATAAACTATCACTAGTTATATTATTTGATATCTTGACGTAATTATTCGTATCTAACGAGTTAAGGTATAAATGTTATCGTGACATGTACTCGATCGTTCTGAAAAGGAAATCCCACAAAGTGAATTTTCTTTTCTTTTTTCTATTTTTACCTTTTTTCATGATAAATGATAATTGTAAGGGCTTTTCGGCAACATGTTGATTATATACGATGAACTGTTGAAATCATTCCTAACAGTAAGATACGCCTCTCAGATTAAAAAATTTGAAATCTTTGTCATATTTATTTGATATCTTGATGTAATTTTTTGTGTTTAACACTAAGATATAAATGCAATGCTATACAATCGATGGTTCTAAAGAAGAAAGTCCCATAAAAGGAAAATTCTTGATCATTATGACAATTACGAGGGCTTTTGACAACATGTGAATTATATCCATATTCAAATGTCAAGATCTTTATTCGAATAATAAGTTGCACGTCTCAGATTTAAGATGTCTGGAATATAGTTCTTATTGATACACGTGTTAGTTTATTTAAACAGATGTTTGTTGTTACATTTATCTGATATCTTGATGGTAATTATTCATTTGTAGATGAGCTATATAAATGTAATCATATGCATCTAAGGGCACTAAAAAGAAATTAATCCCAGAAAGTCAAAATTCTTGATCATTGCATGACATATAACAAGTGCGAGGGTTTTTTTACAACACGTGGATTATATCCATATTCAAATGTCGAGATCTTATTCAGATAGTAAGCTACACAGCTCAAATTGAGATAACGTACTTCTCATTGATACAAATGATAGTTTATTTAAATAGTCGTTTATTGTTGCCCTTATTTGATATTTTGATGTAAGTATTCGTATCTAACAAGTTAAAATATACATGTAAAGTGCTAAAAGGAAAATCCCATGAAGTGAAAATTCTTGATCATTGCATGACATATATATATATATGATAGTTAGGAAGATTTTTGAGAACAGGTGTATTATATCCATATTCAAATGTCAAGATCTTATTTGAATAGTGACTTGCACGTTTTAGATTAAAATGTTTGGAACTTAGTTCTCATTGATACACGTGTAAGTTTATTTAGACAGTTGTTTATTATTGCATTTATTTGATATCTAAATGTAACTATTCGCACAAAATGAGCTACGATATAAATGTAATCATATGTATCCAATGGTGCTAGAAAGAAAATCACAAAAAGTGAAAATTCTTGATCTTTGCATGACAAATAATAATTACGATGATTTTTGGAAAAAACGTGGGTTTTATATACATCAAGATAGTGAGATCTTATTCGAGTAGCAAGATACACGTTTCATATTAAGATGTTTGAAATTCAGTTCTCATTTATACACGTGTTACTTTATTTGGACTATCGTTTGTTAACAGTTATCATGATGAGATTATTCGTATTTAACAAGTTAAGACTTAAATTTGATAATATTTGTTCGATGGTTCTAATAAGAAAATTTTATTAAGTGAGAGATCTTGATCTTGCATGACAAATGATTATTACGAGTTGAAATATCTTCGCATACTTATTCATATTTAACGAGTTGAAATATAAATGTAACCTACATGCCCTATCGTTTTCAAAAGAAAATCTCATAAAGTGAAAATTCTTTATTTTGTTATGGCAAATGATGGTTACAGGCATTTCCATACAACATATATTATTACGTAGTTTGTTGTATTTATTTAATATCTTCATGAAATCTTTCCTAATGAGTTAAAATGTAAACATAGTCAAAGAAACATACTAGCAATAGTGAAATTGAAATTCCATATAATGACAAATTCTTAATGTTTTCTGACATATGATAATTACAAGGATTTTTCAACACTACGTGAATTATATGCCAATCAAATGCAGAGATCTTAGCTAAAATAGAAAGATACACATCTCAAATTAACATGTTATGAATCCTATTCTTACATGTGTTACTTTATTTAAACCATCTTCTATTTCATTTTTAATTTACTTAATATTTTAATGTTATTATTCACATTTAACGAGTTAAGATATAAATGTGAAGTGGGCTAGAATACCTTTGGCCCACCACAAAACTAGCTCATAATGAAAGCCCAAAAACCGCAATAGATAACACATAATTAAGCACAATCTAACTAACCAATTGCCTAAACTATCAATCTTACCACATGTCAACATCTAGAGATCGTTAGTACAACATACGACCTATATTCTCAATCGTATAATACACTTCCACATTGCCTCATCTCCAATACTGTCGTACCACAGACGACCAAATACAATTGTACAGCACGACGATACCTATCAATTGCAAATATGTTAGCGTCGACAGCACAATAAAACAAAGGTGTGCACCAAACCTTAGGAATAAGTAAGTATAAATAGTAGTTATATCATCTGTAATAGGTTATGTAATCTACATATTAGCCATAGCATTTAGCATTCTTATGTCTGTAATACAATGTAACAACAATACATTGTATTTGACCTCTTCATAGCTAGTTTTTACAACATGACCAATCATAAATAAATAGAATGTTGTTGGATTCTTCATATTATTCAACCCCGCATCAAAACATATTGATATAAGATTCATGGATCTGTCCGCACCTAATATAATTACGAGGGCTCTCTTATAACACGTGGACCATATACATCAAAATATTAAGATCTTGTTTGAATAGTAAGATACATGTCTTAAACTAAGATGTTTGAAATTCAATTCTTGTCAATACATGTATTACTCTCATAAAATTATCATTCCATTGTATCTATTTAATATCTTGACATACTCATTCATAATAATATCAAGTCGAACATAAATACAGCGATGCATACTCACCCATCTTGAAAAGAAAATCCTATAAAGTGAAAATTCTTTATTTTGTCTTAACAAATAACAATTACAAGAATTTTCATACAACGTATATTATTACATACATTTAGAAGTTGATATCTTGTCCAAATACATGCATCACATTAAGATGTTTGCAATTCAGTTTTGTAGGTACTAGGCTAATTTTTTCTATTATAATTTGATATCCAATTATCATATTTCATGAATTTGAAATTTAAAAAAAAAAAAAAGCAATTTCTAGAAATTTAATGCAATTTACCTTAATTGAAAGAGTCAATCACACATAATAAGAGTGTAGATCTTTGAGATTATGTTAATGTTTTGCAGGTATATATAAAGAGGTCAACAATATTTTGTTCAAGATTAATGTTTAATAAGAAAGGATAATGATTATGAAATGAATTACAAAAAGTTCTGGATTTTGGTGGAAAATTTTGTAGGAAATTTAATGTACATTGGATTTTTAACATTATTTATATGTAATGCATGAAACATTTTGTCCTGTCAAATTATACAAATTAGTGTAGACTCAATGTGTGTGTCTAAAATAATTAAATATATTAAGGTATAATGCAAATTTTATTTCTGTATATTTAATAATTAAATATGATTATTATATCTAATATAAATATATACATAAATTAATATCTATAATTTATACTATATACAAAGCATCAAACTTTTAGATAGTCATTTTTATATTTTTTAATGAGTTGACAATATTAATCATATTTTAAAAGATAGTAACAAAAAGTATAATTATAATTCCATTATTTAATTTGAATTAATAACGAATTTATATTGTCACATCTTCTTACTAACATTTTTCTTTTTCAAACAAAAAGAAAAAACAATTGGAATCCATTCAGAAAGTGTCGAAAAATGATGCCCCATTAAAAAGTGGCTCAGTGGTAGATTAGGCCCATAATTTTAAGCCCAATTTTTAATTAAGCCCATCAACACGGGCCCGCCTGCAAACCTCTTACATGGCATTGGATTAAAAAGATTTATTAAAAATTGCTTATTATTGTTGTTATATTAATAAATGATAAGAATTATTGTTTTTTGACTATGATAATCATTCTTTTCTTATATTTTTTTTCACTTTAAATTAAGCATATCTGGATTAATATTTCTAAGTTGGTAACCCAAAATAAATAAATAAATAAATAAATGAAAATAAAGTCTACATTTCTTATGAATTTAGACTTTGGGCCTCGAAATTCAAAGAATCATGAAATAAAAATACACAGCCCCCTGTGATCCAAGAACCATATGTATATTTCCGATTTAAAAAAGAACAAGAAATTAGTAATATGTTGATAAATTTTCAATTTGGGCCTTTTTTATTTACCGAAAATGAAAAATAAAAAAAAAAAAACAAAATTATCTGGATATGCATTCACTGGATATATATTACATGTATGTCCCCATCGATTTTAAATGGCATTTCCTCTAAAGTCAGCCCATTTGCTAAACATAGGGCAATCAGATACAGATTTATCGATACAAAGTCTAAACCTAATAAAAAATAGAAATTCAATTAAAAAAAAAGACCCCAATAACTATAAACAATAATTATATTAAAAATTTTAACATTATTTCAGTAAAGAAAGTACTTCAAAAGTGACAAAGTACTTCATATCTTTATGGCATTGAATAGCGCAACGATGAAACATTTAGAGGATGGTTGAGTGGGCATTTACATAGAGAAAAAGTACATTTACATTATCTAAGTTAATTAACATCAAGTCGAAATGAAAAAGTCTCTTCTACTTTTTCAAGAATAGATTATTTTATTTTTCGAATAATTTTTTCTTTTTTTCTTTTTAGCAAGGAGTAAGGATCTTTTGCCAATAGAATCAAATGTAAAAAGTGTAGACAGTAGTCCAATTAACACGTACAATAAGTTTGAAATATGAATTTAGATGAGAAAAAAAATCACGAAGACACAAAATTCCATTATCACTTGAATAAGAAAACGTTTTCCTTTCTACTTTCTCAAATTTAAAAGGACTACATCACAAAATAAAATACAAAATAGTACCATGTGAAGAAGAACGACCAAAATTTAAGAACCAAAGATCGCTATAAAGCTAGTCAAGTTTTTCCTTTTTTTTTTTTTTGGAAAAATGTGTGTGTGTGTGTGCGCGCGCGCATGCGTGAGAGCAAAATATCCAGACTCACCAATATGTTGACACTATTTACCAATAAAAAGGACCACAAATGAGATTGATGTCTCCCATTTTTAAATGCACATTCCTTTTCCATTATTTTCTTGAATTTCCTACAATTCTTTTAAGAACATAATCACATATATCATTAAGTGAAAGGATTTCTAATCCAATATTTCTCGTAAATAATTTGCAAGTGTTGATTCTTTTGTGTACAAATTCATGAGCTCATCAACTTCCTCACATGTCTTAAGTTGTGTTTGAGAGTATACTTTAGGCTCAACTGCAATATGTTACATTTTATAATAATTTATTTGATAATAGCTATTGGGGAGACGTATTCGCTCGAATTTCACTCCGAGCTAGCACCTTTTCAATTATTATGGGATGTAACAATCTTGAGGTTGTGGCAGTGTTTGGCAATCTCTCCACCAAGGGTATGTAGAGCTTCAAGTTAATTTTACTTTAATATCCCTTTTAGTGCTCTAGCTGATTACAAACTTGCCCCTTCATCATTTTCATCATTCAAAACTCTTTTGCAAAGTTGAAAGCGCAGCAATGGCAATAGATGGAGAAAACTAAAAAAAAAAAAAAAAAACCAACAACAAAATTAGAATCAGTTTTGTGCTAAAAAAATTTGGCTGTTATTCGGATTGTATTAGGTTGACATTTGGAAGAAAAAACTCAAAATTACTTATTGAGAGTTGGGTTGGTATGTTGTGTTCAAATCAAAATTGTTATATAAGAAATTAAAAAATAAAAATAAAAATTGATGGATAAATTGGTAAATTCACCAACAATATCACCTAATCCATTGTATCAAACAATTGAGTGGCTACTACAATATTTGATCCAGTACGGTGCAATTTCACACATCAAACAAGAGATGCGATTATGTGAAATATCATAGTCACACACAGACCAGGTTGAGGAATGTGGACAGTAGATGAAATGTCATATCAGAATATAAAAAATAATTGTCTTCAAGTATTTTTCTTTTTCTTTTTTTCCTCTTAAGAGAAGTAATAACATTAAAGATCGGATATAATATCCAACATAAAGAACTCTTAACGTTCATCTATAACATAATAGAATAATCATTAAATATCCTTACCATACGGTAGAAAATGACTCCATACACAAGTGTAAATCGAACTCATCACCTCTAAAGTCATGACTTCCATTTTATCACTAGAATAAGCTCTCATCTACCACCTTCTAACTATTCATTATGATTTAATACACATTTAATAGTATACATAAAATAAAAAAAATAAAAACTCTTACAATCACATCAAAAATCAATCACAAATCCGATCCACATATATACAAACACGTGTACATCGTAGCAAAACTTCCAATTATTGTGTATATACATCCATATATTTGCTATACAACTATTTATTTTCTACAAAAAGGAATTTTCTTGATAGATACATGAGAGGAATAAAAAAATTGAAAAAAATGAAATAAAATTGTGAAACTTAATTTGAAAAGACTTGGTAGGATAGAAGATATGAGATATTCAACAAAAAGTGTGTGGCTACCTAACTGAACAAGCGTTCCCTTTATTTTCCAATCATTTGTTGTCCCAATATTATTTTTTGTGCACGAGATACATATATTTTTTATTATATGTATATATATAAATAAAAAAAAGTCTAGCTCTTGTAACATCAAATGTCACAATTCTAACAAGAATTATACTAATTTATGCCTTTATTCAAGTCGTGAACTGGCACATGTTGACATTTGAAAACTCCCAACTTTTTTTTTTTTTAAATGATATCTTGGATTAAACAAAAAAATGTGGTTATTAATCTATTTTGTTAAATTCTTTATATTTTGACGTGGGCTTTGATATGTGATCGCTAGTTGGGAGTAATTATTGAGAGATATTTGGATATGAAGATAGATCGGATCGTTTTATTGGATAAAAAATAGGGACATTGTTCAAAATTAGGGATAATTATCTCAACACTCTTAAAGTTACATAATTATTAACACGTTTCTTGAAATTTGAATAATTACTATTATACCACATGCTATTAGTTTAATTGACGAATAATTATCATTATATCTCCTGAAAATTTTAAAATACTACAAGTAGAGCCTCTTGAATAAGAGAGTGAAATATAGAAGATGAAAGATCTATACGACAACCTTTTTGGGCATGATTTATAAGAATCAATTCCTCACGACTGTAACATATTCAGATTGAGTTGGAGGGACTCTCTAAAGGACAAGTCCATCAGACTGAGATATAACCACTACTTAATGGGAGAGTCCATCACCACAATACTATCAAATTATCGATCATGTCGACGTTTATCACTATACGTAGAATTTGTTTACATACTACTTACCATAAGTATATTCAAATCTGTAATCATATAAATTTATAGTCAAACAGTTAATATGTCATTTTAAGAGTGAGTTAACTTACCCTAAGAAATAAGTAGATAAATAAGAGTGAGTTAACTTAGTTTTTGGATAAAAATATGGTGAATTAGCCGTAAGAAAAATAGGTAAATAAAAATATGGTGAATTAGCCCATAAGAAAAATAGGTGGGTGCCCCATAGATTTTTACTAAATAATTGTACCTTCAAATCACATCAATAGTATTTTCTAATGAATGCCAATGTTACAATGTCACATTTTGTCTTCATATATGACTAAAATTCATTTATTACTATTTTCCATCCAAAAAAAAAAAATTCATTTATTACTATTAGTAATATTATCTTTATGAGAATATGAGATTAGAAATATTTCTTCGTACCCATATTGTCTTTAAAAAAAAAAAAAGGAAAAAGGGGAAAAATCATTTCTTAGTACCCATTTGGACAATCTCTCCCTCTAATAAAAGGATGACCACAAGAATAAGATTCAGTTGTCCTTTCATAATCCAATGCAATGTTTAGTCATTGTTCGAAAAAATCTAACCGTTAAAGATTTCAATTATGTATCCAATTATATTTTTAATTAAAAGGGAAAACAATTGAAAGAATTTTAAGATCAATAGTAAAGGTTCTATATAAGGTATTTATATAGAATATACCTTTAATCGTGTAAGAAATATTTTTTGCTTTTAATTCTTCACGAATTATGTGTTTTACTTAATTAAAGTTCAATTCTGCCTGTGAATCTTTTAACGTTTTATTTTACTTTGTAATACTTAATTTCACATAGAAAAAAGGGGGTAAAGATTATGGTGAATAATTCACAAGGACTTCGACAATTGTGATTATTGTTGTCAATAATTTGGTGATTACAATGTCTACCTCAAACATAATATGATTAGATACATCAATCTTGTTAATTTGAAATAAAATTTGCCTACTAAGTATATATATAATTTGTACAATTTGTGTAAGACAGACAACTGCATAATCATGTTTTTGTTCACCTTTTAGCACACAGTCCATGTTAAAGGTTTCGATGAGATTTGACAATAGAGTGATATGACATATATAGACCACTTTATACCTACCAAACACTTTGAAATAATTATTTCTTGCTTTGTTGTTAATTATTATTGTATGATTATGTGTTAGGTTAGAGAAGTGAATTATTGGAGTAGGGTAGGGGGAATTAGATTTGAAGATTTTGGTAGGATTGATCTATGTAGATGGGAACTAATTATAATATGATATTACAAAATTTTGTATAGATTATTTTGGTCGAACCCATCAAAATATTTTCGACAACAAAGTTAAATGATACTTATAGTTTGGAACCTCTTTTAAACCATTAAGAAAAATATTATTAAAATTTGTGCAAAAATATTTATAGAATTAATTATGTGAGTGACACATGAGGATCGGGGGACCAAAATGTTAATTTGCAAGTCAGTCGTCGTGCTTGGTCTAGACATGATTAGGTTGATTTTATGTCACTCATGTTGGATCAGTATAGTAAGAATTGTATCTAAAATTGTAAATATGTGTCAAAAAATCAAATTGATTTTCAATTTCGAGAGTTGTTGCAGAACTCGCAGGACACAATCTACATTGTTTTTAATTTTTTTTTTTTTTTTACACAAAACGAGTTGTGTTTCAAGTTATTAAATATTGAAGGAGTCGGTCCTATTGGATTGACATCATCTATATAAAATTATTTTGTAAAATTAAACAAGTATTATTATCAATAAATCTAATCTTTATTGCCAAAAAATTGAAATCATTTATGTAAAATAACATCATGATACAAAATCCATCTTTTAAATCAATGATAATTCTTAAACATAGGCCAAAGAGCTCTAAGCACAAGATTATTGCTCTAGGATCACAACTTTTACAATAAGTAAATAGTCTAATTACAATCTCAATAACCATAAAAAAGAATGTGAAAATTGAAGAACATGATCTTAGAGCTTGGGAAACTTTTTTAGAATTATAAAACAAATTAAAAAACAACATAAAATTTCACACTTATAAAAACACACATACCAAAAAATAAAATAAAAATAAAAATAAAATTCAAGCTTAGTTCTCCAAATAAATGGAGATATATATTTTTTTTAATACTTATATATATAATCAATTCTTTGAAGCAGAAGCTGCAGGGGGTTGTTGGAATTGTTGGTACAAAGCTGCCAGCCTGCTGTAGGCATCAACTCCCACCGGCTGCAATCAAATGCCAGTCAAAATCTTAATTAGAGGGTTTTAATTAGAAATTTATTTTGAAGTGAAATTAAAAATATATTTACTTCTAATTATTTGAAAATATTTTTTCTCCCTAAAATTTATGAATGAGTAGACTTATTTATATATGGATCAGTCTAATAGTAAACCATCTAAAAAAATAAGATAATTTTATTATTATTTGACTTATATTCCTCTACAAAGTGAATGCACGTTAGGATGCAAAAGCTTTTCAGATATTTGCAAGAGCTTTTACACTTGAAAAAGTGATTAAATTCAGAGATCGTGGAAAAAAAATGTCTGATAATCAAAGTTATGAATACTTCTATTTATTTAAAGAAATAGTTAAAAAGTAGAATAAAAATATCTGGTAAAATGTTTGAGTATATAGGAGAAGTACTAAGCCTTTCTTTAGGTTGAGGTTTAAAAAATTAATAAAAATAAATTATTAAACATATAACAATAAATATTTATGCAAAAATTAGAAGTCGGAAAAAACATCATCATAATTATTTCCGATCTATCTAAATGCAGTTTTTTGGAATCAGCGAGTTGTACTTTCAACTATTTTTACATTTTTTTCCCCTAAAAAAAACTATTTTTACATTTTTTCAGTACTGCCTATGCAATTTGAAACTAAATTATAGACATCTGCTTAAAGGAAATATTCGATGAATGTACGTACACTAAAGCTTATAATTAGATGGGAAGGGGTATTACACTTAAAAATATAAAAATTGAAATTAAAATTGAAAGAAAGAAAAAAAGAAAAAAAAAAAAAAGCCTTGCTACTATGTCACACTATTTGAGATTAATTCAATCAATCTTAATTTCCATTTATTTTTCCACGAACAACCAATTTTTTATTATCAATAAAATATTAAAAACCCTGAAATTAAATTACGTTCTAAATTTTACTCACCTGTGATTGCGGTTGACAAGCAAGGAACGCCGACAGAAGGTCCGGCATAATCGGCTGCGGCGGTGGCTGCAAACGATCGCCCTGCATATCCCAGGCGGCCATGGGCATGAAGGCTGCGGCGGGCGGCAGAACCGGTGGCAGTGCGGCTGCGGCTCGGCCAATAGCATTGATGTCCATGACTCCCATACCCATGGCCATGGCGGCGGGATGAGCCATCATAGACATCTGAAGCTGCTGTTGTAATGCCAATGGCAACATCATGGATGGCATGCTCATCCTGCTCATCATTTGGACTTGTGCTTGAAGTTGTTTTAGGTATTCTATTACTTCATCTAACATTGAGGCTTTATCTGTCTGAAATATTAAAAAATATAAATTAATTTTGTAAAATTTGGAAAATAATTTTTTTTATGTTTATATTAATGTGGTAATGATATTATCAAAATTCTCAATTATTATTTTTGGAGGTAATTTTTCTAAATTTTTGTGTGGGATATTCAAATGTGATGTTGAAACTTTAGAAAATGAGTAATTTTCAGTATTATTTGTGAGAAAGGAGAATTGAGTCAGGTATCTTGGCTAAGTTGTTGATCATATGATAATATAAAGTGAAACACTGACATCATAGTATATGATCCAATGCTGATACCATCACATATCATATATAATGTCATTTTATATAATTTAATATGAATTATTTAATCAGACAGTGTTGTCTAAAATGAATAATTAAATCAGCATATGACAAAATCATGAAATGAAATGTTGATGCAATCACATATAATTAAATGGCTCGTTTAAATATATACCTAAATATATATATATATATGTACATGCCAAAACTCATATATCCTAATATGATAGGGGTAATCTTTTCATCCACTATATGGATATAAATATTTTTTTAAAATACAAAAACACTTGACCATAAATCAAATACAAATATCTTTATATGTAAATAAAATAAAAACTACAACAGTATTTAAAAATAGAAAAACTCAAAATTAACCAAATTAAACACTTTTTACTACAATTAGTCAACTACCCTTCTCATGACAATATTTTTCCCCTTTCAACATATGAATCTCTTGATCTTTTTTTGTTTTTTTTTTAAAAAAAAAGGCCACATCAATGACAACTATATAATAGGGTACCATATAATTGCTGGTCCTGACTAAGACCAAATTTATGTGGCATCAAATTATTTGTCTTCCCAACATACAATTTTGTGTCAGTGTGTCTAGTTGTCTCAGTTTCAACACTTACATTTATGTGGACTAGGTTCACTGGATGTATTGTTCCTAGTTCTAACACAATTATGTCTATCAAAATGCATGAAATTATTTTTGGAATGTGGACCACTTTCAATGACATTGTCTCAAGGGGATAATATGGTAAGTATACTTTGATTCAAATATGGCATGTGTTCATCAAATAGGACAGAAGATGAAACATATCGAATTTAATATGGTAAAGACGTTGTTTTAAAAATTGGACCAGAGATAAAATTGATGGTCCTACTGATTACAAGTTTAACCAGTTCGACCAACTTATTTGTTGGTTCAACTAGCATGATGTCATAAATGTATTTAATATAAATATAATAAATATATTGGACAAATAGTATAAAAATGCAAAATAATACGAATAAAAATTTTAACCATGTGGCACAATGTTTCACAAGTTATATTCCTTAAAAATATTCAAGTAATAATTATATTATGAAATTTAATTGGAAAATTAAATAAAAAATGCAAAAAGAAGTACAACTCGATTCAATTAGTAACTTGAATTTCTCGATTTTTGACTAGTTTTAACCGATTTACACTAATTCAAACGTCATTTGATTTTATTTAGTAAATCAACCCGAGAAGCTCACTGTCCAATCGAACTAGTAGATTTGAGCTGGTTTTTAACACACTAGAACTCAATATCTTTTACATTTTTAGAAAAACAAATATTTTGACTCTTCAAGAAGCTACACAAAGCTAGGGACTTTGGGATTATAAAAAGAAATTATTAGTGATAAGGTACTTTGAAAGACTATTTTACAATTTTTATTGTCATTGTCACATGTATTATTATCACCAGTGACTGTGAGTACACGATTTTTATCACTATTAAATTTATAAAAATTATCATAGTAACAATAATTATCATTTAATATATATAATTATATACAAAAGCAACTTCTCACTTTGTCACTTGAATTTTGTTATTTTATTCTTCTTTCTTGCACTATGGGGCAATAGTTAATGAGGGACCAGGACAAGAATTAAGTCAATGAAATGTGTGTGTCTAAAAGTAGTGTAGTTCTTGTCAATAGATTTTCTAAAGATATTATAATTATGATTTGCATCATTTTCGCTGAAATAATTTATTTATTTAAATCAATAATATGCTCAAAGTCCTCAGAATAAGGGCAAAACTGTAAAATTATGAGATATATAATGCATGTATATGTATATATTTTCAAATCTTGCTCATATTTTAATTATTCTACAAACTTTAACTTCATACCTTGCTGGAATTTGGGACCAACTTCTGCAATGTCTTCATCCTTTGATTAATTTTGTCTCTTCTTTTCTGAGATATCAAATCATCAATACA
>JACFYI010003520.1:740290-754935 GCA_014898755.1 Handroanthus guayacan | reverse complement strand
CGCCGGCGCGTGGCTTGTCCCAGGACGTATATTTGGTGGGAGAGGATTTTCCGGTGGGTTTGCTGACCACGCGCGGGGGACCTAAGCCATTCATAGCTAGCTGCCCATTTTTCCATGTTAGTTCTGCCACTTCATAGTCCAACCTATTATTGGCATAAATAATAATTGAAGTGTGACAAAATGAACATAGGTGCCAAAAGTTAATCTTTATGAAAAAATAGAAATAACTTGCAAAAAGAAAAAAAATGATACGTACGATGGAACATCCGGAGGCAATGAGTTGGATGAATTGGAATTAGCGCGAAAATTTAACTTAGGCAGGGCAGAGTTGTCATCGAGATCCCAACTGGGAACACACTGACTCATTTTTGAATTGTATTTGCGAAAATTGTTCCTGTTAACTAAACTTCAATCATGGAAAGAAATGATGAAATTTTTAGGATTCTTGATGTGGGGATTTTATGTATGGTACAAAAGGCAAAAGGGAAATCTTTTTTGAGTTCAAAATATGTGGGTGTGGGCTTTAGGGACAAAGAATCCCAATGCATATTTATGATTATTCACAGAGATAAGAAGAAGCATGAATTGAAAGAGAGAGCAAAGTGTATGGTCCATGGATGGAAAGTGAAAGCTAGTTTCTAAGTGGGAGGTAGAAATAGGCAATTTCCTTAACTTTGACTAATTGAGAAAAGTACACAAAGTAATTATTTACATTTGTAGAGGGTATAATATTGCAATCATTTACAATGTGTAACCAATTTTCAAGCACATAGAAGAAAGAGCCGTACGTTGGGTTGGTATTCATCTGTAGATAAATAATTTAAGAAGTTTAGAAATTTTGGAAAAAAAAAAGGAAAATCCCTTCTTTAATTTTATTGAAGTGAAGTTGGGAGAAAATGGAGTGAATATAATAATGTCAATAATCCACTTTATAAATATTATATATGTATTTATCCTAAAAAGGATATTATGTATGTAATAAAAAATTTACGGGACCTACTTAAGTATATACATCTTAATTGATGATGTGATAACTGATAATAAGTTGGTCATTATAAGTTTAATTAATTACAGTACAATAAAGACTATTCATAACATAAAAAAAAAAAGACTATTCATTATATCAGCATATATAATTCCATTACATTATTAAAGTGGTATTTACAATTGATTATGAAAAACATTTATATATTTAGGAGCTGCTGAGAGCTATTTTTTAATGTTTGAAAATCTTGCTTCTGCTGTAAGTCCTTTAAATATAATTAACAATAATCTATATATAAGATGTTATAAGCAATTCTTAATAAAAATAAGTAATTATAATTCCAAATGCTATTATTTTTTGTTGACTTACGTGAATTATTTAATGATATCTAAACATCAAGTACTTTTGATTATAATCTAATTTTTTCAACTTTCAACAAAAGTAAATGATTATATTTTTACATAATCTACTACAAACACTACCTAAATCAATCAGCAACTACATTAGAAATCAATATCAAAGTATAACAACTAACAAACAAGTTTATAAGTCTATTATTCAATAGAAAAATAGATTCGAACCTCTAACCTCTTGGTTAGCAATGTCTCTACTTTATCACTTGAGTTAAGGGCTCGTCGCAATCATATAATATATTTAATTGGCCATGAGATTCATTTTTTAAGTTCATGACCAACGTGCCACCTTCAATTGGATGATTTGATATCTTATAGCATGCGTTTCTATGTAAAATAAAAGCTCCCAAATAAAGACACATGTGATTAGGGATTTTGAAAGCACATACATTTTGGGGGCGAATATCGATTGGGGGAGAAGTGCGCGTGGGGAAGCTAAACTTTGGACGCCAGCTAGTGATGCAAAAGCGGGCCACGTGTTTAAGAACTGCGAGAATGAAGGTGCTTTAAACACGCGGAGGGGTCAATCCGCATGTCTCTCCCACGCGGATGAAGGTGCTAGGTAATATTAGTACGACAAATTCAGGATGCAAATATGACAATTGGCTTAAATATTATAAGTCAAATAATAGTCCTGTAACTAAGAGAATTCTTGGACAGTGTAATTTTCTGCAAACCACACATATTATACATTATCGAAATTCCTTTTTTTTTTCCCAAAAAATTTTAACTTTAAGTATTGCAGGATTTTTGTTGAAATATCATTCTAACACTGTAATCCCTATAATTGTACAAAAACTTATTGTTGAAATTATGTTCGGACAAAAACTTTTTATTGAGGATAGATGTACGTCAGCAAGTCTAGTCCACTGGCCGTGGCAGAGTACAAGATGAGATCGAGTAATAAATGAGAGTTTTGTAGTTTGTCTGCCAAAATTCAAAGAGAATCAAAATAAGAAGAGATAAGGTTCATGTGGCCAAATGCCAAATTGTTTTGACATATTAGGATAACAGAGTGTTTCTCGCTATTGAAAAGCGTTTTTTTAGAATATTTTGGAAAGTAATTTCTACTTTTAATATAATATTAAATTTAAGTTAAATTCAGTTACATTATAAAAGCATCTAGCTCTGCTTCTACTTTTCTATTAATTAGGTTTGAAAATTTTGTGAAAAATTGCATTTTTTACAAATATTTGCCATTAACTTTTTAATATTTTTTTGTTGTTAAACATTTTATAGTTTTTAATTGTACATATATTTTCAGCTTTTACTATTAACTCGTCAATCTCTTTAAACAAAAATCTCCTCTTTTTGAAGTACAAAAATCTCCTCTTTTCCGTCTAGAATAGAAGCAATTTCAAACAATCTTGAAAAAGTATATTCAAGACTGTCTACAATAATTAAATTTCACTATCCTTGGAGCCTGTGAAACTACCAACCGCTACTGTTGTAGTTCAAGAAATACAAATTAATCCCCAGAAGTTTATAAAATTAACAAATAATCAATTTTGTTGGTTTTTTTTTTAGAAAATGAGAATTTACAATGTACTGCCCACTCTCGTCATTCACTTGGAACTCATAGTGCCCATCCACCATTATGTCACACTTTACAACATCTGCTTTTTCTGTTAAAAATCCTAGCGAAATGGATAGCTTAGTAATTTTGCAAATTTATGAGGGTTAATTTATAATTTTTATACACAAGGGTAGTGATGAGTAATTTCACAATCTTCAAGGATCGTAAAATGTAATTAACCCTACAAATTTTGTTTATTTTTCTTCCAAGTAGTTACCAAGGGAGTAGGCCCATTTACAATGTTCACATAATATGGACCTTGACAAATGTTTATATCTTTTTTAATTTGATGTCTTCTAAAGTTGGCCCATTAATATTAACTGGGCTTAGCCTTTTTATTTATGCATAAAGTAAGAAAAAATGGGGAAAATATTAAATATTTGGATTAATTTTAAAATTCCTTTGAACTTCGGCTTGACATTTTCAGTCTTTAAATCTATTGTTGGGTAATCCCAGCATTTATAAATGAAAAATAAAAATTAATTAATAATTTAACATAAGGAAAAGAAAGTGGAACTAGAGAAGATTGGAAAAAGAAAATGAAATGAAGATTAATGAAAAAGTTTTATACACCTAACTAGATAGGTATTTGAGTGAGTTGTGAGTTATTTAATAAAAATATAATAATATTATGAAATATAAATATTGATATAATTATGTATAATACGTGAGTATATTCCTAGTATGTTTCATGATATTCTTTCATTAAAATATGGTATACAGAATAATTAAATGCGAATCTGAATCCAAAAAAGGGTTATTTGATCTATGTGAATTTATAAATGAATGAATAAATAAATAAATCTACAATCTCATTATTTCTTGCTAGTGTCCAAAAAATTCAATAACAAAAAGGATCTATTAGGTTTATGTTGGTAAATTCTTTTTATTTACTTAATCAATACATTATAATTTATAAAAGCATACCCTTCTAATAAAATCTAGCATTATTAATTGTCTGTCAAATTAAATATGTAGCGTATCGAATATAAAATTTCATTATTCTAATTTCTATATATGGTAAATATTTATTAATTCACAATAATTTCTTTAAAGCAAGTCAATAAATTTTCAAATATAGATATCTAGTTAAATTTGACATTATTATGACTCAAAATTATCTCAATCTTAAAGGAGGCTTTACCTAAGTGGCCCTATTATCGGTACTTAGTAGTACAATTATGTGGAGATAATAAAAAAAAACATATAGAAAGTTACAAAATTTTAATGTCTTTTCACAAAGTGAAAATCATACATTCAAATGATTAAATGTCAAACTATCTTCCCACCAAATCCTCTTTTTGTATTTTAGTAGTAAGTTTCACTATTATTTTTCACTTTTAACGATTTGAACCAGTAATTACATTTATTCGAATTTATGCATTGTATAATTAACGGAGAAGTCACTTTTTTTCTTTTGATTCCAAATAAGTTTTGAAATAAATATTGTCGAAAATTTATATTTTATATTTTTATTTTCGATGTTATAATCTTTTATATTTAGAAAAATTTGAAAAAAGAAAAATAGAAAATCAAAAGAAAAGAAAATAGAAAGAAAAAGTGTTCAATTTTCTCAGCAAGAACTGAGCTCCCTCCTTCAACCTCTCTCTCACGAGCACACGCACAGACGCAAGTATATTACCCACTTGCAGATACATGTATTCATATGTATGCATAGTTCTTGAGGATAGCAACAACGTCATTTGAAATGCTTGATTTCAGCTGAGTATAGAGAGCAAGAAAGAAAAACCCGCCGGCGATGTGTTTAAATTTTGGCGGCGCCGAAACCCTAGCTCCTGAAAATGTCGTCCCCACCTGATAAAAACCCAAAATTTGACCCAAATTCCGATTCTAGCAAAAAGAAGAGGCGCCCGAGCTGGTCCGACCCGTTTTCAATAGACCGGGTCGACCCGAATGCGTTAAGGCATGCAATGCGTAAAATACGCGTCAGCCCTCTTTCTCAATCCGGGTCAACCACTCCTCGCTCCGAGTCCGAACACGACTCCGATTCGTCGAATACTAACCCGTTTTTGGGTGCACCTGACTACATCTCTGTGCTGCCTGATAACCTGTTGCTAAAAGTTTTTACTAAGATTTCGGATACGAAGCAGCAATTTTCCAATTCGTTGGTGTGCAAGAGGTGGTGTGAACTTTGTGGGAAGTTGATTGAATCGATTAAGTTAAAGGATTGGGAGTTTTTGGAGTCTGGGAGGTTAAGTTTTCGTTTTCCGAATTTAGTTGATGTTAATATAGTCCCTGCTTGCATTAAATTTGAGAGAAATTGTGGGATTTTGTTGAGTAATAAGTTAATTGAAGTTCATTTGAGTTCTTGGGTGTCGGAAAATGATGGATTTTTTGTTAGAAAAGAGGATGTTTTGGATTCAAAAGTGATTGATAGTGGGGTGAGGATTTTAGCTGAGGGATGTAAGAATTTGAGGAAAGTAGTTTTGATGAATGTTAGTGAGGAAGGGCTAAGTTTCTTGGCCAAGGAGTGTGAGTTGTTGCAAGAAATGGAGTTGCATTATTGTGGTGATCTTGCATTGAGGGGGATCCACTATTGCCAGAATTTGCAAATATTGAAGTTGATCGGGAGCATAAACGGAGTTTATTATGCCGTAGTTTCCGATATTGGGATGACCATTTTGGCGCAGGGTTGTCGACGATTACTTAAGCTTGAGTTAGTTGGGTGTGAGGGGAGTTATGATGGGATTAAGGCAATCGGACAGTGCTGTCCCATGTTGGAGGAGTTGACGATTTGCAATCATAGGATGGAAGGTGGTTGGCTTTCAGCTTTGTCTTATTGTGGGAACTTGAAGACTTTGAGGATCCATTCGTCTAAGAATATTGATGAAAATCCGGGGCCGGATGAGCATTTAGGGTCGTGTAAGATGCTTGAGGAGTTGCATTTGCGAAGATGTCAAATGCATGATAAACGAAGTGTAATGGCATTGTTTTCAGTGTGTCGGAGTGTTAGAGACCTTGTTGTCGATGACTGTTGGGGCTTGGACGACAGCATATTTGCTGCTGCTACTGTCTTGAGGTATAAACTTAATTCATACTTTTTTCTTTTGCAGATATTGATCTTCATTTTTCTTGTTTTTGTCATAAGATTATGTACACGTGTAGAAATTGAGAACTATATAGTATTGCCATATCTGTAAGGTGAAGTTTTTGATTAATGTTGTACTCTATGGTCATTAATTTAGCAACATGTTTACAAAAATTAACTTTCATTTGCCATCTGAATTGAAATATTGTCAGTCAATTCAGGTGGATAGAATTTATGTTGCAGTGTTTTGAAATATCTTAGTTATTCATAGGATTAAAATAGGAAACCTTATTATAGGGATGCACATGAGCCGATCCTTGATCATATTTTTGGGCTCAACACAAGCTTGAGCTCGAAAATCGAATGAACCGAGCTTGATTACTTTTTTGAGCCATAATGGGAAGCTTGGCGAGTAGACTTGACTCATTTGCATCCCTGTTGACTGATTAAATTTTCCTAATCTGTTATCTCTTGATCTTCTGAAGTTCATTACCAAACTTGCTTCACGGTTTCTCTTATCAAAAACAAGGCTATAATTATTGCATGTCATCAAGCCAAAAAAATAGAAAACCTGAATAAGCTGCTGTTTCTTCTGCTCACAATGTTGCTATAGGTAACAAGAAGTTATCCTCCAAAAGGATACTTTGTCAAATAATATTCATTCATAGAAACAATTTACTGTTTTACTGAAATGCAAAATGTTGACGAACTCTTGTTCCAATCACAGGACCATAAGATCTCTCTCGGTTGAGGGATGTTCATTACTGACGACACGAGGATTAGAATCAGTACTTCTTTCTTGGAAGGAACTTAGTAGGCTTACTGTAGTTTCTTGTAACAATGTAAAGGACAGTGAAATAACAGTAGAACTAGCGACTTTATTTTCCATTCTCAAAGAGTTGAAGTGGCGGCCTGATTCCAGGTCAATGCTATCAGCTAACCTTGCTGGAACAGAAATTGGACGAAAAGGTGGTAGATCTTTGAGGTAGCATCAATACAAGGTACTGATCCATGCCAGGTTGTCTCTACTTTCACGCTCCCATTGGTTAAGGTTTTCTGGGATTCCTCTGTTTCTTGGAGATTCCTAGGGAAGTCGGTGATTTTAGGGGGTCGAATGACCTCATGCTCCATAAATGTGCATAGTTCTTCAATCCTAATACAGATTTGACTCTTTACAGTGTATTTTTTGTAGTAGTTAGTGCACAAGAAGTTTAATCTTTTAGTGATGTTTATGAGATGGAAGTGGTTTCAAGTAAGCTCTTATTTGCTTTATTTTCTTACCTTATACATGATGACTATTTTAGGTATTTTGTTTGCGAATACTTCTTATAGTGTTTTGGTAGCATCAGATGGTTCTTGCTAGTTTCCATTCTTAGCAGATCCTCATGGACTATAGTTGTTATGAGATCAACTTTAGTTTTAGGGCTCTTTAGAGAATTGGTTGATGACATTTATGTGGATGACAATTTGAAGAATAGTCTTCTGATGGAAAGAATGTTGTGGACAATACCTTGATATGGTCGATCACCGCGTGCGACAACGAATACAAATATCATTATTGGCATTTTTTGTAGAACGAGCTGACCATATGTTTCTTCTTGAGCCTCTTGACTGGGACTCGATATGTTGGTATTATGGTTCTTGCTCTCACCATTTGAGGTGTCTTTTCAAAATAAAATCCGAATTGAATGTGTGATGAAGGGATATACTTTGATATATTCGGACCTCTATCTATGCAGGAAAGAATATTACATATTCGATGGTGGCAGAGGAATCCCAGAATATAAGTTGTGTCAAATCCCTTTATTCCTCCCGTGCGAGACAATATCAGGTATTTTCGAAAGTCTATAGATGAGAAGAGGAAAGCTCGTAAAGGCTGGTGAGGGCTGTAAGCCCAACTCTTGTAGCTTGATTTAGTGATTCTTCATTGTAAAAGGGACATCTTCATAAAAATGCATAAGTAACTATATTACATCCTTGATTTTGATTAAAGATGAGAAGTTCCTATTTATTGAGATTGTTTTTAGTTCAAATAAATTCTTTTCTTGGACATTAGAATTGTAAAGGATTTCCTTATATGTTTAGTCTTGCTATCGAAATTGACTAGCTCTGCCTGAAAAATATATAAAATAAATAAAAAAGAATATAAAATAAAGAATAAATAGATAAATAAATTCAGTTTTGTGAAAAATTAGAGAAAGATATTAATCTCTTAGGTAAATTTTTGAATTAAAACAAATTTTTTATGTTCTCAACATTTAACCTTTACCAAGAACTAAAAAAAATGTTGAGCAAATAAATATGTTGAGAGAGTATCAAATTATATTTAAATATGTTCTGAGAGTCACTAGATATTTATACAGAGAAAAATTGCAAAAATCATTCATCAATCTCAAATATATGTATCTCAAATTTCAATGGGATTTATTCGACTTTCATACATACTTTAATGAAAGAATCAACTTGGTGGTCCACCTCATTCCGCATGAAAATTTTTACGGAGTACTTTTTTCGTATAATATTAGACTAACTCATAATTGCATAAAGTTTTCATAATATTTTGAAGGTAAAATGATAAAATATAATATATTAAATAAATATAAACAAATTGCTGTTGTTACATTATAGTTATTTCTTTGGATTGTCATAATAGCATGTAATGGTAGTTTTTGAGTAAACTTCCTATGTTATGTTAAGTATTCCCGTAAATTCATAGTTCTAATATTTCAAATGTTCAGTTGAGATCGATCCTGATCATTACAACAAATTACTTTAAAAATATTTTAAAAACATTTTGAAACATTTTTAGAAAATTCTACAACATTTGGAGTGCATTTCAAATTGTTAGAAGAACCCTTAAATTTAACTAACTGGATGATCTCTTTGCAAGGATTTGAAAGCTTTAGATGCTTATGAATTGTATTTTATTTTTATTATATTCTCACTGTAATTGAATATGACTAACATATGTATACATACACATAACACATACAATTCATGGTATACTTCACTTAATAAGGAGAAAAAATTAATTATTTAATCTAAATTAATTCGAACCAATTTTTCTTAACCGATGTTGTACATAATCAGACCTTTAAGTAACTAACTAACTATCTTTGGATGTTTTTCAATAAATTGGCCCGATTAATCGTACTCTAAAAGGTAATGGAAAAATAAATAAAAGGATAGTAACAAAATAATTTTTATTCTAATACACTTTGGCTAATATTTATTTTTCTCTTTCATTTTTCATTCAATTATAAATTTTTTTCTTTCCAATTTATTATCTTCAGATTTACATTTTGATCATGCCATTTTATATAATAAATCCATAAAAAAATATTTTAATAAATAATCCTATTATTTTTAATACGTAAATATTTTTAATTTCTATATTAAAAATTTAAACAATGTCTCAAAATTGCTTGTTTTTATGAGTAACAATAGTAATTGAAATTGGTCAAAGGTCAAGGCCTCTGCCATACACAAGAGTAATAAATTGACCTTATTCTAAAACTGATTCTCTCTAGTTTTTCGATCTGAAATTCGGGAACCCTAGAGAGAGAAAACCCGATCGAATTAATCCTCAGATTTCAATTCTCAAGAAGGTCAGTTGTAATGAATTGCTCAAATTCTTGCTCTTTGATGCAGGCCCTGATTTTACCCCTAATGAATTTGCTTGTAAAATTTGTTTCCACTATGAATTTTTGATTATTGGTTTGATATAACATGGGAATTATCGATCTGGTGTTTCTGATTATATAGTTATTTTGTTTAGTTTTAATTTGATGTGTTTTTTCAACTGTAATAACCATTTCTGATGGCAATTATGAGATCTGTATGTTAGAAGTTAATCTCTGTGCGAGGTTGGTTGATGTAGATTTATTTGATTTTTTTCTGTTTCTTTTTCTTTGCCCATTCTCTTCTTGCATGCATGATGATGTGATTAGTAGAATGTTTTCCGGAGGTTTATATATTTTTTTGTATTAATTGTACTGTTTAATTTCCTGCAACAGGCATTTATCAAAAAAGGGGAAAAAAAATCCTTTTGCAGTTTGCTCACACTGAATCATGAATGTTGTGCTAAAAAGTTTGTAAAGTTAATCATACTTGAAAATCATGTGAATGTTACATGCAATGCTCCTTCATACAATGGCTGCTTAGATGTTCGTTTGTACGTGTAAATGAATGCGTAGTGAACACCAATGAAATTATGAACATGATTTGGAAACCTGCAAAGGACTAAGCCTGTTTGTTAACCTCAGTGGTTTTAACGGATTATGGTTGGCTAAGTGATGGAATGTTTTCAAAACAATAAAGACTTTTGCAATAATTTGGGGAAGGAGGTTTGTCAAAAAATCGATTCAACTCAGGGCGTTGTGTGGTAAACCATATTGTGATCAGTTAGGGATTCGCAATGACTTCTGTAAAGTCCAGAAAGTGGGGCCGGTGAATGAAGGATTGAAGCTTCCGAGGCAACTCCTAAACTGAGATTTCTATGATACTGATCATCTCTGTCTGTTAATGTGGCTGAAAATTTCCAATAACTTTATCGAAAACACAACAATAACATTGGAACTAACTTGACAACAGGCAGAAAACCAAAATGTAAGTTGATCAAGGCTATATTTTCTTTTAGACTTGCTTTTCCATGGACGGAGTGTCTTATCATGCATTTGGATTTTGGTAGTAGAGACGCTATGTCAGTTTTAGCTCTTTAAAATGTCTCCAATATTAGTTACTATCCTTGATCCTTGGAGAGTGACTTTTGTGATGTTATGTTCGTACAATTGCATTCAGTGTGTGTATCGTCCAAGCTGGTGAGGATTCCTCATATGTCTACTTGAAGTTGCCATTGCTGGTTGTGTATACATGTTTCACTTCACTCAGCTGCATGCCTGCATTTTATGAAATAATTGTTCTGTTGTCTTCATTTTTCTCATTAATCTACACCATATATTCTTCTTTATGCTCATTTTCTCTTGCCTGGCCTCCTTGTTCTTGCTGTTACTTGGAGATGTAGTCTTTGCTCTGTTTGTTTCTGAAACTTGAAATGGTGGCACAGAAATGGCAGCGGGTGGAGCAGCTCCCCAGCGAGGTACTGCAGCAGCAGCTGCAGCTAACCTTCGTCGGAGGAGAACAGGCGGCGGTGGAGGTGCTGGTGGAGCAAGTGGAACCATGCTCCAATTCTACACAGACGATGCCCCAGGACTCAAGATTTCTCCCAATGTTGTTCTTGTAATGAGCATCGGGTTCATAGCTTTTGTTGCTATACTTCATGTCATGGGTAAGCTGTACTTCGTCCGCAAAGAGTAGCTTTGGTTAGGTTCCTTTTTGTGAGGATTTTGTTTTTTAAATTTCAACTAGATATGCTTTCTGTGAACTTCAACTGTACCTTTTATGTTGAAAAACCTGGCTATTGACAATTGCCAACTTCTTATCTTTTGTTTATCATCGAAGTCCTCATAGAATTTCCCTGGGCTTAATATTTAGCTGTCTCCATGGATACGCATATTGATGGTTGTAATGTGAAGATCCCAAGTAGAATCATTTCCTGCTCAAAGTGGAATGGATTAGTGAGATATAGGCTACTGCATGATTAATAGATATAGCTATAAATGGATACATTCTTAGAGGAACTCGTTTCCCCTTGTTGATAGATTCTTATACATCCCATGAAGGGCTCGTTCCTCTTAAGCACAGCAAAAAGGGAAAAAGAAAATGTCAAACCAATGAGGAAATAATGGGTTGCTACAATAAGCATACTCAGGAATGTCAAACTGAAATTACTTATGGGTTAATTACCAAATCTCTTGAGGTTTGATCTATTTACAAAAACCTCTCTTTCAAAATTATTAATACAAGTGTTTAAGACAGATCGTTTTAAATTTCTGTCCTGACGATTAATAATAGGTGAAATTTGTAAGATGAAAGCTAACGTTATGGGATATTCGTAATTTAAAAAAATACCGAGACTTTCTCTCTTAAATGGTCCCAAACAAGAGGGTAATTGGTGATTAATCCCAATGTTCAACTCGAAAGCACGTACTCGTCTCTCTGGTTAGTTCATCCAATGTTTGAGCTAGACAAAGATAGTAGCTCGACATGCAGCCAACAGGTTGGCCTAAATGAAAGCCAGAATATTGTGTAAATTGTAACCAAACAATCCAAATGACCTACATTTACAAAATAATTATGCAATTAAAGATTAATATTTTGTCGATCCGCATAATTTAAGTTTTCAAATATATCTACAAAATCTGCCCCCGACCCTATTAATCCATACCCGACCCGAAAAATCTCATTTGGCAAATGAAACATAAATAAATAAAATAAAACACGCGCACAAAGAAAATAAAGTACCTTCAACGCTTCGAACCTAAGAGTGAACCTTTCGTAAAAATGTCAGTAGTCGCCGGCGAATCACCGGACGAACGACCAGCGGACGAGAATATTCCGAAATCACTAGGACCAATCGACGGGAATATTCCATGGACGGAATATGCGGTGCAGCAGGCGCAGATTGCACAGAAGACAATCGAAAGCACCGTAGAGAACGCAATCGAAGTCACTAGATCGCGAGTTGATCGCATTCTCACCACCTCGTCTGCGCATTTCAACCAAACTATTGTAATACTCTCAATTTCCTTTTATTTTTTTATTTTTCTTCCTTTTGCCTCCTTGAAAGAAGAGAAGCTTGTTGATTTTGGCTTTTATATGTTGCTAAATTTGAAAAGGCGACACTTACATGTTTGGGGTTTGGGTAATTGGGTTTGATTCCTCAGTTAATTATTAGTCTATTTTATAGTGCTAAGTGCTACTTTTAAATATTTGATTGGTAATTTCTGATTCATTCTCAGTTTATATCTCATTCTGATGGAATGATCTCTTATATAAACCTGTTTACTTCACTAAGAAAATGAGAAAAATTATGCTTTAATTTTAGGACCAGGTAAGGCATTTTGTTTTTGCACATTTTTGTTTGCTCACAAAATCTGGAAAGATGGGAAAAAAGGGGATATAGGATTGTGATTTTTATGGAATATGAGAGCTGCACATTTCAATCATATGCATATGAATTGAAGCATTTGTATGTTCCACATGCTATGTAGCTCTCTAATTCCGACATGAATGTAAGTTTGAAGTAATACATAAAATGAAAGTGGCATCCAGACTGATCCGAGTGTAGGATATGCTCTCCAAATTCATATGGAACTTCCATTTAATAAAAAAGATTAGTGTGTTTTCATCTGATATGGAAATAAATCTTCAACATTCTTCAGAAATTTTGTAATTTAAGCAGAGGGTTCAATGGTGCTGATCCCAAATTTCCAACACAATTATTGGCTTTAAGTATTTAGGCTTCTGGAAACAATATATAATCTCAAATATACTGCAGGCTGTTACACAGTCATGCCGATGGTATTCAATGCTCCCAGACCCTTACCCATCCAATAAGGTTTAGATGTGCTTTTGAACCGAGAGTCCCTTGTTGCAGGATTCTTTGCAAGACTTGAAGTCTGGCTATAGCACATATGAGGATACTGTTTTTGGGAAGATCAAAGGTCTGTTTAAACTGAATAATTCACGCGGAATTAATATATTCATCTAAATCATTTTTCAGATATTTTTCAACTTACTTCTTGACCTTTTTCCTGAAAACAATTAATTTTCCTGCAGAAGGCGTTCTTCTTGCCTCTTCACACCCGTTGATTACTACAGGAGCTGTTCTTGGTGTGGGAATTCTTGGTCTAAAGAGTATGTCCAGTTTATGAATTTAAGCATCCATCGAGAACAACTATTTATGGTCATTCAGTTGTCCTTAAAGTTTTGCTTTACATTGATATTGGAAACTATCTGTCTGCAGGGACCAGACAATTCTTGTACTACAATACAATGCGCCTGTTGTTCAGTGAAGAGGTAACAGAACAAACACTGAAGCACCTTTTCCTTTTTTTCTTTTCTTTTCTTTTTTTTGGGCTTCTATTGATTTATTGATCATGCCAACTAGATAATTTACTTAAATTTTGCATAGCATTAGCAGTGGAGAAACAGACTGGCTCTCACGCATAAATAAAGTTTTCTGGATATAGATGCAGATGTACTCTGCCCTCCCTCTCTATTGTTACTTCTGTTTAACAATGTTACCTAGTGTGAAATACAGAAGAATGTGCAAATATTTTGTTGGTTTGACATCATTTTCTATTTACACTGTGGAGTAAATTGATCAGCAAATAAGCATCTCCATGATTAGAAATTTTTGACAAGCAAGCAAATGATGATTCTAGTGGACTTTGCTTGTTGCAGACATTGCTTTCTAGAGCTGACGCAAGAGTCAAGGAGTTGCGGCAATCAATTGATCTTTTGAAGTTTGAAGGTGAAAAGTTGGAGGTATTCTTTTTGCACATCACTCTATTTGCTTGACATGTGTTTTTCATGTTGCATTCTTCATTCGCCCACACTGTTGAAAACTTTACTCTTTGCTTCCATTTGTCTCATCCCAAACGATAAAGGTGTTAAAATAGTTCAGTCTGGGGAGGATTGAAATGGAAAGTCAATGTGCTTAATTTTTAGAAGAAACACCAAGTTGCAGATGTAACCTTTTTTCTTTTCTTTTCTTCT
>JACFYI010003520.1:719717-740005 GCA_014898755.1 Handroanthus guayacan | reverse complement strand
AATTTTGACTGTTACCATGAATGTACTTTGTTTTGACTATGAAGCAGCTGGTATTTTGTATCTCATTGTTTAATATGAAATGTACTTGTATTAGAAAAGGGCGTTGCAAGCTGAAGAAGACTTGGTCCGAGGAAGAACAAAACTCAGGTCCGTGTTTGCTATTGAAATGCACTTTTTTTAAAAAGAAATTATTATTATCATCATCATCGGTATTGTTGTTGTTGTTGCTGTTGTTCTTATTATTATTATTAAGAATTTTTTGGGGAAATTACTACAGGGGAAGTCTATGTTATTTCTCTATTTTATGTTTCCTGCTCTCTTTTTTCTCCACACAGGCAAGCAGGAAAGCAAATACAAAGTGTCATCAATTCTGCTTATAAGATAGAAAGACAAGCAAGAGGTATGTAGTCTGCTACCGTCTGTCTGTATTCGTGTCATGTGCGTGTGCTCTCATGCACACTTCTGTATCAATCTGTGTGTAGGGGATAGCAAAATCAACCTTTCTTTGTATTTCTGGATGTGATATCTTATAACTCTCTTATCGATTGATTCAAATTGTGCCAGGCTTGAAGGATGTTCTTAGAGATCTTCCGAGTAGAGAAGCATCTCGATTTCGAACACAAGTAAGTCCTTTTCACCTCTGTGAGGGTTAAAATTCTGCATTTTCTCCTTGTCAGTATTCCTTGTGCCATATCTTATCGAGCAGGCATAATTATATGCATTTAATGTAAAATTATAATTCCACTTACGATTTCTTATTCTAGGATCTAATTTAATATTTGCATGATATAAGTTGCAGATATGTTTCATAGGTCTTTAATTATTGGCAATCAAATCTGTAATGGACTCATTCCCTCAAGATTGTTATAGAATGCTTAGGAACAGTTTAAGCTGTCATTATGACATTATCAGCTTCCAGAGCATTGGAGCTACTAATTTTGTTTTGTATCCATATTTAGAACCAGGGGATCACTTTCCTCAAGGGCGAGACTCCAGAAAGTCTTGAAAAACATTCGATTGGAGCCTCACATAATTTATAATATTTCCTTTATTCCTTCTCTTCCCTCTTCAACCTGGGGTTCTTCTAGAGGATAAAGACGTTGAGAATGAGAAAGATATTGTGGACTGTGGATATACTTCTGAACCATAACAGTTTACAGTTATGCTTTTCTCTTTTTATGCATAATTACAATGTAACCCAAACATCAAAAGTTTTGCCTAGAGGACACAATGTGAATGCTGTCACGTGTAGACAGGCAAGTTCATTTTTCTTCTTCAAAGGGAGCTAGTTGTCATCATTCTTCGCATTGAAGGATCTGAACTGAACAAAGGCTTATGAAACTGGAAGCTTTAAATTATATGTATACTTGTAGCCACACATAATAAATCTTTTCTTTCTTTCCTAAAGTTATCTTATGGTGAGATTTCTGTTTCAAGGTCACGAACCTCGCGAAAGAGGCAAAGAAGGAAAGGAATGCTCTGTCCAAGGAAGTTACAAAGATCAGTAACCATGGGATTTCAGTCTGAACCTCACCACCTTTGGCTCTTTTTTCATGGGGGTTGTAACCCTATATTTTTCGAATTTCTTAGATGCTCTGCTTCAAATAAAAGTTTTGGTGTCAAAGCTCTTCAAATACCGACCAATTTCCATGGACAAATATGTGTCCTTGACATCTTTTTGAATGAGTGAGAATTTCAATTTCAAGTGCCACTCTTGGAGGTCGTCTTCTCCTTCTTCTTCTCTCTCTCTCTCTCTCTCTCTCTCTCTCTCATTATAATGTATATTACTACTACTGCTACTACTACCACTACTACTGCTACAAAGACCCTTGAAATTTGACATAAGTATCCAAACACCACCTGAGGTTTGTTAATTATTATTACATTTTCTTTCATTAGTTGAGCTTATAGAAAACTTAACCGAATTGATGTGACATTGCAATAACACAAGATGTCAAATTTTTCTTTGCTGAACTAACAATAAGATGTGTGATAGCATTTATTGAAACTTCGAGGTATTTATCCCCAAGTAATATCTGGGGGTGGACTTCTTTTCTTTTGCATCTCTCATGCCGAATCGTTTGTTAATTATCATTGTATCTTCTATCATCAGTTGAGCTTATAGAAAAGTTAACAGGGTTGATATAATATTGCAGTAACATAAGACGTCAAATTTTTCTAGGTAGTGTGACAGTAATTATTGAAACTTCAAGAGATGTTTTGATAATTAGATCAAATTTCAGTAGATGTTCAGGTAATTATCCCCACGCAACGACTGGGAGCAGCCTTCTCTTCTTTGACTAGGGATGGGTAAATCAAGTTGACACCAACAATCTAGATAGTTCTACTTATAAGAGGTTTGGTTTTCATAGAGATCTCTTTTTCAGTAAAATTGTAAATATAATAATTAGGTCCATTCCATATGAACGGTAAATAATCTGAACTAAATATTTTTAAGTTCATTATATCTGGAAATATTATACCTATACGTTGATAATTTTATTGGTAAGTGCTTTTTGTATTTCTTCTCCCTCTTTGTAAATTTCAAACAAATTTTTAGCATAAATACTGACGGACGTTTTCAGATTATTGCAACAACATACAAGACTACAATAATTTTTTAAATTACTAGCCACTAAAAATACGAAAATATTTATAAATTTCAAATTAAAAAACTAGAAAACAAGTCCAGATTCAATTGGAATAAGCAAACGAGAAAAAAAGGGTAATATAAGAGTTAAGACCACGAAAAGAACAGAAAAGAGAAAAGGCTGATCCTCTCAAGCAAAATCATGAATCGGTGGCCTGAATAAGACTTTGAAGACCCTAAAACTCATCACCATTTTCAAATGAAACCTATTTTGAAACACACCATAAATAACGCAACTAAAATGAACGCCCTCCCCAAAGGAAAAAAGGGAAAAAAAATCTTAGACCCTAGTTTTACTTTCAATGTTCATGGATACCCACCAAGATGCAACAAAACTTTCCTCCACCCTATGCAAGGAGATTTTCATTTCACTACAATCTGAATACAAAAGTACGAAAACAACATAAGTACCACCGAACATTTTAATCTTGGTTGTCCTGACTTTCATCTTTGACAAGCTTGATCATGTCATCAATCCGAAGAATAGTGATAGCAGCTTCAGTAGCAAACTGACATAAAAGAAAAATCAGATAATTATTGAATCGGCATCTACTAAATGTCAGAAGTAAAATAAAATGTAAAGTTTCAAAATCTAACCTGAAGTATCTTTACTTTGCTCATCGCAGGCTCAATTACTCCTGCTTCCAAGTTGTTGCGAATTGTACCCTTAACCAGGTCTAGCCCCATGCTGCAACCATAAAAAGAAGACAATCAGGGAGCTTTTCTTTCATGCAAATTCGAAAAGTGAAAAACTGGATTTCACTTTTCTATTAGGACATCCTGGTTATACACAATAAAACTCGTATATTAAGTCCATCTTTCTATGGTCTGCACGTCCTAGCTCATTGCTGTTCAAGAAACTTGATGCTATACTATGTCAGAAATTCCGATGGCAATATAGAATTGATTATTGAATATCCACAAAAATAGAATTCAAAACCAAAATGCAGCCTTGCCTATGTCACATATCTGATAATACTTTGGAGACAAAGTCCAAATGACATGGTCATCCAGAGTAGCACCCAGAAACAACTAATAGTACAATAGGACCATATAAACAGTCGGTAAATGATATACAGGGTACAACATCTATGAATTACACAGCATTCTACTGATCGATTCAGAGATCAAATAGCAAAGTGTAATGCTATACACTCTTAAAGGCACGTGGAACCTAAAACGATACTTAATTTGTGGTTAGGAATAAACAAAACCTCTTGGCCAATGGGGAAAATTAACTTCTAGCAAATGCAAAGTTGTTAGATCATTAATTCTCCAGGCTGTTAGCTTGAAGACCTTTAATATATTATACCAAAATAAATAAGCAGACTGTCGAGCAGTCAAGATAAGGGATCTGTACCTTGACAAATGCCTTTTATCTGCCTTGGTTTGTGCAGTGTGGTGATAAGCTCGTAGTTTAGCAACCAACTCAGTAGCATCTTTAGCAGCATTGACGGCAAGCACCTAATAAGAACATCAAGAAGTAATTTGCATCGGCTAGCAAAAGAGGACAGATCAGATTTGTTACTGAAATGATTCAGGCACATCTGTGGGAGGACCTTTGGTATGATTAATAAAGATTCAGCAAACTCTGCAATAGCCAGCTGCTCCCTGGATCCTAAAGTTGTAGCCAAATTCTCCAGATATACAGATAGTGCTGCCTCAACGGCACCTCCCCCAGCAACAACCTATATCACCCACCGAGAGAGAGAGAGAGAGAGAGAGAGAGTAACGGTCAAACTGTATCCATGCCAGCTATCAGTCTTCATGAGACCAGAATGTCAAACACATGCAAATAAACCAGAATAGTATAAATGATGCACGACGACGTGTAGGTTTGATATACTTACTCTATGAGTTACCAAGCTATTCAATTGAACGAACACATAAGAGAAAGTATAAAAATTCCACCCCACTTCCGCATTTCAAGATATACAGATTTTGTTTATTATATCTGCTCCAATGAACTCAGAGCAAGTTTTATATTAATGTAGTGTCATTTTAGAATAAAAAACAGACACACAGCATATAGGGAAAATGCTGCAAATAGTAACTCCCGTGTTTGCTGCTCCGGTAGAAAACAAGAAACGAGTTAACTTACAAAGACTTCAACCAGGTACAAAGTAATCAACAAGCATGCGTGCTTACATTATTAGATTCCAGAGTCCTTTTGACAATGCACAGAGCATCATGTAAAGCCCTGTCCATTTCATCAAGCATGAAGTCGTTGGCACCTCTGAGTATTAATGAAACCTGAAGAAAACACATCGCAAGTCAATTGCAGAATGAAGTAGTATTCTGAACAAATTAAATAGAGTTGAAACAAGTGATAAGCAGAAAACACCAAGTATCAGAAACAGCTGAAACATTTCAACTTTGGGGAGATTGCATGAACTACAGACTATACTACAGTACCCAGAACTCATACCGCACTTGTTGTCTTGGTTCCTTTAATCATAATGACATCATCATCAGCTATACGTTCCTCCACTACTTCATCAGCAGATCCGAGAAGTGATGAATCAAATGTTTCTTCCCCTTCCATATCCGCAAAGGTTGAGACCTGTTTAGGTGCAATATGGTTGGGAATAAAAAGTTCATCCCTCAAAGACATTGATCATAAGCATTAATCCAGGAAACTGTTTTTGCATTTCCTGGTCATTAATCCATTGTGACCATATTACTATTGGAAACTATAGAATAGAGCGGTAATCCTGCCACTTCAATTACTTTAACTATGTCCAGTTCGTTGTCAAGTTTTCTTTAGTAAATCATGAAGTTGAACAGAAAACCCAAATATTCCATTAATTGAAATCTTCAATACGTTACAGGCAGAAGAAATACTGTGTTGGAACAAGTAAATAATAAATGCAATGTATTATATTTCAATTTCCAGGAAGCAACAGATACGTGTCATTCGAAGATGAGAAGCAAATGTACCGCAGTTGCACCAGTTGCCTTGGCAACATGTCGTAGGTCTTCCTTGCGGACACGTCTTACGGCTATTGCGCCAGCCCCCACAAAGTACTGTTTTAACAGATGATAGGACTTAAACAGCACATCCATTAACAAAATGCAGAGAACACAAAAAATTTCAGAAACAAGACACAGAAATGACATTGAGGAAAAGTTATGTGGATGCCTCAATATTTGCTGACTAGCATACTGCTACCATATCCAATTGCATGTAGAGAATAAGATAGTTTTAACTTTGAAGCTTCCAAATGCTGCCAATTCAATCCGATAAGCTTTTTATCTGATTGAATTATTCATAGCGGGAAATAACAAATCCAACACAAAATCAATGGAAACACTAGGCGGCTGGCATTGGAGGTGGAGCTAGATCACGTAATCCTCCAAGAGGCGGTGGATCTCTCGCACACCAAGCTCATTCTATTTACCTAAAATTGGAGCTTTGCTTTACTATGTTCAGAAATTTTAAATCTTGCACTGATAAATGATAAATCAGATTTCAACAAATGAAATTTCTTCCTGTATTCTGTCATTTTATACAAATTTTTATGGAGATCCTGATATGAAGACGGCGAGCAGAAAGAGATGCCTAAAAGATCGTAAGTTGGGGCAAAATGAAAGAATTTATTGGTTTGGTGCGGACAACACATGATGACTGGGTTGTAGTTTTTGGGTTGACCAGAAAGAAAAGAGACAGAGAATACAGCTCAAATGTTGCAAGTTATTCAATGAGTTTGACCACTAGGATTCTTGTAATAATCTTAATATTTTCCCTTTCATTAAACAAAATAAAAAAAAGAAAGAATGAATGAATAACTTCCCGTTCTAGTGAATCTTCTGCATTTAAAAACTAACTAAACCAACCACTAGGGACAAAAATATAATGTGGATATAAGAACTATGGTGGAAATAAAGTTGAGGAGAATCGTACCTTGAGTGCCATGTCATCAATTCCTTTTGTGGTTAAAATAACATTTGCTCCTGCCTTAAGAATCTTTTCAATACGTTCTTTCATCATGTCAGCTTCTCTGCAAGATGAGTTCAGTCAGCCATTACTAAATCACGTAAAAAGTCCAAGAACATTGTACTGTTAAAGTAATTTCTATTAAGCTTGATCCATATATACATGCTAAACAGAAAAGATGCCCATACAAGCGCACATACGACTAACACATCCAATAACCACATGTAAAATGCCACATAGATCCGTCAATCTGTATTTTTTCATGACATAAGTGGCAGTAATCACCTTTGACGAATCTTTTCCAACTCCCTGGGGTCAGTGACCAAAACTTGGACACCCATTTGCATCTTTGTCTTTTGAAGATTAAAATCAAGACAAGCGATTCTGGCTGGTGCCACCCTCAATGGCATCCCCTGTGCAGCACGCCCCGTATTGAGAGCATATCCTTTAAGCAAATAGCTATCTCTGGCACTTTTCCCATGGGCTTTAAGTATATTGATTCCCTGAAAACCAAAAAGATTAATTGACCTACCTGCTTCCAGATGAAAGGTTAAGATAATGATGTCAAGGAAAACTTCATGAAAATATTTGGGGACTTTTCCTTCATAGTTCATATCCAGACTTTCACACGAAAATGAAGGAAAAGCAAAATTAACGCAAATTAGGTTTTGTCATATTTTCCGTTAGGACCATATAAATGTCAAATTTAAGCACTTTTTGGTCGAGCAAATTATTGCCAAAAAAGAGATCAAATGCATTTATTATTTACCAAACATCTTAACATAATCATATGTTTTATACAAGCTTTAAAACCAAATAAAGGAAAAATGTTTTCCTCAGCCTTTTTACTAAACGTGAAATATACAAGATGTCTATCCCATTTTATCTTTACGGTTCCATGATGTAGTATGATTAGAGAACGCAATAAGGCACTACAGATTCTCCACAAGAGAAAATACAACAGAAGTTTATTATGTAGTCTTACCGGATAAAGCTCACTCAGAACAAAAATATTGGGAAAAGAATCTCTAGAGTGAGAAATTCCAACAAGCAGTAACATGTAAATGCTTAACTGTACTCTAGAATTGAGCAATTCCAACAAGCAGTAAAATGTAAATGCTTAACTGTACAATACTAACCTTAATTGGATATTTAACTTCGCCTCTCGCGTTGGTCATCTTTACTGCTTGCACAGCATCCACAACCTAAATTTGAAAGTATGTTCTTTTATGACTTCAAAATAATAGATCATAAAATATACAAACTATTGCTAAAATGCACATCTAACAAACAATGAAACTTCAAGTGGAAAAGAGAGCATTTGCATACCATGCACTGGCCCAAAATACACACAACATAAAGAGTTACATATTTAATAAGAATAACAAAGTGCAGCTCCCTTATCCATCTAATCACCAACCTACCAGATTTGCAAAGAAGTCGCTATCACCCCCTATCACCTTTGAGGACATGCTAGTCTTGGCACAGTTTACGAGAGAATCTTTACCAAGCTTTTCAACCTAACATACATATGCAAAATGTGTTAGCCCAAGAGATATCAACACGTTGCATCTTATCGAGAGATGGGCAGCACAAAAGGTTCTAGCAACCTAGCCGCGACATCAAACATATCTGTTCCATGCTTCATAACCTAGACTGTTGAATGAGTAGTCCATCTTACCAACTATTCTGACAGGTTTTCATATTCATTAACTCTATTTTCCATTTGACAAATAAAGAAACAAGGAAAGAAGAACTTTGAGAGGTAAGAAACCCAGGATCTTAGAGATATGAATAAAGGATGTGTCACCTCTCCATATAGTGATCAACAACTATATTACATCACACTTCAAAAGGATTATAACTTCTGGCTATGTTGATTTGTAGCCAAAAAAGATAGATAATCTCTTAAAGGTTTTGCATATTTGGGCCTTCCTAAGATTATCATACTACATGAAATGCATGCATCTAAAGATTTGGAATGAATCAATTGTGAGGAGGACTTACCTTTACAGCCAGTTTTTCATCAACATATTTACATGCTTCCCTCATTGCAAGCTGCCATGCAAGTTTACCAAATGACACAGCATAAGCATGCAACAGATTGATCCATGAATGAGAAATACAGCAAGAGTTCACTGGAAAAAGAAACAAAAAAAGTCTGAAAATTTCATACGCACTCTGTAACCACTGATTATTGACGTTGGATGTATCTTATTCCTCACTAAATCATTAGCTCTCTGTAGAAATAGAATACCAAATTAGTACTTGAAGAATAAAGTTAACATCCACAGCGAGTCAAACTCCAACCACATGACACAAGGCAATAGAGTTTGCTGTGTTGCATCAAATATTAAAGTTACCTTAAGCAATTCTGCAGCAATGATGACCACAGAAGTTGTCCCGTCTCCAACTTCCCGGTCTTGTAGTTCTGCCAACTCAACAAGGACCTGTAATCATCAGAAGATGAACATCATGTATATAAGATACAAGTTGTTTAAACAATTAACTTATAGAAGACAAAAAATGATCAATTCACCTTGGCAGCCGGATGCTCAACTTCTAGCATTTTCAGTATTGTAGCTCCGTCATTGGTGATTGTCACATCACCAATATCATCTACAAGCATCTGAAAGATACCAAAACGGGTAATTTTACAAATATACTCCTCACTCGGTTCCAAAGTGTAAAATTCAAACAGCAAATGATTAAACACTAGTACCAATGAGACAGTAAAGGAGCTAAGTACATCTTTTCAATCTAATCACTAGCATTTACAGTTCCACTAGCACAGAGCTATAAAAATTTAGCAACATTTCCATCTTAAACCCTATGGACCAAAACCTGGATGTTCTCCACGGTAAAACATCAGTCTCATACTCTCATCAAACAACCAACTCAAACAACATGCGAAAATGCATATACTCTGAAAACAAGAAAATAAAAAGCAAATATTACCTTGTCGAGGCCAACTGGACCAAGCGAAGATTTGACAATGTTCGCAACTGCCTGGCATGCCACCACTGGACATTTCCAGAAACATTTATAAAAAATAAAACTGAAATGAACTCACAAACACAGAAAAGAGAACAAGAATCCTCACATACATTAAACTAACACAAACACAAACGCCTACACATGATTGCATAATCATGCATAAGAATCTATACCGTTTTGAGTACGAACATCCTGCCCAGACTGCCGTTCGCCGGAAATATCAGGCGTCTGTACTGCAATAGCCATTCCAAATCAACCAAAGGGAGCTGAAAGTTTCGATCTCTCTCCTTTCTGGAGTGTTCAGTAGTAGAGAAGGGAGAAACCAGAGGGTTCGATAGAAATCAATTTTGTGAAGGACGCGACGACGTACTCGTTCCAGAGTGCAATTTGGGCTGGACTGGGGATAAATGGGCTGGGATTTGAAGTTGGGTTGGCATGGTACTTTTCTAAGAATTGAGATATGCCCATTGGATCAGCTACAATGGTTGGGCGCATATACTTCTCTTGATTGGGCTTGTCATCTGGGACTCCAGTAAAATATGATATTTCTCATTTATAATTTTCTTTTTTCATTTATTACTATTATTGTTGTTGTTGTTATTATTATTATCTTTTTCGGACTTTTATTAAAGGTCTTTTTCTCCGATTTTTTAATAAAGGCGAATTTTGATTTCTTTTTCCTTTCTTACATTGAAAACCAACAAACAAACCAACAAATAAATGTGTTTCGCACGGATAGCGGTTTGGGCTAATTTCAATGAAGTATTTTCAATCGAGTCTGGCAAAAGTTGACTCGAACTCGAATAAAATTGAACTCGAGCTTTTATACTGAACCTTATTCAAGTTTAAAATTAGTTGCTCGTGAGATCACAACCTTGTTCGTGAATTTTTAATTAAATTGTAATATATATATATATATATATACACATACATATACTCATGAATAATTAATATCTGAAGCTGAAACTCGAATAATAAAAAAATGTAATTGTCAAATTTCAGCAGCAGCCTTCAGATTTGCAGAAGCTCACCTTGACACAAATTTCAAAATCTCGTGTTTTTCATGTACGTATAGTAAGGGGGGCATGCGTGCGTGCATTTCATGCCTAAGACAAAAGACAAATTAGATATTTAGATGAAGCATTGATCCCTGTGATTCACACAGTTGATAGTATGAGGTTCATGTGATTTTCATGTAGAAGAAAAGTTCAAAAAAATCTTGGATTTATTTCAAATTCTTTGTATAGTGATCAAATCGTTTTCCATGATAAAAATCTTATGTTTTCACACCAAGTGATGGAAAAATTCATCCTATTCTTTATTTTTCTTCCCTATTTATAATAAAATGTTATTATTATTATTTTTGCAATTGTGGATGAGAGCTATTAAATAAGTTTCTGACTTTATTTGAATTAAATAACTACGCTAATTCTCTCGTATATCAAATGGAACAAAATCCACTTATTCAAATTTAATCCCATTAAAACAAGGCCTTCCTTTTTGAAATGGATTTATGTAGTGATGCAAACAATACTAGTCGAGTCAAGCAAGGGAAAATTTTTCTCAGGTTAAAAATATATTTATTAGGCTCGAGCTCGACTTGGCTTGACTTGACCTAATTATGGTCAAATTTTCAAATAATACCACAAGCTCGAGCTCGATTTGGGATCGAAAATTTTAATTTAATAAATTATTTTAATTTGAAAATACACAATATAATTTATTATAATATTTATACAATAGCATATTGTAGTACATATATTAATGTTAGTAATATATAAATCAATAATATACAAATTATTAAAACTATATTCAGGCTTGCAAACCAGCTTACAAGTCTCGAGACCGGTTACAGGCTATTTGAGATCAGCTCGAGATAAAGCTCAAGCTCAATCTAGTTCTAGCTCGAGTAGAGTTAGCTTAAACTCAGCTTGTGGCTAAACTTGACTTGTTTCCATCCCAAATTTATGTTATCATGTTTACGTAATTTTTAAAGTTGTAATAAAATGATAGATCAATGGAATGATCATTAGTTTAACTTAGTCAGTTACTTTCCATTCATATGATACAATTTTTTATTGCCAGTTGGATTGGCTTAATGGCTCTGTAAGAACTAAGATTCTTTTGATTTTGCTCTAATTCAATGTGAAATAATGATATGTTCGTTATATTTTTTACAAATAATTTGGGAATAATTAGATGAACTTTAAAATAATCCCAAAATATAATCAACCATGTGAAGATGACCTAGTATTTTGCAATTATATAAACTCATTAAATCTTATTGAATGTATTTTTCATGCTTAATCATCATTAAAAAAAAAAGTTAAATCATCAATCTCTCTCTTAGTCATTTAAGTCAAATGGTTGTTGCCAAGTGCCAACCACAATACTAAAGTTGGCCAATCATAAAAAGAAAGTTTAATTAGTAATATCACTTGATTAATATATTAAATTTTTTTTTAATTTTTGTGGGAGATGATCCCACCCAATGTCAATTCACCCTAAATACCTAGAACACACTTTTAGTGAGAAACTATAAAAAATTGAAATATTTCTAACATGAAGCATAAAATAACATGCTTTGAAGCAAAAATTTCTTCAATACTTTCTCCATTTGAATTGAAAAATTGAAAAAAAAAAAAGAAGTTAGGATTTGATGCGAAAATGGCTCAGACGTCCCATCTTTTTTTTTTCCCCTTTAAGAATTAATTAATATGTTTGACTTATTAAGTTATCCACAGAATTTAATATATAGTATTTTTGAATTGATTAACGATTAACAATATGTGCATGTCTATAATGAAAAACCAATTTCGATATTTGACTTCCTCTTCTAAATATATATATATATATATATTAAGAAGATATGCCAACAATGCATTCAAATTAGTGAATTTCTTTTCCTTTTTTTTAGTAAAAAATCAAAGCGATTTGTAACCAAGTGATGCTTTAAGTAGTCATAAAAAAAATTACATTTTTATATATTTTCATGTGAATACACAAAATTAAGCCCAATTATAAATTCTTCTCTCTTTATTTAAATATGTTCTTATATTTATATACAAAGCTTAAAATAATCAATTACATCATTTCTTGCATTAATAAATAAAAAAATAATTGAATATCCTTAATAATTATGAATTAATGAATGATATATACGAATTTTTTATTGATTACTTCCATTCTCAAAAATATGATAAATATATATGTGGATCGTAAAGTGGAAAGCATCCTAATCCTATATAGATTGGATTTGCTCTAATCCATCATTACCGAATTTATCGTACTTAGCTTTTTATAATAATAAATTGATGAAACTTTATATAGTCTCCTTTTATATAATGCTATGATGATGCAAATTCTATTAATGTCAATCTTTATCCAATATGCTTCTTACTCAACTAAGAAAAAGATGATGAGGCCCACCCAAAAAATAGTTTTTATTTTTTTACATTGATTAAAAAAAGAATTACTGGAAAAATATATGTTTTACAAAATTAAGGTCTTCTAGATCATTATTATCCTCATAAAAATAATCAATTGGTTGTGAAAATGTGTTTTATTCATATGTGTATGGAAATATTGAATGTTTAATAGTTGGAGATTATTTAAAAAATCGATAATTGTGATTTTTATACTCATCAATAATTCATAAAATAGTCACTCCATCTAATTTAATTTGCTAAAAGAATATTCAGTTTTTTCTGATTTTATATTATTATTTTCCCATAATAACGATATATTTAAGTCTCAAACCTTAATATATATTCTATTATGTTATGCATGAGTATAAACTAATCTTTAATTGCGAGGGTTTATAGGAGTCCATTTATCTATGGAGGCTATGGGTTATTTTGGCTCTCTTGGGATCAATCTCATCCAAAGTAGGGAATTAATAATTCCATAAAACATATAAAATAGCTAGGGTTTCTCGGATCGACTCTAATGAAAACTCTTTACTTTTAAGCCAATAAAACGGACGAAGAAAAAAAGTCGAATACTCTAAATAAATCATATATGTAAATCAGAAGATGAAACTTAATTATAGTGATGTGAGATATCGAGGTATCTGTATGGTTAAATTTTAGAGGCCAACGTATATATATATATATATATATATTAGCCCCATAAATTGCATATTTTTTCTCATCATGAAAGAAGAAATGGGCAAGAAAACTCTTATGAAAATACAGTAACACCAAACCTTTTTGTAGTTATGAACATGAAGCTCGCTGTCTCCCAATGGAGGGGTTAGAATGCATTATTTTTAAAACACACAAGTTAGTATGATGCCTATTTTTTTATAGGATTTTTTTTCTCATTTCGTTTTTCACAAGGAAATAAATACAATTTCCCTATATTGACTGTTGATTCTAGCTACATTGAAATCGATGAGTGATTGACAAAAAAGAAAATGAATATAAAATATATAATACGACATAAATTTAATTTTTATTTTTTGACAATAGCCAATATATCAACATCAATCATATTCTCTTCAATAATTTAGTAACAATATTCAATTCATAATTGATGTAAATGAAAATGTTATCAACTAATCTTTTGTAGTGGTTATGCTCATATGTTTGATTTGAAATGAGTCAACATTATATTATAATTTTAATGCCTACATTAAAACTTTTTAGCAGAATTCTAAAACGAAATGATGGGCAGATTATTCTTGATCCACGGATTTTACATATTTCAATCCCATTTTTCATCATAATGATGATGTTGTCGAGTACTTTACTATAAATTAAGTTTTAAGTGAAGCTAGAGTTGATTCTCCATTAATAATACATTCTCCACTAAAATAATTAAATCATAATTAATAATTCTCCCCATCACTTGATTGAGAGTTAGTAATTTTTTTATTTTTTTATTTTTTTTATTTTTTTGGCTCTACATGATGTTTAATTTAGAAATTAAAACCAATGGACTTACTAGCCTTGATCGTTACAAAGGGCATAGCTACCGCATCGAGCCCGTTCTTGGAGAAGCAGATCAACATATCTGTTATGTGGCTTACCCTTTAGATTTTAAATAAAATTCTATCCTTTTAAATATATATGTGTATATATATGTATATATATGTAAAGGAAATTCTTGATTTAATTAACTTTTTCACAAGCTTGGACTTCACAACAAAAAAATTAGCTCTTTCTTATGATGGAATGATAAGTTGTATAATGTCCATTTTTTAATGTGTTATTTTCCCATGTATTTGATGGTTTAATAACTTGATTCATCGATTTTAACTCATGTTTTATTTTTTAGGAAGTAATCGAAGATTTGAACAAAAAATGAGCTTAAAATCAAGCATTTGGCATGGTTGAAGTTAAAGTTTTATTTATTGGAGAAGACACGAGGTCAAGAGAGAGAAAACATAGTGCAGAAGAACTCAGTAGTTAAGACATGGACACATTTTAAAATTGTGCAGTCTAAGTGCTTGTTGGGATTTAATTCAAGAATTGTGTTTGACCCACTATCTAGAAATTTTTACTAGGGTTTTACGTTATTTCCTCATTTTAGAAGTTTGTTTTTGTTATGTTTTCTTGATTATTAGGATTCTTTGATGATTGAATTATTTTAGGAATAGGTTTCCTTTTTTTTTTCCTATTGATGGGAACTAATGCCATTACATAGGAGGCTTACGAGTATTTTGGTGCATTTAACAATTAGCATTTTCTCTGCAATTTCAGCTCTTGTGTTCTTATTTTCATCATGAATTTCTAAACTCCTTTAGTCTAGTTAAGGATAATTGAAGTTTTGATTTTTCGAAATTTGTGAGATCTAATTTATGTTTTCTTGCATCTTTATTCTTTGGTATTCATGTTTTTTCTATTTTCATTACAAAGATTTAGGTTCATTAAATATAGGGCTCGTATTTGATAACTTAGAATGTTTGCCTTACTAATTAGACTTTTAAATTCGTAATTGTTCAATTATTCTAATAACTAGTAACAAATAGCATTGTTTAGTAGATGAAATCTACTCGACTTATACTATGAAAATACATGATCTAACTTAAATAAATCTCGCTTGTGTGTGTTTGTTGGTTAGAATTGGCGGCCTATCTAGTTCTTAATGCTGTTGATAAATTAAATCCTACGAACTTCTCTAGGGTTGTTTATTGGCAAGGGAAATAATCAACGAGCTTCTCTTGGTTATCGATAAAGTAAGCAGAGACAACGTATTAGGGCGTTTCCCGAGTAACTATAACCAATTTATTCAAGGGTAAAAAAACTCATTTTTGCATCAATGATCGAATTTGTGAACCAAAATCGAGATTATGCTTTGGCTAAACCTTCATTCTCATTGATTTAATTTCCTTTTCTTTTCCCAAGCAAGTTTTATTTAAATCGTTTAATCTTCTTCATTTTATAAAATTGCCCCTCGTTTTGTTTTCTTTTACAATTTGAAAGGAATAAAATTAACCAATTCCTGTGGATATGACCCTACTCATTGCTATTTAGAAGTTATATTTTCGGAGTAGGAATTTTTATTTTTTGTTAAATTTGACACTCACCATGGAAAATGTGTAATAATAAATAAACGTTCATATTAAATATCTTTTAGTTACGTTTATGTTATAATTTTAAGAGTTACAATTACCTGGAGAGCATAAATGCAAGAGTAATTTCGTCTTGTTGACTAGAGTGCAACCTAATGGATTATGCAGGTACGTAAAATAAATCGCCTGACACACACACACACACACAATACTATAAATAAATACTATATTTCTCAAAAATTATATATACAAAAACGTCTTTTGGGCTATACATATGCATGTTCCCCTAATCGCATTTATGAGAAGTGAGAATCGGGAGAAATTTATGAACTGTTTCAACCAGTGTTAGTAAATGATCATTGTTTTTCACATATGAAAAACTACATGCATGATGATGCCTAAATTCATTATTCATTAGATATAAAAAGCCTAGCTCCCTAAATTATTGTTCTGTTATCATGTACTGATGCAGAAAGGATACTTATCTTCAAGAAAAAAAAAAGAATATAAATTACAAATTATCTCAAACTATTCGATTCTTGCAACACGAAATAGAAGATGATAAAATCAATATCTCATACAAAATATGTCTTCTAATCTTTACAACATAGCCTAGAGAAAGTAAATAAAAGGATAAATATAATAAGAAGATAAAGGGGGTGAATGAAAAATTTGATAATTTATAGCACTAAATTAATACTCCCATTACCCTTTTAAATATTGAATAATTGCACTTGGATCCACCCAAACTTTGTGCTTAATTTTATTTCGATTAAAGTCAAACACACTAATAAATGATTGCACATGCAAATTAATTGCTATGACCCATCAAACTTTGTTCATTAATTTTATGAATTCTATAAAACACCAATTTAATAATTCTATTGAGTTTCGCGTTTATCTCTTGTATATATTTTATATGTAGGTAAATAAATTTTTTATATTGCATCTTCTCTTGCAAGTTGACTTACAACATTTCAGATATATAAATTCGTTGATATATATATATGTGTGTGTGTGTGTGAGTGAGTGATTATTGATATATCATTTTCTCTTATTTTGAAAATAAATTATGGAATAAATATAGTTTCGAAAAATTATACATACTTGATATTCAACATATCATTTCGGATCATATATTCTAATATTTCATATTTCATATTCTATTCGATTGTAGTGCAGATGTATGCTAAATATGCAATATTCATAATTCCATATTTTTATAAGAAAATATTTAATATACTTGGTATGTTTATGACATGGAATATCAAATGAAGATTAATTGAATTATTGATTGTATTTTGAATACATTGATATACTGATGGAGTGCAATCAACATCTAAAAAAAGAAAAAAAAAGAAAAGAAAAGAAAAGAAAGAAGGAAAGAAAAGATTGATTGGAACAAAAAATCTAGAATCTTTTATCTTTTCTTTTATTAGCTTTAGGTTATGCATGCCCGACACGTTGCAGAAAAATACTCATTTTTTTTAAAAATATATTTTTAAAGTACAGAAGCTATAGAAAAACTAACTTTTTTTTTTTTAAATGAAAAACAATATCACTTCATCAAAATTCATTTTACCTAGTTAAGTTTTTTCAATAGCATTTCCTATGTTATTTATTAGATATCTGTATCATATCTAAATTCTTCAAAATTATGGAGTGTACTTAGCCTGAAACGTCTAATATATAGGACTAGTTGCATCAATCTAATTCTATCTGATGAATACTTGTCATCTCATATATCAACATTGTATACAACTGGTAAGTTAATGTCTTGACCTGAAACCAAATGATAAAGTTAATTAAGGTCGCTAGATTATCAACTAAAATCTTTCGATACTTAAATCAGTAAAGGTGCTAGGTAAGGAGTTTTGGTTGGATGACTACGGAGCAAATCGATAATTAGAGGCTCAAACTTATTAAATGCGTACTGTTATCTAATTGGGGGTATTTATAATGTGAGGTTGATATGGCCCAATGTCATTCGACCTAATTTGCATCATTTGGTAAGTGTATGAGGCCCCGTGAGATGGTTGACATCAAATAGGTAGATCGAGTTGAATTGAACTTTGATTTGATCACATAAAAAGCATGAATTTTCAAGTGCATGAGATTTTTTTCGAGTTAGTACAGGGACAAATATGTCATTTCAAACACAGGGTACCACCCATGAGTTTGATTCATATCCCATACGTATGAAATCCATCTTCATGATTCATGGATAAGAAAGCAAACAAATTGTACGTCTACTTGCGGAAGAAAGGTGTCAACTTTTTCTCCCCTCTTAAATCCAATAATAAATAAAAGGAATCCGTGGATATGGAAATGAATCAAACTCAGCAAACTAAGGACAAAACTGTCATTTTCTACATTCATACTAAGGTTCTCAATTTTTCTTCCCAACTGAAAACGACCCCAAACAACCTCTGGTCTACCTGCGCCCTATGTCTATCTCTTCCGCGCACACACGCGTGTACACGTGGCGTTGATACAATTATCCTTAAAGATAAATTGACAGATGGATTTAATCCGGTGGAATGCCTCCTTGACTTTGTCGTGATCCGAATGAATCCAACCTTTTGATTGAATGATGGGAATTAAATTTGCGTACCATTGTGACACATAACATCAAATAAATTATAAATAATTTTACGAATGATATTGTATAATGATGCCCAAATTTATATGTGATTAAACATGAAAAGATCAATCGTATCAAAATATTGCTCATCGGCACTAAAACATAAAGAGGAGAATTATAAACTATCTCAGGATCTTTAATTTTTTTTTTTTTTTTAAATGTGACACAATATTTATTATAACATTTCATTTCCAACTTTATCTTCTCATTTTTTTTAATCTTGAACTAACTTCAGCATTGTAGCTATTGAGATCTTAACCCATTTTGGTTTCAGGTTTAGATTCAAATTATTGAACGAATTGATCAAGACACCACTTCATTAATGACTAGAAATTCTGATATCAAATTACATATGTGTGTTATCATAAAAAAAAAGCTTATTTCTTGTCTAAAACAAAAGCGATGCCACCAAATTTTACCTTCTAATTTCATCCTTGATATAATAAATAAACTTAATACACGTAACTCCATCTTGAGAATTCAGCGTAAATTTCTTAAATCTTGCGACTACAAGTACTCCTTCACTATCTTTCATCACCCATATTTTACATCAAATTATCATTATATTTTTCATCTCCATATTCTCGACTTTCCTAATAAATTAAAAAAATATACGAGGAAATAAATTATAATACTCAAAATGATATTTTTAAGTTGAGAGAACCTCGTGCACAATCCTTAATCTCCAGTATATAAATAACAGAGGCGCCCACCGACTTGGAGCCACTAGCTACAACTGTCCCTTCAATTTGCCAACTTAGTGCGTGTCCTGTGCGTGTTTTTCTTCCCTTCATATCTCCTTCGAAAACACAGAAACGAATATTGATCAATTTACTTTTTGAAAAAAAATAAAAATAGAAATGGTGGATCTTCAAACCGTCTGTTGTATGTGCGGCGACGTGGGCTTCTCCGACAAGCTCTTCCGATGCTCCAAGTGCCAAAACCGCTTCCAGCACTCGTAAGTCGTACGCCCATACATATACACAAATAGATACATACAAATCTTCGAACACACACACCCCCACGCGTATGTGTGTGCGCTTCAAATTTTCTGTTTTCGTTTGATCGAAACTTCGTGGAAACACACACACACCCACACCCACATGTATGTGTGTGCTTTTCAATTATGATGTGCAGGAATGGTTGTCGATGTGGGGACAAAAGCCACCGTTCCCTTGCGATGTCGCCGGAACAGCAGCTAGTGACTGTTCCATGCATTTTTCAATTTAAAATATTAAATTCCTTTTTTAAGAACTTCTCTTATGTTCGACCGCAAATGCAATAGCTCAATAAATTAGATTGTCAATCCGTTCAAACGTGATTCAATCATTTGAAACATTAGTTCACATAAAAATTATTTCATGTTGAAACATTAGAACGGAGATGACTGTTCCCTTTCCGTTCCAGTTGTTTCAATGTTTTTTTTCCATTTCAATAAACCATGCTTCAAAAAACGAACCATACTTCAAATTCTGGGTTTTCTTTTGGTCCAAACCAAGTGAATCACAAAAATTATCGGACACTTTGTGAAGCCCCACCAACC
>JACFYI010003520.1:693764-706503 GCA_014898755.1 Handroanthus guayacan | reverse complement strand
TTACATTGTTATAAACTCTAATTTTGTTTTGTTTTTTACTAAGATGTTTGTTAATTGTTATAACTGTTGGTTAAATGTTTATAAGGTTGTTGTTGAAGGCAATGGTAGTTCAAGAACAGCAATTCTTAACAGACCCTCTTCACTGAATGCTCTTAATATTCCTATGGTTAGTTTTTATGTGCATGCAAATTATGTTTGTAGCGCGTTTATTATCTCGTGTTTTATATCTTGATCGTGTTTTTTTAAGGTTTCGGCTTAAAGTTCGTGTCATTAAGTGCTGGGTACTAATTTAAGATGCATATTAAGACAATAACTTTAAGAAGGGAAAGAAACGAAGATCTAAGTCGTTGCATGTAGTGAAATTATTTGTCGTTGCTCAGGTGGAAATAAAATTGATGTCTACTTCCGAAATACAATGTATATTAAGAAATTATAGACTTGTACACGAACAGGAATTTTCACAAATTTGAACTTTTTATATAATCTTATATGATATCTATATATACGCTCAAAACATTTGCATTTTTTTTGTTTTAAAATATTTTCCTATGAATGTTGAGACAATAGCTTATATCCATCAAGCAAGTTCATGGACACTTAATAGAAGGGCTGCTTTTTTTCTTTTTTCCTTGCGTGTTTATTCAAGCCAACATTGTTAAAACTAGATTGTGGTTAAGATTTAGATTCTGGCAATATTTATTACCATGATTTTCTTAAGACGTTTTATATGGTTTTCGATCTTAATTTGTTTTGCCACCTTGTTTTTCTTGAGATTTTTCATATCATTTTTGATAGTTATATAAAAGTTAAAATATATGATACAACATATACAGGTGGGTCAGCTTCAAAAATTGTACAATAATTGGGAAGATAACCCTAATATTGGGTTTATAGTCTTGAAGGTATTCTTTCTTTCACTATGTATTACTTTCTTTTTCTTTAGTTTCGGAAATTTTTAAAGAATTGTAGGTTTGGAACCCTTGAAGGGCAAAGGCAAGGCATTTTCTGCTGGTGGAGATATTGTTTCTCTCTATAATTTTATTAAAGAAGGTAGTACTCTTATAACTCTCTCTCTCTCTCTCTCTCTCTCTCTCTATATATATATATATATATATATATATAGGTATATCTTTATATGAGTTCATGGTTAATCCTTCGAAAATGTCTAATCCCTGCGTCGGGTAAGTCTGCATAGATCAAGTAGTACTATCTATTCGATCATGGAATTCTAGGACCTGAAAATAAAGAAGGTCGTTGCGGTTGCTAAGGATGCCCAACAAAAACCCTCTTTAAGTACTTAATAGTTCAAATGGAAAGAAAATAGCGGGCATTGAAGAACATTTGATTGCATATTCATATATATCTGGCCTATGATATTTATATATTTTCCATTTGTTGAATATTAATTTAGGCACGGAAATAAGTCATGTCACCAATCAGCGGCTCACGCTCTAACCGACATGTCGCTTGGTGTTGCCTATTTAATAGGCCACGTTAAGATTTAAAAAATAGCCTATTTAATTAAATAGATTAGACTTGAGCTTTTTTGAAAACTCATTAAGCTCGACAACCAATAAGTCGGTCCTTTTTCTTTCTTTATACAATATTATTAATATCAAATAATTATATTTATACAATAAAAACAATTTACTCTACAGAATAGCTTTTATTATTTCATAAAATATTTCTTTATTCTTTTATTTATCTTCTCAAACATTCTTTTAGATTTTTAACCCGTCAATCTCCAATCCCCCTTATTCATCTTCTTTGACCCAAATATTTCTACACTGAATTACCCAAAAGTTTCCATGATTATAAATCAAGTAGTTCAATTGGAGCCTTAATGAAAAATAAACTTTTAGGTAAGCATTCCCACTAGGCCAAAGTTTTAGAATTTCATTTTTTTTAAGCTGACTTTAGGGAAAAAGATAAAATATATATATATATATAAAGTCTATGATAAATAATAAGCCAGGCCCACTCTTGTCATATACATAACACTAAAGCCAAGGTGCGGTTAACCAAGTCTATTTCCGTACCTAGATATTATACGGCTCGCATGGCTTGAGCCACTCCCTCACATTGACCCATTTTCATGGGCATTTTAGGTATTTCGTAATTCACAGACATTATATGTATAGTATCTGTATGTATCTATAATCAACGTTACAAGGTGGTTAATCATAAAAACAATTTTGCTATATTGAGTTTTAATTCCTCATGACTTGCTTCATTTTGTATCCTTGGTTCTAATTCTATTCGTGCAGGGAACTTAGAAGAGTGCAAAAGACTTTTCCAAATGGCATATACTTTGATATACTCTATTGCTACTTATTCAAAGCCACATGTGAGTACCATCCTTTTTAGCTACTTGTGCTGTATATTGCATTCAATTGAAATAATGAAAACAAAATTTTTGCCAATGTGGAGTTCTTTATTCCTAATCTTGTTCTATTTCCTTGGATATTTTGTTTATTTATAGAGTTTTCTATATTACCAAGGGTTTATGTGAGCTTATAAGATCTTTACAGTATTTTAATGCATTACAAAATAGTAACCTTTTTTTTTTTTTAAATAAAAGAGCTTATAAACTCTCAAAATAAAGATGTCGGACTTATAAGCATATATAAAAAAACAAGAAAATCCTAACTTATTTTTAAGATTTTAACATGATCTTTTAATTTTAAACATATTATTGTGGAATTGACATGTATTACTAACAACTTATAAACTTCAATATCTTATTTTATCCAAGTCTTTCGATAATTTATTTTCAAAATAATATCTAACATCTTATAACATATTGTAATTTACAAGACAGTTCCAAATAAATTTAGCCAAACACCCTCTTATAGTATGGGCTACATTGAATTTACACTAATGCACTGAATTCCATGCAGGTGGCTATCTTGAACGGGATCACTATGGGTGGTGGGGCTGGAATTTCAATTCCCGGCACGTTTCGTGTTGCTACTGATAAAACTGTACGACTAATATAATAAATCGAATGGTTTTGACTTCTTCGACTTCAAAATTTAGAACACTAATTACAATCAACCCATAGCTAATTCTATAAATCTATGGCCTTAACAATGAAATTGGCAATAGCCAAATCCAAAGCAAATACTCTTGTAACTAAACCTTAACTATGAAACTGATTGTAGCTGAATCAAATACATTCACGAATTTATAGCTAATAATTTTATTTTGAAAAATTAATTTTTATTTTGTAGCTTAAATTTATACTCTTAGCTACGTAACTAATTTTTGTATCAATTTTTCCATAACAAACGCCTAGTTTCTAGTAATGGTCTCTCTGTTGTCCTATTTTTAGTCATTTGAGTAAGGCCCTGGCCCCAAATAACTGCAGATTTTTGCCACTCCTGAGACATTAATCGGTTTCCATACCGATGGTGGGGCATCATTTTACCTCTCTCGCCTGCCTGGATATTTAGGTAAATTTCGTGCAAGTTCTAGATAGAAGTGGTTGTTTGACTAAACTTATTTGACACATCTTAATATATTTTTAGAGCTTATTAGACATTTTAAGGATAAATTATTGAAGTATTCGAGTAAAATAAAATCTTGAAGCTCACAAGATATTAGTAGTAATAATATTATTATTAATCTCAATAAAAGTAAAGGATATCTTAAAACTTTAAAAACAAATCGAAAAATCTTTAGATATTCTTGAAAGAGCTTATAAGCTTTTTCTTTCAAAAAAAAAAAGAAAGAAAGAAAAGCTCATATAAACTCACCCAAACATCTTCTAAGTTTGTTCTCTATTTCTAGGAGAATACTTGGCCCTAACAGGAGAAAAACTTAACGGAGCAGAAATGATGTCATTTGGACTTGCTACTCACTATTCACTTACCACGGTTAGCTAACTAATTCTTGACACCTTTTTTCCCCTCCTATTGCAATTGCAACTTCTTGATTATCTATTGGTATACATGCAGAAACTTCCTTTGGTTGAGAAACTTCTTAAAAACTTGGCAACTGGAGATTCTTCTATCATTCAAACTTATTTAGATAGTCTTGGAGATTCATTTAACCCAAATCCAACTAGTGTAGTTCATAGGTACTTGGTACTTTCTTTTCTGGATAATGCAGATTCAGCTAACCAAATTCAAATTAATGTAGTTCATAACACATTTGTTGGGCTCTTTGTGGTTCAGGGTTGGAACACTTAACAGTTGTTTTGGACATGAAACGGTTGAAGAAATTATTGAATCTCTGGTAAGCAAGTATTTATTAGGGACAATTACCCCAATACCCCTGAGTTTGACCTAATAACAGAATACTTATCTGTGATTTGTTAAATTGCAATAATAATTCATGTTGTTAGTTCGGCTAACAAAAAACTTAACGAAACATGTGTTTCATTACAAGTAGACCCCTTCTTAATGTAACATTCTTAAGTTTTCAAGGGTTTAATTGTACTGTTACACACACACAATTAATTTTTTCACATAATGAGGTATTATTGTACATGTATTTTTCTTGGGTTTTATGATTTTTGTGGCCTCCTCTAAATGGATTATGACTATCTTTAAGCTGAAAACTTCCCTAGGAAAGTGAGGCTGCCAAAACAAAGGATGTTTGGTGTGTATCAACACTGAAGAAACTTAAAGAAGCTGCACCATTGAGCTTGAAGGCTTCCTTAAGATCTGTAAGTCCCTCAAATGTTCGTGTGTGCCTAATATATGCATGGAACACTCCTAAAATTTGCCTCGTGCAGTGTCAAATACATTTTGGATATAGTCACTGCACCAGTATGTATCTGACACGGCAAGAGAAAAAGGAAAACGAAATCGACATGGTCAGACTCAACAGATGAAGTTCCCAACATGGCCAGAACACCGGGGGCCTCTTTTAAATTTTATAAATTGTGGGGAGCTAATGAATAATGACAAAATAGCAAGTATTAAGACAGAAAATAAAGCTAGTAAATAACCTGGCAATAATTCTGATGTATTAATTGATGAATTCAGATGACTAGGCAATTTGAAGGAAATCTAACACTTATTTCTATCTAGAGATTTGAATGATGTTAATCTTTTTTCAGTTATGCACCTAAATTTAAGATATGATTATTTTAATTCCTGGTTTGGTCTAAAATCTATGCCGGGTATCAGATACGAGAAGGAAGGTTCCAAACTCTTGAACAGTGCCTAACTAGGGAGTATAGAATGTCTGTACAAGCAATGTCTGCACAGATAACCAGTGATTTTTGTGAGGTAAAACGTTTATGAAAAAATGCAGTTCCTATGGTTTAGTTCAAACGAAGGGCTTTCTATTTCATGAAATCTCCATTGTTAGGGTGTTCGAGCAAAGCTGGTGGATAAAGATTTTGCACCTAAGGTAAAACTGAAATGTAATACAACGTTGGGATTGTTTTATCCATTGAAAACATGCAGAAATTCTAATGACTTGGTGGGAAAATGCAGTGGGATCCTCCAAGCCTGGAGCATGTATCTCAAGACATGGTTGATCAATACTTTTCTCCACTGTTGGCATTAGAGCCTGAACTAGAACTACCCACGATGCAGCTCGAAGCAAATTTACAAAGTTTAGGTTAAAATTCTGAAGTCTTGAATCTGGGATGCAGGCTCTGTGAGTTTTGGCTCGAGAAAGAAATTTTCTTTCTTATTTTGTTGCTCAATGATTTCATCACCTAAGGATGATAGAAGTAAAGTGCAGGATAGACATTAGATTTCTCGCATCCTAATAACATTTGGATTTTGGACAAATATGGTTTCATACACGCACACATGTTTTTGTGCGTGAGTATATGAAGCATAAACTTCTTTTAACTTCAAAATGTGACACGTATTGACAGATTAAAGCGAACATCTCCAAAACATACTAACTACGTTTATCCAATTGGCATATACCATTCATCATCCAATCAATTCCACCACATTCCATCACCCTCCAAAACCGGCCAGAGCAGTTTCTCAAACAATTTGAGAACATAGGCAAAAGATCTGACCTTTTTGAATACGTTTACAAAGCAAATCCAGGCAAAGGGAGAACTTTAATCAGCCTCCATCGAGGTGACATCTTTTTGCACAATCTGCCAGGAAAAATACCATTGTCACGCTCTAACTAGAGGCCATTATCATAAAGGAGATCCGGTTATGCAGTCTCAAATCAGATTGAAACTGAATACCATGTAGAATATTTTTCTTAAAGAAAAAGGATGATGTAATAACACCAAACAGAAAAAAAAAATTACTAAACTATACCTGCGTTACGAATTCTTTGATTCTGTCGTAAACATCTGCATCTAAAGCTCTCTCAGCAAGCTCATAATATATGGTGTTGCCTTCAGGGCCATTAACTTTTTCTCTTTGCAAATATCTACACAACATAAAGCCAAGATCAGATATTAAAGCAAATCAAAGTCCATAAGAATGTCATGACAATCACCTTTGTTGGACAAGTGCTTCTAATGCAAGTTTGGTGTTCCCAAAATTTGGATCATTTTCCTCATTTTCATTGAACCCCAAGCGCCTCAGATGATGCCAAAGATTTTCTTCAAGAATTGGAGACAACATAAATAATTCACATGTTAAGCAAAAGAAACAGAACGATCGATGAACTTGTGAAAAATAAATAAATAAATAAATGTCACAGATTGACTAATTAACATCAATTTACTTAAGATGAAGACATGACTTTAAAATACTACAACTATTGTGTATGACACATACAAAACCAATTGGCAAAGCAAGCATACCTTCTGTCATTTTGGCCCCACCTAGATGAATAATGCCAACAACAACAAACGTTAGACCTGTCATGTGTGACAAACTCTTGTCCTCCACAAATTTTCGGTAGATATCAGCAGGTAGCTGGCTCATGATTATATAAGATTTTGCATCACTGACGGCTGCAAAATGAAACTAATAAAAAGCAGTACTGTACAAAGGACTCCCAAGCACAGAAATCTGATTGCGGTATTCTTAATCAGCATCGTGGTAAGAAGTGGCCACTAGTAGCAAGAAAAAACTCAAAGAAAGAAAGACCAAGAGATTTGATTTAAAAGTCATAGTAAAGAAACAATACAGATGTTTGATGAAAAAGTATGATAAAATCACATTTGATCCTCAAATTTCCCAATGATTCTACTTCCCCTCGGTGAACTCAAAATTCAGCTGTCCCTAACCAATTTTTTATTAATCCCACAAAAATTATATTCGCTTTTTTCCCAACAATGAATTAAGAGAAGATAATTCTTGACACTCTCTACACCCCATTTTTACAACTTAATAGTCCCTTTTCCTAACAATATAAACATTCGTTCTTCCACAAAAAGGTCATAAAACTTTACTAACACAACATTTAGGAATCGTACAATTCTACAACGCAAAACTTTAAATACAAATCTTCAATTCCATCAAACGAAGCCCATAGTTAGCAATTTTTTTTTTTAACAATTTAAAAAACAATAAATAAATACAAAAATAAACTTACACTGCTGTGATTGAGAAGCACGTCCTGGATTAGCAGCGGAAGGCCGAGACCGCTGAAGTTCCCTCATTTCATACCCAAAAATCGAAGAGAGTTTGGATTTCGCCTCATTGATTACAAAAGCAGGCAAATTCCGCTGCCGATAGCCTTTACTTGTAATCAACTGAGTCAATTCGTCTCTTTTTATCGGACAACCTGAACTTTGCTCCGTTTTAAACAGGATGTAGCGGATCACTTCCCCAACCAATTTATCCTTTTCCTGCACCAAAAACATATAGATACACATATATTCATACACATTAAAATTAGAATTTCACATACAAACACACACTGGGCCATAACTGTAATTGGTGAAAAGTACAAGCTTACGTGCTCAGAGATGTCGAATTGAGAGAAGACTTCAGAGGATGTGGCCATTTTGCCGAATGGTGAGGAATGCGAGCCCTAATTTTAGCCCCCTTGTGGCATCTGCATATTCCCGCCATTTCAAGATTATTTCTTTTTTATTTTTTTCTTTTTTCCCCATCTTTATGTTATTTGATTTATTAGGAAATAGTAATACACATGTTTTGCTCCCTTTTGCTTTTGCATGTGAGTTATTAATTATTAATTCATGCAATGTGTTTGTCATAATTTTCTTTTTCAACATTAACATTTATTTATTTAAATATTCGGTTAAATTTTCTAGATATTGACCACTTTTTATTATAATAAAGTTTAATTTTATTAGATTTTAAATTATTTAATTTTTTATTTGAAAATATGTACTTATTTGAAAACTTGATTCCATCACTCTACGTTTTTTATTTAATAGCTTGAGCTATTTTCTTGTCTTTCACATTTTTCTTTAATTCCTGAAGTATTTCATCATAGTCATGGAAAAAAAAAATCGATGTTGATGAATACTTGTTTTTTCTTCTCAGTGATTCCTTGTTTTTTATTTGCAATCTCCTTTTTATTTCCCCTCTAAGAAACGAGCAAGTTAGAAATTTAAGAATATGTTTTATGTTAAATATACTTAGAGATAAATCCTAACTTGCATTAAAATTATCTCTATCACATATCTCATAATCTCCCAATACCTTAACTATTAAGTACTTGCTTCCATCTAATACCAATTTGATCACATAATATACAACAATGTTATACATTTCTTGTTCAATAAAGTAAATGCACCAAACCTAAGCTTCTTAAATTGAGAAAGGTAAAATTTTTCAAGCACAATGAGCCAACAAAATCTCACACTGGCTGTAATTGTAAATTATTACGTCCATCGCATTCATCCGAGGATGACCTACTCTCCTGTTTCTCAGCAGCATTCATCTCTTGAATTTCCGGAGGATTTGTAATTGTAGCTTCTGATGTGCTCCCTTCAGACAAATGATTCCTCATTTCTCTATGCTCTTGGCATATTGCGCACCAGTGTAGACAACAATGCACCATGCATGGATCACACGGGGAATCCTGCACATGTAGCAAATTCTCGTAATAAATTTAGTATTCACTTAGAATTTTCAATTCTTCCCTTTCAAAATCGAAAGAAGTAAAATGTCTTAGAACCAATGGCATAAGAAAGAAATATTTTCATCAGCATCACCACTGAATTAATAGTTAACATGGGATTTTGACACCTTAATATAAAAAAAGTTATTTTCTTCAACGAGATGTATATATTAATAGAAAAAATTATAATTTTAATTTTAACACCTATAGTAAATATGATTTTTGGAAAAAGAAAAAAAAAAACTCAATAGGGTCATTGCACCCCCAGTTCTCAAACATATAGCTCTGCCACTGCTTAAAACAGTTTTGGAGGTTAAAAAACACAACAACTATACAACTACGATCTTCTTGTACTTCTCATTTTCTATTTTTTCTCATTCCTAAGAGCGAAAAAGCGATTACCTTCAAGTGATATTTTCTCTGCAACAACTGTCGACCCATGCCGGTGTAGATAGCGCACACCCACCAAGCAAAGAGCAACCCCTCGGTGAGAAGGCACACGGTATCGGGATCGATCATACCATTACATGCTGCTGTGAAAGTAGCAAGTGCAATGCCTCCTTCGATGCATACAGCATGACCAACGCACGCCCTCTGCGGGGAGATCTCTTCGTTAAACGCAGCAACATTGCGACCAAATAGTACACACGGGCAAAAAGTGCCGATCAAGCCTAGAATCAGATGAGATAATAAGTAAAGGCAATTTTCAAGTATACATTTTACTTCTAATGTCAAGGGAAATATAATGAATCTTTGATATGAAAGAAATGAGAAAGGTATAAGTCTCAAGTGTTGCCTATCTTATCTTATGTGTGAATCAATAAAGGAAGATTGTTTTATAAGGGTGAAATCTAGCCGAGTCGAGTCGAGTTGAGCTTGGAAGAAATTTCTGAACTCGAGCTCGAGCTAAGACATATTTATCAAGGACGAACTCAAGCTAGACGAGCCTTTTCTTTTCTTTAGCTTGAGCTCGAATCGACTCTATTGGACTTGAATTTTCAAATGATACTACGAGCTCGAGTTGAAATCGTGCTTGAAAGATTTAGTTTAATAAATTATTATAATTATGTAATTTATTTTAAGTTAAAAAATATTTTGAGCTCAGCGATCACTCATTTGCACCCTTAATTAGTTGTTTACTTCATAACTTACATAGAGTTTGGACGAACTTACAAGTTCTTGAGAAATATGTTTGTTAACCTATAACATGAGATGAGAGTGTACTGATTTTTATTTTTTATTTTTTATTTTTTTAAAAAAACTGCTATATAAACTCTCAAAATAAGATGTTATGATAAGTTCTTTTAAACAAAATATGGAATCCTCACTAATTATTAAAATATTAGCATGATTGCTTTTTAGTTACAGATTTTTCATTACTGACATCAATAAGTTAACATACGTTATTATATGCAAATACAACAACAAACTTGTTTTTTAAAATAAGATCCGGCATCTTATAAGTTTAAAAAATTCATACATTTTAGATAAATTTAACCGAACACCCTCTTAGCAAACAAAATAATATCTCAGCTACTGCAACATTGATTTTTTTTTTCAAAAAAAAAAAGAGGATAAAATAGAAATATGAGGAAAATAACGAATAATCGAACATGTATAATTTTAAGGAAAGAAGCTTACAACTATCGGTATCTTCAACACAACCAAAAATCCCAGTTGTCCAATCCTCATCTGCTGGGGGCGTATATGTTGGAGGCAATGGTTGTCCACATTGTTCACATGTCCTACCAGTAAGCTATTTAACAAAATTAACTCTTGTCATTCAAATATTCACTTTAGTGTTGTTTTATAAATTTCATAAATTATGTATGGAATAAGACTTTTATTGTTACTATAAATGATTTATTTATTGTTTATCATAAAATTTAAATGCTAAAAAAAAAAAAAAGATATTCTTCCACATGTTTCATGTGTTATAATCTTGCAATTTCCCGTATAAATTTTAGTCAATCAATAAGGACTTGATGAAATTATGATGCAGATCTAGAACATTAAAAGAGAAAAAAGAATATCACAAAGACATCTGTAAAATAACGAATAATCAAAATGTTTTTTTTTTAAACTAATGATGGCATCAATCTTAATACCTTTTCGATGTCAATGGCTTGATTTAGTTCACCAGGGGTGATGTTCTGCAACGAACTCTGGCCCTCAGTTAGCTTCACATATGTCCTCTCTGTCATATCTGATTACGTTTTACAGCAACCTTCAGCATTCACATTATAAAAATTATGTTTCAAAATAAATATGACACACACACATACACATATAAATGAATATATATTCATATAATATAGTTGAGAGAAAAGGTATACCTTAAAAATGGGAAAGAACCTATGCCAAAGAAGAATGCAAGAAGAGGGAGCGTGTGAAATATATAGAGGGTGTTAGCTCTTTTTTCCTTGGTTTGTTTGAGGCATATTTTCCAAATATAAGACTTATCAACCATTTGTAAGACTACCCAAAAAAGAATATTAGTAATAATATATATAAAAGTTGATACTGAAAATTAGGAAATGGTAGTTAAGTTAGTTGACCGTGTATTATAATTAGTGAATTGATTAAGGATTAGGGAGAGTCTTTTTGCATCATTAATCATCTCGAAATATAAGACTTATCAACCATTTGTAAGACTACCCAAAAAAGAATATTAGTAATAATATATATAAAAGTTGTTAACTATAAATATATATTAATAATTAATAAGTTATAAAAGTTATTATTTTTTTGCAAAAATAACTCTTATGCATTTAATTAAAACAAGAATCGCTCTTGACAATATTCAGTAGCAAGTGTATCTTAGGGAAAATGTCACTTTTCACTTTTCGTTACATATTGATTTAATAATTTTTGGTTCATAAGTGGTAATAATCTTATAATTTCAGTCTTGCAAATAGTAATAATGTTTCAATTTTAGTCTTGTGAGTAGGACTAAAATTCACAAGACTAAAATTGCAAAAACAAGCATAAACGACAAAATTATTTCTACAATAATTTTTTAGTTTGTAATAGGAAATTCCAATTTTCATTACAGAAAAATTGGTTCTGTGATGGACTTCAATTTTGGTTTATAGCTAACAGCAATAAGACGTACACTAATACATTTAGGATGGAACAAAATCCACGACAGAACCATATTTGTAATGAAAATACATTAAATTTGTGATGAATTTTTCTATTACTTCTAGAAGTGCTTTATTTTAGTGCAAGTTCTTCTTGAACCTCAAAACTTTAGATGACTTTTGCCTCATATAGTTTAGGGAATTAATATTTGCATTCTTTTTTTTTTTATGAATTAATATTTGCATTCTACAAAATGATATTCATGCTCTACTTTGACTTCAAATTCAGGTTATTGACAAAATTGCCCATTGGTAGTATTTCTTTCACTCTCATCATTGTATTATTTATATGTTTGATAATGATTAATAAGGAAGTGATGATTTATAGAGTAAGTTTTAATGTTAAGCAAAATACTAGAAAGTCGACTCTAGAATTATTGATTAAATTTAAAGTTTTAACAAAAAAAAATCATGCAATTAAGGATATTACAAACTCCTAAAAATAGATAATTTGTTTTATAAAACTCTAATTAATAATTCTAAAGTTAATTTATCGGGTTCTATTCTAGAATAAAACTATAAATTCCTCGTTATTTATTTAATGTCAAATAACTAAACGAAAATTTGGGAAAAAATCCCTAAGCCCTTTTTCATTTTAGGGATCAGTCTCTCTT
>JACFYI010003520.1:664629-680912 GCA_014898755.1 Handroanthus guayacan | reverse complement strand
AAAAAAAAAACTAATAATCATTAGAGTTACAAACTAAATTGGCCTGGTCGCGGACCAATTAATCATGTATGTATGTAAAACATGAAAATACAAAGGGATAATTGCACTTTGCCCTTTAACAATGTAGCTTTTTAACATTTCACCCATCTCAAATAGCCAACTTTAAGAATATTTGCATATTGCCCCCTAGACTAGTTTTCGGTGAAATATTATGGAAGATTCTGTCCACAATACATAACATGATGCACATGGCCATTTTAAGTAAGGACGGAAAATAACACTTTACCCCCGATTTACGCGCTTTGGATAGAATATTTCATAATATTCCATCGAAGTCTGGTCTAGAGGTAACATGCAGTTTTTTCACAAGTTGATATGGTCATTCGAGACGAAAAATATTTCGATAATTGAAATGTAAAAAGGCTCATAATTTAGGATGTATAGTGTAATTATCCAAAATATATGTCCCCATAATTTTTTCTTGATGTTGTGTGGGATCTAGGGACCATGGCGCCATTTGATTGGTGCACAAGACTTGATGTTTAATGATAAATAATTAATGTTGATAATCAAAGACATTAATGTTACTTTCTAGTTCCTATAATTATTCTATATATAGGAAATTAAGTTAATTAACATCATACTGATTTATTGTAACTCAACATGTTTCTAAATCAAATCTTAACAAAATAAATTATTTTCTATAAATACTATAGAAAATGCGATGTGAACAAAGAATATCTTAAGCAATTAATGCCACAGACCTTGCATGTAGTAGCAGAAAAACTGTTGACACCCCTATTTTGCCTCTTACAAAAATAAAATTAAAAAAAAAACTATAATCATATATATTCTTTACTAAATAAGTAATTAAGCAATATTTTTCGTTCTTCGCCCCTTAAGTACGATGTTTAGTAGACAAAATATTCGATTATATCTATATTATTTGCTAAATAAGTAATTATGTACTATTTTTTGTTCCTCGGCCCCTTAAATACGACGTTTAATAGTTAATTGCAAGGTGCTAATATACATAATTATACATGTTATACTTCATTTATTTTTCCTAATTTTTACCTACATGGATCCAATATTATGGACCCCAAATCTTTGACAAATTCTCCCAATTAGTTTATGTAGATGCCCACATAATTAATTTTTTGTACATATATCTAGAATTGTTTTACGCGTCCAAAAATTTTATAATAATGTAAACTTTAATTTAGCGTACGTGTGGAAGATATGATTGGGGCCAAGAGATCAACTTTGTCTCTCAAAATTGCTATTGTGCCCATTGAATCAATAAAATTAATGTGCTTAAATTATTGAAGTATAGACTTTGTATTAGGGAGAGGGATAGTGACGTTGAGGTCCACTTATCACTAGAAAAAAGGAATAAATATGTTCAAATGGGAGCATAAAGTCCCTACCCTTAATTTTGCTTAGTCAATAAAAATTATTTATGTAATTTATTCCTTAGATAAATTATCATATTATCCAAATTAGGAAAAGCATTTGCTTCACTGACGAGACCTAGAGGGTGTTTGGATGAGCTTATAAGTTCTTAAAAACATCTTATAAGATGTTTAAGAGCTTATAATATGTTAAAATGTGTTTGGTAAAATTTTTTAAAAAAGATCTCATTAGCTTCAAAAATAAGATGTACTCTTTTTAAAAAGGCCAAGGAGATCCTAACTTATTTTTAAAATCTCTACATGCACTTTTATTTTTAACTATTTTAATTACAAAATTACCATTACTAACATCTTACAAGCTAAAATATATTTTATTTTATCCAAACACTTTAATAACTTATTTATAAAATAAAATTTAACAGTTTATAAGCTCTAAAAATATCTTATAAGATGTAAGAGCTTATAAGATCTTTTAAATAAGCTTAGCCAAACACCCTCTTAGTGGAGTCGCTGGTTTCTTAACGTGGCATGTGAATGATATTGATAAAAATGCTAGTTAGTGAGATACCTTGTATCGAACATATATCTATGATTGTCCTTTAGGTTTTATCTTACTTTTTTACGTGTGCATGAAAAATTAACAAGTGGAAGATTTTGAGCCAATAAAAAGGCCGAAGAAAATCATTTGAGAATCTAAAAATAGTAGAGATGGAACTTTTGAAGTCAAACGAAACACATGGGCATCTAAGGGTACGATTGTAAATATCGACGTACAGTATATAATTTTAATGCAAAAAGAAGCATATATTTCTACTAAAGTTCAAATATCATATAACATCAATTGACTTGTGATTATTTACTCTTTTTAACGTATACATCAATCAGATCATGATAAATATTATTTATTTAACAAATGATTGATTTGAGTTCGACCCAACTCCTAAAACTTCTATGACGATCATCCGACAAACGAAACGTAGAGAAAAAAAAAATCTATAATTAATTATTTTTAGAAACACTCCCATGAAAATGGATCTTCAAGCCGGAATCCAGTATCGGCTTCAGCCAGCTGCCATGAAGAAGCAAAATAACAATATCCATCACGGTGATCCATACTATCCAAGGACAAATCCGGCAGGTCAAAAAATGTGTCATCATCATGAGCCGTTGAAGCCGAATTTGATGATTCTTGCACATTATCCAATGCCACATTTGTGGAAGAATGAGAATTAGGCAAGCTCGGCTCGACCTCTGCATTGAGAAATGTACAAGTTGCGGCTTTTGCAGCCGCAGCTTGGATATCCTTCGTTGAGGTGGAAGCCGGCCGAGGCAGCTCATGAGCCAAGTGAGGAAAATTGAGGTAAGCCGATTGACCCTTGATGGCTAAAGCAGCCACGTCATGTGCTCGAGCCGCCATTTCAGCCGTGGGATAAGTCCCGAGCCATATTCTCGACTTCTTCCTAGGCTCTCGAATTTCACATACCCATTTTCCCCAACTCCGCCTTCGAACACCACGATACATCGGGTGTTTTTCGTCACTGGTGGCGGCAGAGGCAGTGCCCCTCCGCGGCTTGGTGTCTTCATTGCCACTCTTTTGTCCGTGAGCTTTTTTTGTACTTTTTTTCTCTTCGGAGAATTTATTAGATGGTGACGAAATGGTGGAGGAAGAGGTTGGTGTGGCGGAAGCCGAGCTCGAACCACCCCATGAGGTGGAGGAAGTGGTGGCAGCGGCCGTGGGGGCGGTGGTGGAGGAGGAGGGAGAGGATGGAATATGATCTTGAAGTAGAGTGTGGAAGGTGATTTTATGTTCCATGATAAAGGTTTATGTTGTGGGCTAGCACTGTAGTGGCTGCCAAGAATGCCAATAATGGTACTATAGGATACTGAAGTAGGGTTTATAAGATTCTTTCACAAATTGGATAATTTATATGAAAAGAAATCTAATTATTAAAGGGAAAAGAATGAGACTACACTATGCTACTCTTTACTCTTCTTATATATATGTGTATATATAGATACATATGTGTGTGTGTTTCTTTATGAATATGGCACGTTTATAATAATATGCACATATGAATAGTGCATGCTTTAATTTTATGTTGATTTTTAGCCAAGTTTCATTACTTTCTTTCAGAAAAAAGCAATATTTTTTTTATTAATAATGTTAATGTTTAATATATTCAACAGAAATATGAGATGAAACAATTTACTATGGTAGAGGATTCAAATTATTTATCAAAAAAAAAAGGTAGAGGATTCAAATTGTTCTCTCTCTCTCTCTATAATATATATATACACACATTCAGTGGCACAACGATCTTATTTATTCTTTAATCAATAGTTTTTAGTAAAATTAGAAGCCTATTTTTAATATGTTTTTATATGATCTTTTTAAAATATTCTCATTATTACCTATATATGTCCCATAACTACAACTCATACAGAAAGTACTATTCCCCAATGGCGACATGGCGTACAACCCTTATAACTATGATAGATAACTTTATGTCAAAAATAATTACCATTAAGTGACTCATTAAGATCCAATAAAATTACTTCATAATCTTATAATTATGCATGCACATATATTAATTATATTTCAAATATACACATATTGAGTGTATAAAAAACGCTAGTGTTAATAAGATATGAGGACCTCAACATTAGTTTTATCGTTTGACACGACTTAACCTTGTTATAAGGATAAATTATTTTTTTAATAATTAGACTAATCTTGATGATGTTAACATGTAATGTAATCATATTGTCTTGATGACAAGCAATTATATTTGAACACAAAAGGACAAATATTGTTAGGGTCAATAGGGTAAGATATCAACAAAAGAGGGGTCCATGCCTTTTTGCGCCCACCCAAAAACCATGAATTTCACATGAAAACCGGGTAGGCGCCCCTCATCGGTTCGATATGTATGTATGTATGTATGTATGTATGTCCCAAAATAAGCAAAAAATTCAAAAACAAAAAAGGGGAAAAGGGGGGGAAAAAACAAAAACAAAAACAAAAAATGTAAGAAAAAATGGAGAAAAAAAAAAAAGGAATAAAACGCACTTGTATGTGTGAAGATATAATCATTCTTTTTGGTTATCTCAAATTTATTATATTTTGTATTTTGTAAGAGCAATTGTAGATTAAAAACAGATTCAATAATGATGTGATTAATGGGGATATCGAATAATTGAATTACAATTCAATTTCTTTTCTATTTCTTTTCAATTTGTAAGAGAAGAGTAATACTGTGTCGACGAGTTTTATAGTAGTAAGTTTTTATATGTTCAATAATAATAATAATAATAATAATAATAATAATAATAGATAATTGATTAGTAGTAAATCCAGAAATATTTAAAAATTGATTGAGAATGTAAAACAGTGCTGTTTGGAAAGAGAAATAATTAATGTATGTTCGAGTATATATGAAAAAATACCGAGTCTTTCTAATTCGGATTTTAAAATATTGATAATGAAAAATATGATCAAATGTAAATTTTAAATTTTTGCTAAAAAAATAATGAGTTAGAAAAAACACAATATGAATAATATTTTCAATTTTTATTTTATTTTAATTTTATTATAAACAACTATACAAATGGAAGAGGGTCGAGAAAACACTCACCATTTGCTTTTAAATAAGTACCAAAACAAAAAATTTCGAAACTTACACGCAGTCTCAATAATGAAAATAAAAATTGCCAAAAATAATTTTCACGGAATTTTTTTTTTTCTTCCTGGAACAAAGCCATTACATTCGATTATTTACCAATATTATTGCAACATTACATTTTTAAAGACCAACAATATGACTAAATACAATTTAAATTACATAAATTATCATTCGGTAGATAAAGACTGCCATATAGTAGACAAATACCCATATGCTGTATGTGGGACTCAACTTTGTACCTCCATTATGAAAAGTAAAGATGGCAATAGGGTAGGTAGGGGCGGGTTTCCCCCTACCTGCACCTGCCTCGCAGGGTTTTTAAACCCTGAAAATCCGCCATGCGGGTTCTGAACCCCATAACCCGCACCCGCCTCACTCTAAAAAAATAAAACCCGCACCCGCCTTGTCCCTACTCGCACCTTTTTTTTCTAAAATTAATAATTAATAAAAATTACTACAAAATCATGTAAAATTATTTAAAAAATATATTTTCAAAATAAAATATACATGAAATATTTTGAAAGAGTGCTATTTTTGGATTTGTCTTTTAGTAATTTTTTTTATATTATATATAATATATAAACTATTATATGATATATATAGTATATATATATAGCGGGGCTGGGCGGGTTTTATATAAACCCGCATCTGCCCCGCCCCATAGATGAATAAAATTCGCACCCGCCCCGTCCCGCAAAACACGCCCCGTGCGGGGCAGGGCCTGCGGGGCGGAGCGGGACGTGGTGGGGCTAAATTGCCATCTCAAATGAAAATGTGGAGACGGTACCACTTCGTCCAAATGAAGATGGCTTCACTGAATATTTTTTATTGTTGTACATTTGTGAATAGCAATGTAAGCACACCCGCACCCATTCCCCCCCTCCCCCCAAAAAAGGAAAGAAGAAGAAGAAGAAAAATCGAGAGAGAGAGAGAGAGGAAAAAAATATCATTTAATGGTATCATAAATATTAATAGTTTGTCAAAAATGATATCCATTTTTGTGTTTTTCTCATAGTGGGCACGTTACCCTTACACCCGGTACAATGAATATGCAAAAAAAAGGTCCAGCAATAATGTTTATTTTGATCATTTAATTTGACTAAATTAAGTAAAAAGTACTAGGAATTAATTATATATATAATTAAATTGGTCTATAACCATATAATTGAGGCAAATATATTGTTTTATATGTTGTCGGTCCGCCACCTACTTAATATCTGGATTTTGCTTTGGAGGATGATGATAAAATCCCCTTTTGATCCCCATGAATAAGGTTTATCTCACATTTGGCCCTTTTTTTTCTTTTTGGCATTTTTTCCATGTTATATATAAATATATCCTGTATTTTTTGATTTTTTTGTAAAATTCAAGGATATAAGAAAGTTATCGAACCATGATCTTTAAAATCATGAGACGTCCTCAAATAATAATAATAATAATAATAATAATAATAATAATAATAATAATAATAACTCAAGACCAAGATATAAAATAAGTCATAATTGTGTCACCAGAGAGTCAATTTCCCAAAGAATGAAGAGAATTACCCCCAATTTATTTTTATAATATTGTAATTGATGTTGTAATGTATTTTGATTTTTGCGTAGAAATAACGACCTAAAATAAAATTATTAAAATATCTACACATGAGTCACATGTTAAGTGGGTCCAAACATTTTGCAACGTGGGTCCCCCCAAGAACTGCTAGGAACCTTGCTTAAAGTTTAATTAATCCTTTAGCTTTGTTTTAAATAATTAGCTAAATTAGAGAGTGTTTTGGCATTGTTTTGGGGACAGTTTTTAGCTTCTAACTACTGAAAAGTGATTTTGAAAGTATTTGGTAAGGCAACTTCTATTTTTATAAAAGTAATTTTAAGTTAAAATGAGCCGAAATCTAAAAGCACCTCAGAGAATGTTTTTAGATTATAACTTCTACTTTTCAGTTAAAAATTTTTTGTAAAAATAATTTATTACCTTTATTTTATAATTTAAAATTTAAAAATATTAATTATATATATGGAAAATCAATTTTTTTGCAAACACCACTTATAAGTTTTTTAGTAGATTTTAGCTTTAAATTACAAACACTCTTAACTTTTACTATTCATTTTTAAAATTAACTTCTCAATTTCTCTACGTAAAAATCACTTATTTTTAAAATAGAAGCAATGCAAAACACCCTCTTAGTCTTTTTATTTCATAATCTTTTGATGACGTAACAATCCATGATAGCAACTACATAAAGCCACTAATTATATATTGCATATTGGAAATTGTGTAATATGTATATATATATATTTATTTATTTATCTATTTATTTATGTATTCGATTTTGAGTACGATGGCATGTATGATAGCTTTTAATGTACGTAGCTAATCTAACCAAGATTGATCCATCAAAAATTACGCTAGACAAAATAATATCATACCTTGTTTGACATGAAACTTGGATGTTGCATAATTTTTAGGGATAATTACACTTTGCCCCCTGAACTATACGTATTTTTACACTTTACCCACCGAACTTTTTTTCGTTTCAAACCACCATACGAACTTTTCGAAAATTTGCACGTTGCCCCCTTGAGTGGTTTCCGGTGGAATATTCCGGAATATTCCGGCCACTGTTCACCACGTGAAACGCACGGTCATTTTTATGTGAGATGGAATATTTACATTTTACCCCCTAAACTTTGCGATATTTACACTTCACCATATAATGGCCGGAATACTTCACCGGAAACCACTCAAGGGGGTAACATGCAAATTTTCGAAAAGTTCGTATGGTGGTTTGAAACGAAAAAAAGTTCGGTGGGTAAAGTGTAAAAACTCGTATAGTTCAGGGGGCAAAGTGTAATTATCCCTAATTTTTATTCTCCTGATTGATATAGTATACTAACGTGGATTGATACAATAATTTTTATTTTGACCTTTGACATGTTATGAAATTTTGGGGGCTAATTTGTAATTGGAAAGATAAAGTGGAAGGCTAACAATATAATTACACAAAACGCCGTAGCCATTTTTGCCCCAGAAATTGATAGCCCCTTTCATCCACCTGCAATTCCGATCATCAATAATCATGACAATAGATTGGGCTCGAAATAACACTAATCTCACGTATCTAATGTGAAATTGAACTAGATCAAATATCATAATATCTCTTATGTTTACATATTACGTATGTTCTAAAAATAAATAGCAAGAAACTCAACTATTTATATTATAAATAAGTATGACATATTATATCATATAAAAATTCAAGTAAATTTATTAAACAACATTATATATATATTATAAACGAACCTAATATTCAAAGTAAGATTATTATTTTACTTATATACATAGGTACCATTGTTTTATCTTTTTTGTATTTATTATAAATATTGTGATATTCCTTATCATATGATATTAATTTAACAAGTCGGGTCAACAAGAGGCTGCCTCCAAATAAACAGGAATCTTTTTAAAGGACGAACAAATCTTTTTTAAAGTGATATTTATTCTAAATATCAATTCTCAGTAAAAAGTGAAAAAAAAAAATGTGATTGAAAATGCATCAATTGTTGTGGTCATGTAGACATAAACGCACCAAATGATCTAATTAAGACAAGATTTGATGACTAATTGATTATAACATTCCCCATATTATAATTATTTGTTCTTTTCTTGTCCTTAATATAGAGGGAATACGGATAACCACCTCAACACTCTTTAAGTTTAATTTAATTACACAAACACCCTCAGTAACTTGTAAAATTACAATAATACTCTATGTCATTTATTCAGCTTGTGAAAAATTCAACAAAGCATGCATAATATTACCAATAAATTCCTAATAAAAATTCTACTTGTAATATTTTAATTTAAATGTTTAGAATTCTATTTGTAATATTTGAATCCACATTTGATTTTCAGGGATATAATTATAATTATAAAAATAGCTATTTGCCACGTCATGGATTAGTAATAGTTTAAGGTCCTGCAGCTTTACAAGTGCACAGTCTCCCAAAAATCTAAACTTATTTGGAAGAGACTTTGAAATGAACCAAAAAAACAACCAAAGGAAAAAGGAGAAGACGGTGGTAAAAGCTTGCAAATAATTTGAGATAAAGGAAAAAAGGGGAGCGAATATTGTGGCAAGAAGATATATGGACCCATATTTGTTTCACCTTTATTTTTATTATTTTTCATGATTGGTGTGCTTATAGCCCAATACTCGTGTGTTGAATGGGAAGCTTCAAATTTAGGGACAATTACCTCAATACCCCCATAAGTTTGATATATTTATCAAAATATTATCTAATATTTAATAATTGCAATTACACTCCTAAAAATTCGAAAACATTACAAGTAGACTCCTTGCACAATGAAGTATAAGTGTAATTATGCATGAGCCCATTGGGTGTAATTGTAACAATGCATAAGCGATAGAGAGTATCATAATAACTATCCAAGCTTCAGAAGGTGTTTGAATAATTATATCAAACCTCAAGAGGTAAAGAGATAATTATTCCTAAAATTTATTTCATAAATTGATTTGATATTTTCATATTTTCTGGGAGTAACTTTTCTTATAGTTTGAAAATTAAAATAACTCTATCTATCACTAAATTAATAATAATGATTTAGTCAATTCTTATACTCTGGAAGGGTCTAATTGTAATGTCACTACAAGAAATTTAAGTAAATCTTATGATTCAGTCAACAATTATTTGTCTTCTGTATCCCAATTAAAGGGATAATTGCCTCAAAACGCCTGAGTTATTGTTTGATTACATAAAAAATCCTTATAATTAATTGTCTTGCATATATTACAATGAGGCACCTTGAAACTGTGCCAAATTGATTAATGGAAATATTACAATTAGACTTCATATTAATCTAACGATATAAAATATTATTGTAATTAATTTCTTAAATTATAAGAATATTTTTGCAATTCAGCCAAACCTCAAGGACATTAAAGTAATTATCCCTAAACTAAGTGAAGGAAGTCTTCACCTAATGCATTTTGGCTTGAATCTTTTAAGGGTCAAATAGCTTATGTGTTTAACATCAAACCTAATTACATTATCCTTTCAAAGCAATAAATTGTTGCTTCTTTTTTCAAATTTGCAAACCCAATAAATGGTCTAACTTTTCCAAACGTGTTAGAGCCCTAGCCACCAAATCACTAGCAATGGGATTACTTTCAAGTGCTTCAAATGCTTTGAATTACTTTATAACCATATTGACCATAACTTTTATTACACCTCCTTTCAAGTATATGCAATGGCATGGCATGAGATAGAGGGTGTTTATATTTGTTTCTTAAAAAAGTATTTATTTGATTATGAATGGTTAAATATCTTTTTTAAGCGTTTGAAATTTTGGTTATATTTACACTTATGCCGTAAGTTACCTAAAATTAATCAATAATAATATATAATTTTATAAGCAATTTTGGAGTTGGTTGTGAAATGTTGTAAGCTATTCTTAATAAAAAATAAATTATACATCAAAATAGGAAAGTAAAAGCAAAGTTCGAATTCAAAATACTTTTTGTTGACTTATAATGAATTGTTTGTTGGCTATTTTAAATGCCAAGTACTTTTGATTATAATATATTTTTTTCAACTTTTAACAAAAATAGGTAATTATGCATTTGTATAATATATTGCAAACGCCACTATTGTCAGAGATATCTAAATATTAACTAAAAGTAATTCTTCAATATGCTAGTTTCAATAATTATCATCCGTTACACTTGTTCCTAGTTGCTTTGATTTGATTTAGTTGGTCATAGTAATATATTAAAAAGTAATATATTAAGTTGTTCACTATCGATCAGTAGTAACGTGTGTGCAATGTCGAACTTGTTTTGAGCAATTTTTTTGTCTAAATACTTTATGAGTTTTACCTATATTATAAAATACTTTAAAATAACTTATAAACTGGCAAACACTATTCGACGAAATAAATAATAGAAGAAGACATGTATTCAATGTATATGCATGGCTTGTTAACAGCCATAATATAAGCTATTAATTTTTGCAAACAACTTATTTACCCACAAGTAGTCAACATATTAATTATTATGCTTTTCAACCATTGTATATATAAGTAGCAATCATAATCTATTTTGAACAACTTACTTAGGCATGTACAAGCAGCCATCATATGTCAATTTTCTTTCATAATTAAGATTCTCTCATTTTATTTTTTTCAATTTTTGTGAACAACCTAATAAGTGAGTAGCCATCATCGTACATTTATGTTTTTTTTCTATGTGCTCTTTTCTTTAATTTGGTTATCTATATTTTTTAATAAAGTGTGAGACCCTATTTCGTATGGCGTCAAGTGCTTTTTCTAAAATATCCCTTTTTTTAATATTTTCTTTTAATAGTAGTGTAACTAACACTATATGTCCCTTACATCACATCCCACAATCCACTCCTATATATTTTAAAAAATATCTTCTACATATATTAATAAATTCCATATTGTTATTTTTTATGTTGAATAATTTACCATATTAAGTTTTAATAAATAATTTTATTAATAGACATATTTTAAATAATTTAAAAATATAAGTGATTAATGAATTGTTTTAAATTTTAAAATTTTAAAATATGGTCAAAATTTATATGTAAGTATTATGTTTAAAGATAAAGATTATTAAGTGCACACACATCGAGTGTGCACCAATAGCTAGTAATTATTAAGATTCTCATGTTATTTCACACATGTTATTATAAGACTGATAATTATTAATCATAAAATAGCTGGAGATCCGACCTCACAACTAATGGAAAGATTAAAGTTAGTGAAAAGGAAAAAAAATAATAATAAATTCAAAATATAAAATAGGAAGAATAAAGAAACAAATATAACACATATCTATAAATGTATTTTATGTATCCGTTTTTGTGGAGTTTATAGTGCCACATAATCTTTTATATTGTTATCTATTATTTTTATGGTATTATTTGAAATAATTATAATTCGGTAGTAATATATTGAGAGAAAATGGTTAAATTATTTAAGAATATTTAATTTTATTTTTCAGTAATGAAATTTAATCTCAAAAAAACAATATCGAATATAGTAACTAAGTGAAAGCATCATAGTAGAAAACTAATATTTGATATGGCACAAATAATTAGTTATGCTACTATAAACCCTAAAACTTGTTCAATCTACTCATGATTAACGCACACAAACGTTTCAACCATTTGTTTTCATGATTTTGTACATCTTCTAAGGAAATCATATTCAACTTTAAACGTTATTTTGTTTTCAAGAAAGGAGAAATATCAGTGTAGAAATTATCTAACACTACTTGTCCATATAGAAATATAAACCCTACTTTCGGAAGAGCAATTTCAATGCGTCAATATATCATACCGAAGAAGCTCATTTTGTTCCCAATTAAGAGGAAAACACACACTTTTGATATGAGATGTCCATAAAGAGATAAAAATGCCTTCTAAGAATAAAATGTAGTTTCAACACACTAAAATGGCTTAAAATGTTGACTACTCATAGTAGTGGTGTAGTGGGCATGTGTAAATGTACCTTATAATGACAATATAATGTTGCCTTTAGAATGGAAAAATTATAGTTTGGAGTGGTGGTTGATTTGTGAAGATTTGACAATAATAGGGAGAGGGATGGGGGGACATTTGACTTGGTCAATCTTAGAGATGATAATGAATTAGGGCAGAATATGATTCATGAATTGGACTTCTATCTTGATTAGACTTTAGGGATGATAATAAGTTAAGATAAAATTTAATTCGTAATCGTCTGCTTGGTTGGACTTTAGGACAACAATCAAGTCTTGGTGCTAGTATGGCATTTTATCTTTTGAACTCAAACCTAACTGATATAATATTCTATGTGTGTTTATCTGCTACGGATATTTGTGTGATTTAGATCAATTTATAAATATATCATGAAAAAGGAGTATGCTTATTCATATGTAAATATATATATATATAAACTAAAACTAATAATAAATAGTTTATGCTTTTAGTAACTGTTTGAAATTTACGGTTTTTCGCTTTTTTGAAAATCAAAACTTATAGAAATAAATTTGTAAATGAATGGAACTTTATTAATAAATTATTTTCTCACACTTTTAAAAACTAGGTTGATATTGAATTTTTTTTTTCCCAAAAAATGGACTTGGCAATTGGATATTCTTAAGTAATTTAAGAGCAAATAACAATGGGTTGGATAATTTTAATAAATTTACCAACGGGTATAATTACCCGTACTGTATTGAGTAAGAGGCAATAAACCCATTACCCATGGCTACAAGTAATGAACAACCCGCAAGTACCCATAATAAATTGTTTTTTATTTTTCATATTTTTAAATTGAATTAATATATATTATTTAATGTACATAATATCATTCAAACACTAACTAAAGAAATATAATACAAGAGATCACACATTTCAAATATCATATTAACTTGTATTTCTATTAATCTACCGTTAAAAAAATGAGGAGAATTAAAATAAGAGTAATATTTAACATAAAAAAAAATTATTTAAATATGATACACATGGATACTCGTGGGTTGGATAAAAAAAAGCAGTCACCTAATGACAGATAATATATCCTGCAATTTATTGCGTACACAATATAAGGCCCATTAACTGCTTTTTTTATTGTTTTTTTTTTTTTGGGTACCCATGAATATGAGTGATTTTTGAAGAGAAAAAAAATAAACTTCTTAATATTTGAAGAATTAAAGCAGGGCCTAACAAGTCAAACCCACAATTCTAGGATTCGAAATAATTGGTCCCAAATTCATAAAAGTACTGACGGATCAAAAACACAATAGGCATTCAACACTTTGAAAGATTCAATCTTTTTTCCTTCATTATCAGCCTTATTATTGCCTTATGTTTGATAAATATAAATTGAGCATATAAAACTTTAGATAAACAATGATAACACTTTACCAAATACTTCCCAGCTATGCACTAAAAATGCATCATTTTTATCAAGAAAGCCATCAATACGAATGGCTATTACTTGTTTCCTAAGGTGAAGTCCCAGAACTCATATTATAAAACGCTATAAAGCAACTTATTTCCCCAGTAAGCAACTTAACACAGAAGCAGCTTATCCAAACCTTATTGCTGGTTGCATGCTACTTGATGCACCATCGGGTCGTCATCTTCATCGTACGCCTCTCGTTGTCTTTGCTGCTCCTTCTGCCTCATCTCTTCCTCGATATCAACATCAATCAAAGTTGTTTCCTCACATCGAGCCAGTACTTTATTGGATAAGCGCTTATCCGACTTCACTGGCAAAACCATCCTCAACATTTGCGACTTCTCGGGAGAAAGAAATCCGGAATTGGGGAATTCAACATTGAAATGGATAATTAGTCGTCCTCTAATGAAGGGTCTTTTGTAGTGTGGCATACCCTCGTCGTTTATCGCCTTGCAGTAATCTGCAATAAAATCGCCGTCCAAACAACACTTTATGAACGATGAAAACAAAAAGTCGTATATAACCAGGGAATTTGTGTGGTTTTGGATAAGTACCGGGCTTAAAGACTTCCCCGGGTTTCGACTTGATCAGAAGTTTCCTCCCGTCAAGATGAGTTAGGACAAACTGAAACCCGCAAAGAGCCTGTCTTAAATTAAGGTTGTGTTCGATGTGGAGATCATCCGAGTTCCTTTTGAACTTGGGGTGTTCCCTCTGTTGCAACATGATGACAATGTCTCCCGGGATAGTGTCCGGCTGCAAAACCATTTGACAAAATGAAGAGTATTCTTGATCAAAATTCTCATTTTGGAATCAGATTTCATACAAACTATCAGTTTATATCTGCAATCAAATTCGATCCAGACCACATCAATAAAAAACATCAAATCCTATTTAACTGCGTGTATAAGTTCTCCAAACTAAGGGTGCTTGCTTACCACTTCGAAGTAGGATAAAATTATTAAGGGGGATGGGTTAATAAATAAATAAAAACTCTACGTCTTAAAATCACAGATATAACCTTGACGTTTGCCTCCACGTTTTATAGATTTCACCAACTGAAAAATGATTTGGGATCTTATTTTTGTTTAGCTATGTTAAGACAAACTCCTCATAGTTTAGACTTTTTAACATGTTTTAACTTTTCACATGTTCACATCTTTCATTGGGGGGCGAGGGGTATCTATAATTTTGAAAGATATAGAGGTTCTTTTGCTATCAAGCCTAACCTCAGGAGTTGTTTTCGTAATTTTTATATACATATATATATATAAAAGAAAATTTATTCAAACTTACAGCTTCGTCTGATTCTCCCGAGAACACGATCTTCTCATTATGTTGCATCCCTTTCTCGATATGCACTTCCAACACCTTAGTTTCCTGTGTAACCTTCATGCCTTTGCACTGAGAACATTTATCTCTTTCGCTAATTGATTCTCCTATATCATTAAAGAAGATATATTCACATTTTCACCACCTTTGTCGGATTTTGCTGTTTTGTTGTGTGGAGAGTAGAAAAGCAGAGAACGGGAAGATATTCAATAAATACCTGATCCTCTGCATGCAGAACAAACATGTTGAACACGTTGGATCATGCCAGGTCCTATCTGTCTACTAGTCGTCCTTACACCCGTACCCTGGCAGCCATGGCATCTCCCCAAGCTTCCACTCTTTGAACCTTTCCTGATAGGTTTAAAATGCATATAAGGACACGTTAACAAAAACAGCTCCAAAAATAATAATAAAAAAATACAAAATCGTTTGGTAAAATGTGGCAAGAAAGCATATGGATTCATAAGATTTCAAGTTCTACTCCAGAAATTTGACTCAAATATGTTATAAGCCACAATTTTCATGACGACCACAAAATTGATAATTTTACATGATTCACCTTTCCGAAGTCCATTAAAGAGACAACGAGAATAAGGTTTATCACACTAACGATGGAACAATTATGTACAGCCAAAATATTCGAAAGATTCATGCTTGTTCCGGATAGAACCCAACAGAAAACATAAATAGTGACTAAAATCCATCACAAATTGCAGTAAAGTAATTTATTCTGCTCGACACTGAATCATCGTTAAATTTGGCCATAAGAAGATATACCCTTTACACTTGGTGCACAATATGTTCCGAGAAATAGAGAGTTTTCTAGTTGTACCGTTGTACAAGTCCTCTAGAGAAACCCTTA
>JACFYI010003520.1:611604-644057 GCA_014898755.1 Handroanthus guayacan | reverse complement strand
AGCAGTATGACTCAATCTTCGTAAAATCAATTCTTAACATAAAACTGAGCATTTCCTCAACTCAAAACAAATCGAATGGTTATGATATAGAAATCAACTACATCAAACAAGAGGTCTTAGTTCAACATCAACAAATAAGACTTTCTTTTCTTTTCTTTTCTCTATTTTTTTCTTCAAAGCAACAAATAAATTTGTTCAATTGCCAAGTAAGTGAAGCAATTTGGCTATTATGTTTAAAATTTGACCTAGGGATGCTTAAGTCAAGACCTAGGTTTTACCATAACAATCAAATTATAGCAGAACTTTGGATAATTATCATTACATGCACAAATGTTAATTCAATTAAAGGAAAACTTAATTGATTGTATAAAATTACAATTTACAACTAAGCCACCTGAAATTCAGCATTTGGACTGAAAACATTACAGGTAGATCAAGGGGTGTACTTGTAATGTTAAATATACTTTTTTAAGTTTTCATTAATAGAAACTAAGAGCCTACACTAATGGAACTAAATTGAATATCAAGTTTTTTTAAGACTCAAGCTCGAGCTCGGTTCAAGTTCGAGAACCAAACAAGGTCCAACTCGAGTTTGACTCATAGTAAAATTTGAATTCTAGTTTGATTCGACATGTTTGAATTTGAAATTCGAACCATGAACACTAATTCTCACATAGCTCTTCTATTTTCTAGCATCCTATATATATATATATATATCTTTAGATATCAAAATATAATATTATAACAAATACATTAACTAAGAATATATAAAGGTGAAAAAATAAATTTAGATATAAAGGTTTTGTATCATAATAAATATATTAACTAAAATTATACAAATATAAAAATATAAAAAGGCTTGCGAGCTGGACATAGTAAATTAGATTCGAATGCCATTTAAAAAATTCTCGAATCAAGCTCAAAAATTTTGAATTCGATCCAAGCCATTTTTCAGACTGGCTCGAAAAGCTCGCGAACTGGTTCGATTTGTTTGCACCTCTACCTGAAGCTAATGGAAGGAAGTATTATTACAAATTGCAAGGGCGACTTTGCATATGTAGTAGTGGGGTCACTTGACCCTACTCAAATTCATTTTGTTAAGGAATGTATATATATTAATCTATATAAATTTTAGGTTTAATATTGGATGACGTCACTTTTTTCTTTTACCCTACTTTTATTTTATCTTGTTGACCCCCATTTCTTATTATCTCATTTTCCTCATATTCCTTTGATAAACCTTAGTCATACTATCTCTCATTCCTCTATTTTCCTTTTTTGCTCCAATTGCTAGCCCAATTGTTGTCATATTTTAAATTTTCTGATTGTTGGGTATTGGGAAAATTACATTTTGTGAAAATGCAACATCCTAAGCTTTTCAAAGTCATTTGAATCAAGATAATTTGATTTTTGTAGGATATAATGTGAATTTTTAAAATTTGTGCGGTTCTATTAGAGATATTGTGATTGTCATATTTATTTAAAATCATGTAATATGTTTATGAATTTTGTATTGGCGTTCTGCATTTTATAATTTCTTAAGAATTTTTATAATTTATTTGAATTATTATGAAGTTTGAGAAATTCCAAACTATGTAAAAGATGTAAATTTTCTTAAGATATGAAAAATCGTAAATAATGCTTGACCCCAATTACCAATATTTCTAGAGTTGTCACGGGCTAATTGGATTAGTCAATCTCAATCTCGCTTATCAATGAGCCCTTCAAATGTCATTCATCAAAATTAAAAAAAAAAAAAAAAGAAAGAAAAAAGAAATGATAAAAATAAAAATAAAAATAAGTGAACCCTGCGTCACGTGCGTACACTCTTGGCACGTGTTCCGTTAGCTGGCGCCCAAAACGTGATCCCCCCAACCATGCACACATACACTGTTTTGTTTAAAATGCCTCTATAACTGTAAAGGTTGGAGAAAACACAATTGGAATGCATAAGCTTTTGGCCATGAACGGCATTAAGAGAAGTGGGTTAACTATTTTGCGATCATCGCTTAGAGCTTCATCAAATGCTGATGTGGGTTTCGCCGGATTTTCATCCTTGGCAACGGAAAAATCAGTGACAACTGGTGATTTCTTCAAAAGGGTATGTGAATGAAAGATTTGGTGTTCGTTGCCGTTCTGTTTCTTGATATTGATGTGTTCGACATGAAATTTGATGCTTGCATATATGTTTTATGATCGATATTACTTATAGTTTAGTTTTCTAGTTGAAATTCTCAAGAATGACGGGAATGTCAGTTGAAGTTTCTTCAGCATTGCATTTTGTATGTAAATCTGTTTCTGCTATACTTTTGTCTAGCAGTTATGTTTATGAATTTCAATGTATCCCTCTGCATGGTTTGAGTTCAGTGATTTTCTTGAAAATTATGAAGTTTTGTGAGCAATTTTTTTTTTTGGTTCTAGTTTTGATCTTTATATAATCTGAGAGTGCGTTAACTTCTTAAACCTTTTCAGTAAATAAGTTACTAAGAAAATAAATTGAAAGATGGTTATCGGCTGGATTATTACCACATTTGAGTAAGAGGATAACAGCTAAAATTCTTTTTGCTTAGCTAGAGAGTGCTGTATCTGCATGTTCTAGGCTTGTTATTCAAATTTGCAGTGCAAAAGATATCATTCTTCCTTGTGGAAAGTGTAACCATGTTTTTCCATGTTAATGAAAGAAACACTTGTCTTGGTTTGTTTCTTTAGGAACGGTAATTACTTGATGTAGGTCGACACCTAGCAGTGCAGTTGGTAGATTAGAAAGAACAGCGATTGCAACTTTTCCCCTGTTAAGAGAAACCACCATTTACATTGCTAATTAATATTTGGAATCCTCCCTTTCGGTTCTACAGAGCAGGGATGGACATTCTTTTATCCATCACTCAGCATTTCAACTAGCAACGAGCTCTGGACAGAATATGAGAAGTTGTTGCTTGATTAGATGCTTTGCATCCAACACTACGGAGTTAAACAAACAAAAAGAATCAGAGGTTTGTCCTCAAGTTAAAATTTTCAACCTTTACTGGTACTGCAAAATGTTTACTGTAGAACAAGCGGATGATCTGATGTTATTGTGCCAACATGTTGTTGGAGAATCCTGTTGCACTTATTGTTAATTTGTGGATACAAAGAAAAAGATTTTCAAACAGACCTCCCTTGACGGCCAGTTGTAGCTATTTTAATCTGACTATGAGTAATGGATATTTTTATCATCTTTGTCCAATCTAGTGCCATTTGGTTGACATATATACTTTAGGCTTCAAAGGTGAGATTGTAGTACACATAAATTTAAAACCCGGGATTTAACATATTTCACAAGTTATGCTTTCCCATAGTATCTAAATCAGATTGTGCTATCTGATATAATCGAGTGTTTTTGAAGTGACTATTGTCTCCATGTTTGCATGGAGTGTTTCTTGAACTACGCACCTCTAAGAACAAAATTCCCATTAAAATTTTTAAACCTTTCATCTTGTTACATGTTAATAAAGATTAACAGTCATTCATATTACTTTTGGTTGTGAAGAATTTCGTTTTTGCCTTTGGAATACAAGACTTGGCTCTTAAATGGCCCATCATCGGCTACATGATAACTCTCCATTCATTCTGTTTGTTCTATGCTAAGAAGCAGGTAACAGATTTGTGATGCTAATGGCTAAGTTTTGGTCATCTCTTTGTTTTTGTTTGTAACTTTGTAGTATATTCCATGGTCATGCTCACATTGGATGATTTCTTTTACCTTCTATGCAGACTCGAAAAGACAAGTCCCTTGATGAGGACCCTTTTGACTATAAGCAAGCTGCTTCTGACTTTGCCGATCTTGTATGTTTGCGTATTGTTCCTCTTGCTGCTGTTGTTGCTCTTTTTGCTAGTACAGAATATCAGGATTTCAATGAATCAAATGTGTAAGTTAAATCAGCTTTGCTACATGAAAATCGGGATTTCAGAAATTGCTTCTCTCTTCGTTCTCTATGACATGCTAGTAAAGACGATCTGTTATAGGTACAAGGTATTCAGCAAGTCTGTGGACAGAGTTCAAAATGATAACCAAGTATGTTTCACCCAATTTCTTTATCATGAATGATTAGCGCTTCATTAACTATAGTTCTGTTTAAAAACTCGACAGCATTCACATGCACAACACACATACTACTCCATTTCTTTAGATGGAGAATCCCAACCGTACTAGGATGCAATAGTTTGATGTTTTATAGGGTGAATATTGAGTGGATTGCAAGTTGAACGAAGTACTTTGACCTTTAACAAAGTTGTAGATGTGTGATTATTAACTAGAGTAAAATTGCTTTAGTTTAATTTCCAGTTGGCTTCATCAGCTTCCTACTTTTGTCCAAATTTTAGCTAGTGAATGATGTTGATCCCTTGGTTTTGCTTTTACTTAATGGTTTTACTTCATTGAAGTGATTCTTTTCTGTATAATTATTGCAATCAAGCAGATTAGAGTTAGAATCGGATCTCCCATCATGGGATATGTATCAAGATTTCCCATCACAGGTGACAGATCCGAACTCAAAAACATTTTGAGTTATCGATGCATTCGAAATAGAACATGGATTGAAGATGGTACGGAACATATAGTGGTAAGTAAAGATTCACTCTTGCTTTATATAAATTTGAAGGAGTACATCAAGTAACTAAAAATATGAAACACAAACTGGTGTTATAGGTTAACTTCCACGTTCATGGACCGAATGGAGATGGTCTAGCTATGTCAATGATGTTCAAAGACAAGGTGGATAAGCAGTGGAAGTTCAAGTACTTAATCGTTGAACTTGAATCACCTGCCCGTGCTCAAATTGTGCTCGAAGAGCCTGAGGGCATACGGTTGATCCGTACGGTTTAGATGTTTGGGCCATAAACAAACATCCTTAACTACAATAACCAGTATTAAGGCATTGACATGTCCAAACACCAAGATAACATTTAGCTAGCATTTAACTACAATAACTAGCATTAAGGCATTAACCTATCTCAGGACCAAGATAACATTTAGCTAGCATTGAACTTACTACATCAAAGGAAACTATTTTGATATTCTCTTTTATGATTTAGGGTTTACAATATTTGCTCGTCTCGGTCATCCACTATCTCTTTTTCAAACCACCTTCATGAATTATCTCCTCTCAGTTCCACCAACACTTTTTTTTTAAAAGCAATTACATTCGATTAATATATTTAAAGATCAAATACTTGAACTAATACAAGATAAATCTACCCACAATTTAGAACATATGTTTTTATATTCTTCTGAGCTAAATCAATCTAAATTTGCGAAATTTTTGTTCTTGTATTCCAAATAATTTTCCAAATAATCCTGAAAATCTCAAATTCATCCAGCACTATGGAATTGTTGATGGAACTGAACATCAAGATCATCCAAGTCAAATAACCACACCAGAAGGTAACAAATACAAATGCTTACGAAAAAAAGGGAAAAAAGAAAAGGAAAAAAAAAAAAAGAAAAAAAATACAAATTCTCACATAACTCAAATTAACACAACAATAAGATTCAACATGAACAACTAACTAAAATAGCTTGATGCAGATAAAATTATGGCAAGAAAGCACTGGATTCTTAAACAGCAACTTATCATCGCAAACTTTGGGATGTTGAAAATTATTAGATTAAAATACAGACACTCGTCTAACTTATAAGGTCAAGTACATTTTGTCTCTTAATTTTTTTGAATGTGTGATTATCTCCCTAACCATTGCAAAATATTCAATATCACCCCTAAAACTCAAATTTGGCCCTCCGACTATCTTCCATGCAAGTACAGTGGGGATGTTTCAATAAGGATATCTCATTCTGATAAAATTAGAGCTAAATTTAGATTACATTAGCGCAAAATTAGGAAAAAATAAGGCTGCAAAATGAGGGTTAAATCAAGTAAATCTTTACTGAAATACCCTCACTACTCTTTTGTTAAAGAGGGGCTTTGTATAGATATCCCCATAATATTCCACTCGATTTGAATTTTAGGAAGGGAAACCAAATATTTTGCAATGATTCGGGGGATAATCGCATCTTCTAGAAAGTTAAGGGGCGAAGTGCAACTGACCCTATCAGTTAGGGCGGGTGTGCATTTTACTCAAATTGTTGTGTCACATATAGTTAATGTAAAAGATAAGGCATTTGTGCTCAGGATGTTTTGTGAGTGTACGTTCAACTCAAGGATTATTTTCAACTCAGGAAAAATGGTCACGAGTTGAGAATGAGTTGTGTTGTGGATTTCGGATTTCGGATTACGATAGTTGACCTACTTTTGCTTTCAAGTGAATACGAAACGAATATAAAAACTTTTAAGTTGAGTTTGAATTAAGGCTTGTTAGAATGATTATTCGAATGGGATTCAACTTGAACAAAATATTATAATATTATTAATTCAATCCAATACGATACAAATGTGACTCTCAGGTTCAAGCGTTTGATTGTTCGCAACTGAAATCAACTATGGAATTTGACATGGTGCGAGGATTGAGGAGGCTGAACAGTGAACACCCCCACCACGAAAAAAAAAAAGGGGAAGGAAAGGCGGACACTTTGTCACGTGCGTATACTCTTGGCACGTGTTCTGCAAGCAAAAGTGCAAAACCCCCAAGGCTTTCTGTTTCGCTCGTTCAGCCCCCAGTTCTCTCCCTTTATTGCTCATATTTCTGATTTCTAATTTCTTTACGAGGGATTTACAGATTTAATAACCAATTCATGCTGTTATCATTCAGTTTCTAGGTGGTGACTGTGTAATTCTAAGTTCTTGCATTCTGTTGAAAACATAGCGTAGACAGAAAGCATTGAAAAAATTGCTAAAAATCTGAAAAACACGAAATAAATAGAGAAGAATCCTGCGAACTATATACAGAGACGATGCACCGCATTAAAAGAAGTGGGTTTTCAGTGAAGACTAAATGGTTAAGTATTTTGAGATCATCGTACAAGGGGTCCGAGAATGGGCCGTCAAACGCTGTATCTGATGTGGGTTTTGCGGAATTTTCATCCTTGGCAACAGAAAGATCACTGACAAGTGATTTCTCCAAAAAGGTATGTCAAAGATTTAGTTTTCATTGCTGTTTTGGCTTTAGGTAATGTGTTTGCTTAGTTCTTGTTTGTAAATGGTGTTTGATGTTAATCCTGTCTTTTATTTGGTGCTCATTGTGCAATTTCATGGGTGTTAAGTAACTGGAGAAGGGAATGTTTTTGTGTATGTTTATCAAGAGGAATGAGTATTTGCCTATTTGGATATAGAGGTTTTTAAATTTTGCTTGTGTGTCCGAATGAGGTTATTTATGCTATCGAAATTTGATGCTTGTGGATGTTTTGTATAATCAATATTGATTATGAACTAGTTTTCATGATGAGATTTTCCAGCATGTGCTGTTGAGTTCTCCAAGAGTGATGAGAATGTGAATTGAAGTTTCTTAGCCATTGCATTTACTTCATGATACCTATGTAAGGTCTCATTCTGGTATACATCCAGTCTAGGTGTTGTGTCTAAGAATCTCTATGTTTTTACCGTAAATGGTTAGAGCTTCAACGATTTCCTTAGCATTACGAACTTTAAGTCGAGTTTCTTAAAATACATGGGTAAATTTTTTGTTCTAGTGTGGACTAACGTCAAAGTGCATTAATTTCCTACATCTTTTTAGTTAGTCAGTAAGTTATTGGAAAAATGAAACTAAAACATGACTATTAGCTGGATTAGCAATACATGTGTCATAGATTGAGACGATAACAGCCTGAGTTCTTTTCGCTTAGCTACATAATGTTGTCCTGCCTTTTTAGCTTGTAATTTGAATTTTCAGTGCAAAGTATATCATTCTTTGTTGCGGAAAGTGTGAGCGTAGTCTCCATGTTAATTAAAGGAACACTTGTCCCTGTCTGTTTCTTGAGGAATGGTAATTACTGGATGTAGCTCGATCCCAGGCAGTGGAGTTGGTAGATCAGAAAGACTAGCAAAGAAAACTTTTCCCTTTTTAGGAGAAACCACTATTTACAATGCTAATATTTGTAAGCGTCTCTTTCTGTTTTAACCTTTTAAGAGAAACTGCTATATTTGTTTATAATCAAAATGACTTTATTTATTTAGTATTTATTGCATGTCAATTGTCATGATTAAGTCAGAATACTGCAGTTAATCTGTATTTGCTTATGTGATACTTGGAGCTCACACATGTTTAGTAAAGATAATTTTCTTCTCTATTTTGCAGGTTGCTCGTCAAGTTGGTGGTTAGTAGATACTTTCTACTATTGAAAATCATAATTGCCCTTCGAAGCCCTTATGTTGAAAGTGCTAAATAATTCACTTTGGCACTATTACAAAATCTATTTCTTTCATTTTTGGCCTGTTTTCTCCTTTCATGCAATATAGCTAATAACTTTTCATTTACTTTACTTCCTATCCTTTTTTTAAACTTTATTAAAAGGTAGACATAACAATTTTTTTACAGTACCCATTCATCACGGACATCTAGTCTGCATGAGGAACTTCCTAGTGACCACAGGATGCATTTGTTGCTATGACTTGAATCACATGCTTAGGATGTTGATTTCCTGAATATCATAGATTTTGGTTTTATTTTTAACTTATCTTATTCGTTCTCGAAGAAGGGGGTTGGGGGTCGGGGGGAGTGGGGCAGGGAGGAGATTGTATAAAAAAGTAGTTTATAGTTGACTCCCTTTTAATGGCATTCACTGGTAATCATTTTGGCAGGGTACTCTATCCTACGCAGAGATCAGTGGACCAGGCGACATGCTTTGATCTACCAGTCATCATTTCAACTTGCCGCAAGCGCTGGACAAAATATCAAAACTCCTTGCTTTGTTAGGTGTTTTGCATCCGAATCTACACAGTCAAACAAGAAAAAAGAGTCGCAGGTTTGTGTCAATATATTCCCACGTTTGCTTGTATTGCAAAATATTACTCTTTAGAAGAAGCAGATCGATATTATTCTGCTAACATATTGTGGGAAGATATGCTGTTGCATTTATTGCCAATCATGGATGAAGAAAGGATTTCAGACAGATATCAATGGCCAGTTGGAGCTATTTTAATTTCATTAGTTCTGTTTTTTTATGCTTAGAAGTAACCATGTTAATGATGCTAATGACAGATTTGCTCATCTCTTTGTTTTGCTTGTTAGTTGTAACTTTGTAATATATCCTATTGCTGTACTCACATCAAGGGATCCCTTTTACCTTTCATTGACAGACCCGGAAAGATATATCCACTGTCGAGGACCCCTTTGATGCCCCAACATATAACATCCCGGAGAAGCCAGTGACGTTTACAGAGGGAGCTTCGTATAGTATTGTCATTCTTGCAGGTCTTGGCATTGCTGCTGCTGCAGCATATGGGGTTTTCAAGGAACTTATATTTGAACCAAAGGAGTAAGTTAAATTGTTTATGTTGCATTAAGATAGGGTTTCCAGAATTTGTTTTTCTATTGTTTTGTATAATATTTAACTTTAACGATGCTTTATAGGTACAAGATATTCAACAAGGCTTTGGAAAGAGTTCAAAATGACAGCCAAGTATGTGTCACTCAGTTTCTTTATCATGAAGTAGTACATGCTTAATTGTAGAACTGTAGAATGAAAATGCCGCCTTCCTAGGTGAAAATTAGTTGAGCCCAATAGAGATGAATGGTTTACTTATTGGCGTTGAATTTAATTTACCTTTTCTCAACCACAAGACCTTAGAGTGAAGTAGAAGTCCTTTAATAACGAAATTGTAGATGTATAGCCAAAAAGTGCCTCGTTTGAAAACTCAATCCAATTGGCTTCATAATCATTAGCTTCTGTTTCTGGCTTGATTTTTGGCTAGTGAAGCTGGCCCCTTGCTTTTGCATTCACTTCATGTTTTACTTCATTTCTAAGTGATTCTATCCACTGTACTTATTTCTATCAAACAGGTTAGGGTTCGAATCGGATCCCCCATCACAGGCTATGGGTCAGAAAGCAGAAATCGTGCTGCTCGTCAGCGCATTCCCAATAAAACATGGACCGATGAAGATGGTGTTGAACATATAGTGGTAAGTAAACATTTAGAATTGCAATATGTAACTTCATAGAAGTACATCAATTAACTGAACCTATTGAATACAACCCGGTATTATAGGTTAACTTCCACATTCGTGGACCACATGGAGCTGGCAAAGTTTACTCAGAGATGTTCAAGGACAAGGTGGACAAGCAGTGGAAGTTCATTTACTTAATTGTCGAAGTCACATCACCTTCCCCAGCTCAACTTATGCTCGAGTCTTACGTTCCAGCCTAGAGCGTGCGGGTGATCATTTTGATTGGTCCCGTTTTGATGTTTTGGCCATTCGAGCTATGCCCATCAACCAACCTTGTTCAGTTGATGCTTAGGTTGTTGAATTGAGGGCTCTTGGCTAGTTTATTCACTAATTTTTCACTCTTTTTCCTTTCATGATTCTGGATGTTTATTGTTTTGCTTCCTTTTCTCCTTTGACCCTTTTGAATTAGAAGATTTCTTTGGAAAATTGTGGTACATTTATTCAGATGTATGAGAACACAAAATTTTGTTTAGATTATTATCTTAAGTTTCTTGATTTCATTTTGTAAGATGGCTGCCTTTATTTCTCACAGTTGCTGGTGTGTTGGAGTAACCTGGTGATTGTTCAACTTAAACAATCAAATCCTGCTGCAGCAACCAGTCTTGGTTTTCATAGTGAAATTATAATCAACAGCTAGACAAATGGAGTCCATCTATATCAGAAGCAAGGATAGCTACTTCTTTCACAGAGGAAAACGGCCAAGGTTCATTCAGATAATTTTTGTAAAGCATCAAGAATCATCATATCAAACTCAGATAACTTCCAAAGTAAAGTTAGAGCTAAAGGTCTCGTGTTAGAGACTCGGGAATTCCTAGATGAATCATGTCTAAACATTCGCCCTAAAATGGTGATGTATAACTACTATGTGTTACACTAGTTTCTTGTAGTTCTCCACGCCTTTATCTCCAGAGAAGTCTTTAAGACCATGAAAAGTAGAGGAAGGCCATCTCCATTCAAATTGGGGAATCAATGTATTCAAAATGGTCTACTCATCGCGTGCCCTGGGACATAATCCTAGCCCAGTTCTGATATTTGCACCTAAAGCCTTCATGTCTTCCACCTACAAGATTCACAGCAGGTGCAGTTAGCCAACTCTTATCAGTAAATATTCTAGTAGATCAGATAATTCACTTCAAACTGCAAAGAAAGGCAACTAAATTTTGAAGTCAATGCAAATCATTTTGAAGTTAATTTTTTTCAGATTTTGTACAGTTCAACCATTTTTGAGATAAAAGTATGGCTGAATGCAGTAAAAGAGCTCCAGCTAATTTTGATGTTCTACTTCCTAATTTGATAGGGTGCAAACACCAGCTCAAGCATGAAGGCCAAACTAACACCAAACTGTCGGGTTGCCAAGCTTCCAATTTTGTTTGAACTGTCTAGTTTTGATTCAATCTTGAACTAGAACTTGAAATCTGCCCATTATCCGGCTCAGTTTCATTCGTTTACACCATATTTTGAGATGGCCATTCATAATCACTTTCTTCCAACCAAATAATGTCACCAAACGTGTACAGCATAAGATCATTACAGTCTCAATGATCGGATACTAAAATGGTAGCAATTCAAAAATATAATCCACAAGAGCTTATCTTATGCACATAGAAGCTGCTCTAAATCCATCTAGATTTATAGTCACCATCTCTATATCCCACCACAACTCATATCACCTCTAATTGTATTCTAAGGAAGTATGTATCACCATCTCTATCATCAAGACATTAACATGTCTAAACACCAAGATAGCATTCAGCATTGAACTTACATCATCGAGTGAAATTACTTTTTTCGGGTTTAGGGTTTTGCAATATTGCTCTTCTCGGTCATCCACAATCTCTTTCTCAAAGCATCTCCATTGATATCTCACCACAGACATAAACTAGAAATTTTCTCATTCAGAACAATCCACAATTGGAAGAATATATTTTTTATTGGCTTATGAGCTAACCTCTAATCTAACATTGACAAAATTTTTGTTCCAACATTTATGAAAATCACAAATTCAGCACCATAGAATTGGCGACGCAGCCAAACGTCAAGATCATCCAGGCGAATAACCAAAAAAAAAGGTAACAGATACAAATACTTACAGAGCTGATGCCGGAAGCGCGGAGGGAGGCCATGGCGGCGCAGGCTGCGGCGCCGACGAAGAGGGAAGCGACCGCGAATGCCTTGAAGGGCATGAGGCGCGAGTCACCGGCGTAGCCTTTTCTGAACGCCGTAATGCCCCACCCTAATTGGGCAGTGCTCGCGGCGGCCCACCACCAATACTCGTCTACCACCCCATTCACCAATCTACCTTCATCTTTTTCCTCCATTTCAGTTCCATTTTCACTGTTGCTTGAAAATACTCGTCTTTTTCCCAACCCTGCTGATGTGGGCTGATGGGCTCTCTCTTTTGGGCAATCATTTGAAAATAGGCTTCTCATTTATTGGGCTTCGGTCTAGATAACTTTGTAAGTGGGCTCCTCATTTATTGGCCTTGGGTCTAGATAACTTTATATATGGGCTTCTCATTTATTGGCTGTAGCTTGGGTTTAGATAATAGGCTTTTCACATAAATAATAGGCATAGGGCTGTAGACGGATAAGATTTTGACCCGATCAGTACCCGTTCACAGCCCTACTCAATTGTTTTGGCAGACATTTTTTAATTTTTCTTTTTAAATTATTAATTCTATCATACATGGATTCTTGGATTTGTATACTTATAGTGACCTCCATATATTAATTGGGGAAGGAGTTGATCTATAATAAAAAATTCTTACTGGATTACTTGTTGCAATACAAAAGGTGTGTGAGTTTTTAAATATTTGCCTTCTCAGGGTTACAACTTAGCACGTTGAAATTGTATTTTAATTTAAGAAAATCGCGTCTATATCTGTATTATATATAAAGTATGAGATCCTTTAATAAATATTTTGATGGTGTGTTTCTATATATTATGCCTAAACTAACCCTTTATATTAAATTAATCATATTTTAATTATTGAATCAATTAAATTCAGCTGTATTCTTCTTTAATATAGGTGAGATACATAATGATTATTTTATGCACTCTCATCGAATGTGTACTTAGGCGTTAAATTTGATTAAAAATCTTATGTGAAAAATCCATGTTTTCCCATTTGATTCCCTTTGCCTCTATTATTATCAATTCTCATTGAATTTGAAATTCTTTCTCTTCTGTCCCCTGTTTTGAAAATTAGAAGAAAATGAAAACCAAAAATTTGAAAAAGGAAAAACAGAAAAAGAAAGGGATAATTACCTCCACACCCCCTGAGGTTTGGTATAATTACCATTACACCCCTTAAGGTTTGGTTAATTACCATTACACCCCCTATTGTACAGTTCAACTAATGCATAGTTACAATTACACCCTCTGAATGTATGCGTGTATTACAACTGCACCCCCTTAACTTATGCATATATTACAATTATACCCCCTTATCTAAGGGGGTCTACTTGTAATGTTCAAAATTTTGAGGGGTATAATGGTAACGATCCAAACCTCATGGGATGTAATGGTAATTAATCAAATTTTAGGGAATGTAATGATAATTATATCAAACCTCAGGGGTGTAGAGGTACTTATCCCAAAAAGAAAAGGGATAGACACGGGACAAATACTGTGGGAGTCGAACCAAAGTTTTCCCGGCGGCATAGATGGATTTATCTTTCAAATCAATGGATTCCAATCGTTTCTTTTTTACTATAAATTATAATTTCATTGTGGTTTTCTTCGTTGCTACATATGATAAAACTTTATCCAACTCGATGAGAGTGCATAAAAAATATAATTCATATATACTAAGATTTAATACAAACTTAACTTGTGTGTCCTTATATTAGTATATTCTATATAGTTATATACGTATGAATTACCTATTTAGTAGATTGTTAGTGATTATTAAGAAATGTCACCGTCATTTGGATGCAATAGCACTGCCTCCACCTTTTCATAACGGATGTGTAAGGTTCGAGTTCCACCGACAGCATGTGAATATTTATCTACCGTATGGTAGTCTTTATTCACCAAATGGTGGTATGAATTATTTGAATTATATTTAGTTATATATATAATCTTTAAAAAATTCCTTACAATGATATTGATGTATAATCGAATGTAATCGCTTCTCTCAAAAAGTTAAGAGATATTTCTAGAAACACTAAACGTACCATTAAAGATCTAGTATTTTATATATAGTATAGATATTCTTGGCCAACAAATAAATTATTTAAAAGATATATCCAATTATAGTGGGAATAATTTTATATATTTCTATAATTTCACTATTTTTCACGTGATTAATATTACCAAATATTGAACGAATACATTTGTAAGTGGGAATTGCGTATTTAAGTTGTAGTTAAGGTAAACTACTTTAAGGGAACTCGTAGAAAAGATACAAGGTGTACTACTATACTATATATACTCTCAAAGCTTTTAACAATCATATGACCTTCCTTGAACAAGCTTCTAATAATTTGTTTATAAAGGAAGTCATAATTGACTAAATCTCCACAATGTTTTGCTTACTTTTCTCCCAAGTTTCTATAATATCTTCATTAAATTCAATTTAATCCCTCTCTCGCGACAGTCATCTATTTCGCAAGCCAAACACGGTTTTAAAACGAGGGCAAATACACCAATTTAGCCCACTCTTTCCTAGCAAGAAACCTTATATAATAGTTGTGTAACGCCTACTAGTTTTACTGAGATTCCAAATTTACCAATATTTCTTCTAGGTTGGTGCTGGGCTAAACAAATGGGATTAAATAGGTCAAAAAATTCATTTATCCTCGTTTTTTACTTTAATCAAAATATCCAAATATGTTACGTGTCCATCGTGCCAGTATCCAACTGACTCAATTGACCCACCCTCTATGAAGTGTTGGATGAACTACGTGGATGGACGCAATAAGGTCGGCAAGGCCTAACACAATTGGGTAATATAACCCCACACTGTAAATTCTTCCAACCCGAATAAGAATGAGAGTATATTTATCATATTTGAATTTTTTCCATAGATTATTCACTCATATATGCCACCTGTGTTATTAACATGATCGTAGCTTTCTACCTTAAATTTTCCTAACTTAGGCATTCGATGATTTTTGTTGACACCCTTCAACAAACCTAATTGCATTCTTTATTTTAGGTCAAATCCAAACCGACCTTAACGCACGACCAAATTTCCCGAAGAAGAGATAATTGTTCAGTTAAAAATCATGAAAGAGAAACAAGAATATCATAATCACAAGTTCTTGGCAACTTGAGTTTTACAATGAAATGATGGCATAATGTCAATGAACGTGTAGGACCCAACCCTGAATAAACATCATACCAATTCAATGGAGTACTACTGAAAGAAAAGCTTTGGAACAGAAACTTTGAAAGTTCTTTCTCCTTCATATAAATACAAGCCAACCAATATTTGATACCCTGATTCCATTCAATAGATTAGGCACACCTTTTTCCTAAAAGTCCACATTCGACACACACAAGCCAAAAACAAATGCTGAAATTCATTTTTTTTTAAATCAAAACACCAGAAGGAATAAAAAATATGAAACAATAGCATAGACAAAATACAGGAGAAAGCCAAACGAAGAAATCTTGATCAACTTCAAAAGCATGAAGAGGATAGGATTTGGACCTAAGATTTCAGTGAGGAAAATAGTAAGGAAAAAAAAGCTTACCTCGCTGTCAATAACAGCATTTTGTGCTTTGGTTATTGGTCGTCTTCCTTTCCCTCACCAAAATCCAAGATCCAAACATAGCATAGAAGGAAGACGAAAGGAAACTGCACATCCACACATCCTTGTATGGCATTCAACTATCTGTGGTTAGAAGACCTGAACCAACCAATGAGATCGGCTATCTGAGGAGCTCCATGAGCATATTTTAGTTTCATGACATTATTGCATAAGGATAAAATGGTCTTTTTAACAGATATGAGGCACCATAACACATGGGCCCTAGCTATATTGCTTGCCAGAGTGGTTAAGCCGGGGTGCTTTGGAGCTCTCTAACGGATTGTTTGTGTCGGAGGCGAAGATCCGACATCTCACTCGGATACACAATCCGACTTCACTCATCCACCCTCGATACGGAAGTTCAGCCACATGTATCAGCATTCCTCCATTAGAGTCTTCAAGCCCTTCTTTATCATTATTCAAATTGGCTACTTGAACAAAGTGAAAAAGAATACAAACCATTCCATCAGCATTATCACAGTGAAAATTTTTGGCAGATTTTATATATTCCTTTCTACATATGCAGCGGAAGTTGCCACACAAAGGTTCTACACCTGCTCTAGGGTTTTACGGAATGTTCTAGCACCTATTTTCTAGACATTATTTTTTCCTCATCAGATATCAAACTGTTGAAGAAGAATCGAAGTATATACTATCTTCCCACTCTTCCACCGCCAAATCCCACTGCCGATAATGCAGATGCATGAATCAGCATAAATAAATGCTGCGTTTTTCATATCAAATTTCATCATGAATATAGTTTTTAAGAATAGGCTGAGCTATATGTAGAAAATAAAATGACAATAGAAAACAAAGCATTAGCATTTTCTGAGTTCAACCCAAATAGATATCTCATTAACTACACACGGAAAAGGCCATCTCAATTTTTGACTCGACAGCAAAGTTCCCAAACAATCACAATATGCAAACAAACAAAAATTATCAGCATTGAGGAAAAGAGAAGGAAAAACAACACCAAATGATTACTGAAATGAAAATCTTAAACATTAAGAGATCCATATTTACAGCTGTAACTTCTGATAAATAAAAAAGAGCTATCATTCATCTCTCGATCTTTCGGAGATCAACATGAAAAATTAGGAAAACGGGGAAGGAAAAAAAAAAGCACTAGGAAGCTAAACCCTAAAAGAACACTTGTTCTTCCTTTCAAATACCAGTTACTGCAGATTATACCTTCCAATGCCATAACAAAATTGGGAAGCCAAGGGCCTTAAAACTTCCACAGAATACATTTGAAGATTATAATCATCTGTCAGTTGATTGCATCTAACCCTGCATATAGCACAATCACTCTGTATTAGTAACCAGCAAAGTAACACATGGATACTGAAATCAGACTCAATTGAGTCAATCAAGGCTATACCTTCATAGAATTTTCAGAGACCTTGTATGAATCCTTAGTTATTGAGACGAGCCACAATCCAGGAAAAACAGACTGCAAATCACAAAAAATTAGATAAATCAATCATGCTTATTCAAGATAAAAAATAGACTGCAATTCAGAAAAAAATTGGATGAATCAACCACTCTTATTGTAGATATCTGATACCAGAAAACATGGCAAGAAACACAAATTCGAGACAAAATAATGAAATCAGATCTTGACTTACATCTACTTGTTTCTGTATGTTCTTTGCTCTTTTCTTAGGCCTCCTGGCCGGCTTTGATCCAGTCAATGCAAATATGTCCTCCTCAATCTCGTCTTTTGATAGCGCAACGGTAATGCTCAATTTTCTCTTCTCCTTCTTCTCACCGCCAACGCCGCCATTCCCCTCATTCTCCCCTGATTTATTGTTCAGATTCCTCAAAGGGGACTGAACTTTAATCTTTTCAGGCATCACCGACCCATTATTTTTCACTGTACCTCCATTCACATTCAGCGACTTGCGTACGGGCTTCCGAGGCCTCAAATTCCATGTCTTGATTTCTTCATCAATATTATTATTATCCTTTCCCTCATCTTGCACCTCAACAGTCTCGTCATCTGCATCATTCTTGTTGATCTTCAGCGGCTCTTCTTGCGGATTTTCCTCCTCCGTTTTGTTGCTCTTGCAAGGAATTTTAATTAAGATTTTGGATCTCTTAATTCCAGCTACATCCCCGTCTTTTGCCCTCGATTTAGTCTCAGATTTCTGAGTAGCTCGTTCAGAATTTGTTGAATAAACCCCACTTCTTGCACCGTCCAACGTCAAATTCTTTGCATGATTTCTCCGGTACTCAATCAAATCACCTTTACCCCTGGACAAAGCCTCCGGCTCCGAGTCCAAATCACGCCTGGGCGAATGCCGCACCGGATCACCACCGATCGGCGAGTGCTTCACCCACTCGCGCGCCGCGTATGGTTTAGATGTTTCTCCAGGGGCCGGAGACTGTTTCCCCAAGTTCTCTCCGTGAAGAGGAGACTCACGCGGTGACGCCACCGCTACAGACTCGCGCAAAGGCGACTGGCGAACAGGAGATGCAGAAGACGTATGAGGTCTCCGCGACGGCGATTTAACGGAGCGTCGGCGGATGTGTCCGCCGGAGTGCCCGTCCTTATTCCATTTGAGATGCGGCAGGGTAAAATTGTGCAGCGGCTGAGACTTTGCAGGAACAGTAGAAGCCATAGCAGCACCAACACTCTTCAAAACGGCACCGTAGTTTCCACCAAAAACGATCACCAGTTGTTTCAACAAATTCAAAAATCAAAAAATTAGAGCAAAAACCTATCTGATGCACGATCGCCGGCGACGTTCCACCTTCAGAATGAATTGACACATGCGGAATTCAAATAAATGTGTGTATGTGTGTATATCCAACTTTTGGTAGGATCAAAAATAGAATGAAGCTTGAGAAGAAAGGAATTATGATTTTAGAGAGAGAAAGAGAAGTTTAGAGAGAGAGGAGGGAGAATGAGGCTGCAGAGAGAAGGAGATGAAAGTGAGCTGAGGTGCATTAGAACAAGGATATTATAAAATACATGCATATACACATATACATATACATTATGCATACATACATGTATATATTTGTGAGTGAAATCAGTATCTTAACCCTAATTAGGGTAATTCATGGAATTGGACATTTACACCGATTTCTTCTTTTAGTTTTTCTAGTATTTCAAATTTTTGACTTGGACCTTTTCTTTTTATAATAATAAAAAAAATTATGGGTAAAGAATTTTTTCATTAAATTTGACTTCATAAATTCATCAAAAAAGAATTTTCTTGAGGATATTTAGGAACTCATATAAGCTATTTTTTTTATGTTAATCAATATTGAGGTTCTATTTTTTATATTTTTATTAATAATAAAGTTTTCATATTCGTGTTATATTGTGTGCTTCATTCTACTAATTCAAATTTTAGTAATTCTTTTATCAAATATATGAGTAATATAACTAGGTTTAAAATGAAATATTATATTCAATAAAACTATGTTGTTTGCATATCTATACAATTCTTACTTGTTTTTAGAGACATTCGTTTAGTGAAAAGTAAGGTCTTACTTTAAGTAGATTGTGTATTCTACATGCATGAGTGCATGATTAACAACATAATAGTCGGACTATCTTACAACCAAATGCAATTTTTAGATAGATGCGCAATTGTACATTTGTCACAGAAAGCAAATTTGTCATATATTAAACGTAAATCTTGTGCATGTCCAAGCAAATCTATTTCATAATGATCAAGCATACTCATATTAAATTCATGTTTTGATTACAAAAAGATTTGAACGATTACACTTTTGGTGTTTTTGTGTTTTAATATACACATAAATATTGTAATTCGTTGGAATCTCACCATCCGACACGAATCTTTTCGATGTAGCAATGGCAACGTGCAACTCGGGTGGTATAATTGCATGTATTGCATCGTGGAGGTGGTCCCAAGGGGCTTCTAGCCTGTTGAGGTGGAAATTAGGGTAGCCCTCTTCATCGTTGAGCAAGTTGCAAACAGAGGTTGGTTTGATTTAATTCTAAAGAAAGATAACGTCTTGATAATGGGTATCTTCCCCGAAAAGACAAAGACTTATCAATTATGATGTAATTCTTTTTTTATTATTAGATGGCTATTGTTTGTTCTTTTATTATTCTCTATTATTTTGTCAAGCAATCTAGGAATGGTGGCTAACACCCTAACCGATCAAGTTTCTATTGCTTTTGCTTCAGGATATACTCTTTCCTTCGTTCGTTGAATATGTTGTGTAACTTGACTTATTTCCCACCTTTTTTGTTAATTTATGCATTGCATCGCCTCTTCCTCAAAAAATATCAAATTTAGTTCATTTAACATGAAATCAAAGGGATACAGAGGACATATTTGTGGATTAGTAATTCGTAAAAGTATTTGTATTACATTGGACACGTGTTGAAATCACACCAGACACAAGAAATTTTCGACACATGTTTAGATGTTAAACAAAGATAAAAAAATAAAAGATAAATAATAAGTAATATCACACGTGATGGGGGACATACAATGAGCGTGCATGCAACATGTTTCAAACAATGAAAGTATTTTCCATCTATTTTAGAAAACTTGTAAATATGAATATTGCCTCTATCCAGGATCACTATCTCTTTATATTTTTTTACGATAGTAAAATTTGTTTTATTTTTCTTTAAAATACCTATATAAATTGGACTATATGCCTAATTCAATTTATATAATTTTTCTACATGGGATTTATGTGATTTTGTTAATCTTGAATTTCTTCCGCGTAGATTTATATATATACATATATACATATACATATATATATATATATCTCACATATTACTGACAAAAATTAATAAATATACTTGAAGTAATAAAAAGGCTCTGATTGACTATTTGTAATACATGAAAAATTCTTTTTCTTCGATTTTACTTGGAATATTTCAAGATTATGGTAAATATAAATGTAGACCTACTTAATTTTTGCATAGGCTATAGTAATTAAGTTTAACATATAAATTATAATTTTTTTCAAATATCACATTATTTAACGGGTTTTACGTGGATATATATATATATATATTATGAAGTGCGTGTATATATCTGTGTGTGTGTGTGAAAGAAATAAAAAATAAATAAAAAATCATGCACTTGTGCAAAATGTGATCATCACAGTCTCAAAATTTCTTTATGATTTGGTAATCCTCGCATCAAATTTATAATATAGCATTGTAATTTCTCAAATTGGGATAAAATCTTGTAAAATTAAAGAGCAAATCAATTTCAAATTATTTAAAATATTTCTCATCATGAACATATCTATAGCACCAACTTGTCTTTTACATATTAGGCTGTTTCCTTTCTAATTAATTTTGTAATTTTCGAGTCTCGACTCAAAATTACAAAGTTCAATGTAATTTGTCAATTAATTTGGCATTAAATCTTCTTACATAAAAGAGCAATATAACAATATCAAGCACTATATGAAATGAAGAAAAACGAGTCATCAATTACATAAAAAGGTGCATAAATTTTCTCGACAAAAATATCCATAACTATTGAATTAAAAAAATTAGTAAATAGTTGTACTATATATAAAGTGTATGAAACACCTAGGTAGTTATTAATATTGTATGTTACACTTAAAACAACCCTTAATATTAATTCATTAATAAACAATCACAATGCAGTGAAAGTCATAAAACCCACTAATTTATTTATATATTATGGAGGTATATATATATATATATATATATTACTTGTATTCTAATAAATACACGCAATATTCAAGTATTCATTATATTTTAATGAGTAAATGTCACTAAGTTACCCGAACTATACTCGTTTTTGCACTTTGCAACTTAATCAAAAAATCATTTTACTTTGTCATTCAACTTTGCGAAATTTTTCACTTTGCAACCTCAGTACATTTTCCGGTGAACATATACCATCTGTAGGTGGCATTGTGCGAAATTTCACGAAATTCAGGTAGTAAAGTAAGACTTTTTCTATCTTCATATTAAGACACATGTTCAATATTGGAATATTCCAGTGAAACATTCCCCGGAAAATGTACTGAGGTTGCAAAGTGCAATTTTTGCAAAGTTGAAATAGCAAGGTGAAACGATTTTTTGACTAGGTTGCAAAGTGCAAAAATGAGCATAATTCGAGTGGCTTAGTGACATTTACTCTATTTTAATATATATGAAATATATATTAATTATTTTATGCATACGCATAAATTGTGCCATGGACACTGGCTAATTTCTCACGTGGACATAACATTCTCTGTTATTGAAGTAACCAAAGAAAATATATTATCCTTTACAGTTCAAATAACCAAAAAAGTCTTCCTCTTCTAAAATTTCTTGATATTTTAGACATAATTCAATAATCGATTATCCATTTATATTTTATATGACTTTCATTTTTCAAATTACATACATTTACAAATATCATAAATTTAATTAGTTTGAATATACTACCAAAACTGTCATCGTCCTTTGGATGCAACGGCTTCGCCTCCACCTTTTTATAATAGAGGTGCAACGTTCGAGTCTCACCAGCAACGTATGGGTATTTATCTACCATATAGCAGTTTTCGCCTACCAAATAGTAGTTCAGATTATTTGGATTGTATTTAATTATAAATTTGGTCTTTAAAATATATTGTTACAACGATATTGATATATAATTGAATGTATAATTATACATCAATTTCGGATCCATGCAAGTAGTTTTGTTTGGTCTAGTGGCTAGAAAGCCCATAATTTTGTTCAAATTTTATGTAAAAACAAAAAGCAAAAAAGACCAAATTCAAGAAAACTCACGTGAGATACGTGTGGAAACATGTGTTGTAGGAAGTAAGTTATTGTGGTTGTTAATATAAGTACAAAATGGAATTATGCAATGTAGGTCCCCCTTTTCACCTTTTTTTCTTTCTTTCTTTTTTTTTTTTTTTGGCAGTTTTTCCACTTCCTACACGCACGTTGTATTTTTGGCTTTTTAATGGGTGTTTGGCATTGTTTCAGGCAAATCGAGAAGTACTTGAAAGTGTTTAATAAAATAATTTTTATTTTATTATGGAATGTTTTTAGGTTAAGATAAGTTAAAATTCAAAAGTACCTTATGGGCATTTTAAGATATTTTTTTTTTTTTTTAATTAAAAGATTTCGATGAAAGTACTATATTGTCCCCATTAAGGTTGTGTGGACATTATATTGGATGGTAATATTGTAATTCAAAAATATAAGAATGAGGAAAAATCAACTTTCTTGCAAACGCTATTATTAATTTTTTATTAGCTTTTGATTTTTAGTTACAAATGCTTTTAACTTCTACCGCTCATTTTACTATTAAATTTTTAACGTCTCTAAATTAAAATCACTATTTGTTCAAAACAAAAAGAATGCCAAATGCCGACCTGATGCACTTAATCCCCTAGGCACGTAGGCCTATAACCTAGGCCCATATAATAAATTATTGCAACAACAAGATCTCACATTTTACTTATTCTGTACTACTCAAAATCCAATAGGTCTATATACTCGGTCTACCCTATAGTCTATGCTACTACGACCAACTAAGTCTATACTATACTATGTAAGATCCATTCGACCTACACTATTCAAGAACCATTCCGTCACTTGATTATTTAAAATTGCAATTACGATGTACGAATAACGTTAGGGTATGGATATAATAACATTGCGTCATTATATCAATTTAATGTGAAAATATTTTATGTAAATAAGAAATAGACATTATTACTTTGAGAGAGCTAATCTTGGTTCTTAACGTTACTAGACTAATGAAATAAGGAATCATAATCATGTTGATTTTTTTTATCATTTTTTTATTTGAAATTGCTTAGATGCATTTTTACTACCCACAACTTCGACAATTTTTTTTCTTTTTAATGGAACATTCAAAAAAATTCCCAAAATAACTTACTCAAATTATATAGTCTTACTTATCTTTGATACAAGAACATTCAATTATATTAGTACTAAATACTACCTTATATTAGTACTAAATACTACCATACTTTTCCCAAAATAAAAATTCCCAACACTGCATAATTCGCCCCTATCTTTTCCAAACTAGTTCTTAGAAAATCTCACAATACATCATACTGGCTCAAATTTCTTACTTTTTTATTTTTTAATAATTAACTTATTATACTTTTTAACGAAGAATAAGTACCAATAAAAAAATTTAATAAATATTACAAAATTCAAGATTCAACATTGAGGAACAATACCAAATATTAATTGTAAAAATTAGTCAAATAACTGCAATATATGTACATATCTATGTTAGAACAATAATGATTAATTTATATTTGAGCTAGGAAAGCTCCTTTTTTTTCTTTTTTCTTTTTTTGGATAATATAAAAAGGAAGGAAATAGGGATAGCGATATTCACCGTCCTGCCACTTTATCACGTTTAGAATCATGTTTAGTTGTGAATATTTCTCCTTTGCAAAATTCTCTCAATCTATACACCCATTTCCAAAATTGAACACAGCATTGCGACTCTCTCACTGAGACGAACGTTTCCATACTAAGCATCGGTGAAACTAGCAATGAGAGCGAGGGACGGCAACGAAGCGTATGAGTAGGAGACACCTAAATTAACCAACGCAAGTACATACTCCGTTAACGCAGCATTATCATTAAGGGCTCGTATAGTTCACAGAAACCAACATTTTGGCCCGTCAATATAACACCATCAAGGTAGATGGGAAAGCTCTTGAAAGTTGAAACCTTGTAAAGTTTACTTGATTTGTAGTGTGCATACTTAGAAAAGCAAGAAATTCACATTATTCCCATGTAGCTTAACTTTTTCCAAAAGCTGAGACTTTCAAATGTGTCCATATATAGTGGTAGTATTTTGCTAAAGTACAGAAATCTGTAGCAAGAAAATGAAAATGGAACTTATTGCCCACTTACATTCTTCATATGTATCCACTTTTAAAGCCTACAAATGTTTTGCCCTTTAACATGAAGTTTTCCTTTGAACCTTAGCATAAACCAGTTAAGGATATAAAGCACCTTTAATAGTCAAGAAAGCACAGAGGACTACTCGAAAAGTAAAATTTAGCCCGTGTCGAGGGCCACCTCCTCGATGGGCCGCCCCAGTCGATCCACTCCAACCTTCAGTGATGAACTGAATTTCACGGAGAAATTCAATTGATTTTACAGGTGTGGATCTTTTCATTTTGTTTTATTTATTTTCATTGTAATAAGTGGGATTACACACTCGTTGTTAATGCCCAATGGCCATTAATGTTTATGCTTGTTATAAATGGGAATGGGTTTTTGAAACTAGTTGCAAGTGCTTTGTTGTCCCCCATACTCCAGCAATTACAATAAGATGTAATGGAATTTTGCCATAATTATCATAAAATTGATTCTTGTTTCATTTCAATTCGAATGCGCCTCACAAGAGTCTATGTTATATTGGACATGAATGAAATGCAATACTCGCAATTACAGTGAGAAATGAGAATTTGGAAGTAGTAGTCATTCATCGATGTGCTACTACACACGCAGTGTCTTTTTCTACACGTATAGAAGCCTCATGAGGTTGGGAAGGAGTGGGAGAGCTATTAGACACCAAGGGTCAACAAGAGTGCAAAGCAGCGGCCGTGAATATATGGAGAATTTGGCAGACGTAATTGTCGATTGTTGTGCTACTAGACACACGGTGCCCTTCTCTACTCATGTAAAAGAAGCCCCATGAGACTTAAGAGGGGAGCATAAGGAAGGCAAGAAAATGCTTTCTAAAGTAGGAGTACACTGTGCCAAGAATGCTCTTCATATCCCGACATCCTCCCACAAACATTAACCCACATAAAACCAACCGCCATCCATGTCCATAGAATCAAACAGAGTCATTTTGAGATTTTATTCAGTCTAACAAGACCACAAGAAAACAATTTCCACTCTCAAAAGAGGAATGAATATGTAACTAAGACGAACCTCTTACAAAAGCAATAGTAGATCTAAATGGCAAGTGGTCAGGTTATAAGCTTGATATGCTGCAGACGTCCGGAAGCAATACATCACAATGTTGAAATAAATAGCAAGTATTGTAACGCATAGACTCGGGATAGCAAGTATCGTAAGATATAAACTCGGGATATTAGATCACATGATAAACCATGGTTTTTGCAAGTATTTTAGACTCTAAGATAACTGCCTGGACAGAAATTATCATGTTCTTCTTCACATGGTAGGTTGACAATTTTTCACACAAATAAATGTATCAGCCAAAACACAGGCACATGCGCATGATAATAATATGTCAGAATGAACTAAAATATCTTATGTTTGACAAACATTCAGCTTACTCTTACATAATTCAGCTTGTACCTCTCGAAATCAGCATTTATCGTAGTTGAAAGTTGCAATGAATCGCGTAGGCTGGACCATAGAGAAAGTTTCCGGAGCATATAACTAAAGAATGAGCTGCGTGAGGACAAACAGCCGATCCAAACATAGCCTAGCCGATATGATCTAGCTGAATCCACAAGCCACATTGTCTGATGCATATTACAATTTTCCTAAGAAGTCGATATCCAACTATACAAGAACAACCTACAGATATTACAATGTGAATCTGTCATTAAAGAATCATACACCAAACAATATGCACAATTTACCCATGCAGAAGCAAGTTATCAAATCAGTGGTCCAGCGATAGTAGAGTCTGAGGGGCAGAATTCTCCTTAAAGCTTGCAGAATACTCTTGCCACTTCTTTACTGCAGCAGGATGGATACGAGAAATACGTGCAATGAATGTTTTCTCACTAGAGGCTATTATGGTAGATAGAGAGTAGTTTTTCTCAGAAAAACCCTGTTCCCTGAGCCGCTTATGGAATGTGTATCTTGGTTTGATTCGTTTCTCTAAGTCATAACATAGATATCCAGGGAAAATATCAAGGTAGTGCAGGGGCGAACCAATATCAGTGCACAAGTACACGAGTTTCTTCTCAAGAATGCCTTCTTGCTGGTTAAGAATCTTGGCCGAAAACCTCAGCATTGCACAAAGTTTCGAGTATTCAATCCCAAATTGAAGAAGGCAATCAAATCGCTGCTGTAGTTGGTCCCTACTGCTGTTTAATTGACCAAAAGCCTTAACTGCAAATCGATTCTCTCCAAATCCAATGCCATGGAGGAACTTTAATTTCTTCATTGAATGAGAGTATGTTCTTTTAGCTCGTATTTTCCTTAAGTTTTCTTCGTAGTGTTTATCCAAGTCCTCCATAGACCTAATCAAATAAGTTTCCAATAAAGTGTGATTTCCATTTTTCACTCTCTCGAAAAACCATTCGCCAAGATCCATTGATCTCATGACATGAGGTATATTAGCTATTATATTCCTGCCAAAAACATAAGGGTACTTCTGCTCAAGAGATCTCACTTCATTTTTTGCCAATCCAAAGTGCGTAAGAATTCCCGAAACAGAAATCACCCGATCCTCAAGATCATAACCGAAAACTTCCGGGCTTGAAAGAAGAAACACTCCAATTTGATCCTTCACAACGTTCAATCTACAAAAGTACTCAATCTTGCTACTCAATGCCTCTTTCGAGTACTCGACGAATATACTTCTGCTTCTACCCATCAACTCCCCAATCTTCCCCATCTCACACCCCAAATCATAAAACATTCTAATTTTTTCACAAAGATCAAAGAAAGCATCCACATTACAATCCACAGAACTTGATAAATCATATTCCAAAAATAATATTTTCAAATCACTAAGCAAACCATCCATCTCACTGTATAAAACTCGAGGAAAAGCCAAACAAATACTAATTATATGAACACTATTAAACCCAAAATCATCCTTAATCTTCTTAATCTTTCTCTGCAACTCAAATTTATCGATTTCAAATATCGAACAATCATCTCTACACAACAAACCCAGTTTACTCCAGGGGAACCCCATCCCCACCAAAGCACAAACCACATTGAAACACTCCCAATCGGAAAGATAAATTGAATTTAGAGGTAAAAGAGAACGTGGGATTCCATTTTCATTTAAGCCAATACTTTCCAAGAAAAATTCGAGCTCGTTAATGGGATGATACCTGAGGAACCGCTGGAAACAGTACTCAAAAGTTGAAGATGAAAAGGGAATTTTCGAGGCGATTTTCCAGAGAGAATGAGGGGAATTGCTAGCGATGCTTTCTGCGTAGAGAAATGGCAAAGAACGAGTGATATGGAGGTAGTCTATGAGAGCCTTCTGGGCTTCTTGAATGGCTTTAGACCTGTGCTTCCATGGAATTTTTGAGAAGGGTTTGGAGAGATTGGAAGTGGTGGTGCTGAAGAGGAAGTAGTGGGAGATTGTGATTGTCAAGCGGGAGAATACGGCGGCGGCGGAGGTGGTGGTGTTTCGGCGAAGAAGCATAGTCTTTCATGGGAGCAGGGTTTAAGGGATTTTAGGACAGTGGTTTTAGCATTTGTTGCCGGTAAAGCGAAGGTTTGCTAAGCTATGCTAAAGCGATAATTTTATTTTATTTTTTTCCCCTTATTTTTTTCCAATATTTTCTTTTTTAATTAAATTAAAAATTAGTTCCAAATCAATTAAGATGGAAAGGGGTAGGGAAATTTGATTCTTGAAAAAAGAATATGAAATATTTGGTACATTTAATTATGTATATATGATGGAAAGGTCCATGAAATAATAAGATAATTTTTTTTTTGTCTAAATATATTTTTTTACACGATGATAATTGCATGTAATCTTATAATATTATTAAAAATATTAATGTAATGATTAAAACGTATTTAAAAAATTTTATATAGACATTAGGGCAAATCAAAATGTATACAGATGTAGAATACAAATTTAATATTAAACTATCTTATATTAGAAAGTAATTCCCTTTTGTTTATTAATATGTTTACCTTTCAATAAGTGTTTGTCAATAAGATACATTCATTTTGAAAATAAAAATGAGATATACTTTTAAGCTTGATAAGTTCATGTACTTAAAATGCAATGAAATTATTGAGCACGCTACGTTTAGATTGCTGATATTATTATTATTGATCAATTAGAAGCATATTTGAAATTTTTTTATGGTACAAAATTATTTTTATTTCATTATTATCACTGATATGTATGGTTAAGAAGACATAGATGGTGTTTGCAAGAATTTCATGTTTTGGAGTTTGGAAAATTATAATAAAACTAAGAGTACTTAAAAAAATTAAATTAAAAAGCTTCATAAGTTAGGCAAGAGTGGCTCCTAAATTTGAAGTATTTCTTTTATTTTATTTATTATTATTTTTTTGGCTTAACTTAAGAGAATCAATTAAAAAAAAATAAAAAAAACGTCCAGTAGTTACCAACAAAATTATACTTATATTAGTACTATATATAAATAGATACTTGAAGAGCTTACTTTCAAAATAAAATGCAACATTTTGTAAATTATAAAAATATTGCATAAGAAGTTTAGCTAAATGCCATATGATCCCCATTCGATTGCTCTTACTAGGTGAAAATATAGTGATAAAGGACCATAACTAACCTAATTTAATATTTGATACTAGCTATGGAAAAGGCAAGTTGACTCGGATTTAATTTTAGACTTGCATTAGAGTTGCTCCTAATCTCACCTGGAACCCATATTAAGGTATGCGAAATTTGTCTCTCACAGCATATTTCTCTTGTATCCCTCTTTCCTCACCTAGTAAGAACCCTAATTTCACAGGTTCCATTTTACTCCACTCATCTTCAGTAGTAGCAGCACGACCAACGATGAGCTAGCTTCTTCTTTTTATCTCTTTTATTAAATTGATTACCAAAATGTTATTGTGATGAGGAAATCAATGTTTGCTCTTCCGTGTTCGAAAATTGAATGATGGTACCAAAATGAACATAAAAAACTGAAACAAGCCCATGCAAATTTCCAATGAAAAAATTGATAGTCAAAAGCTACCCAACAGAAAGAGAAGACATAAAAAGAAAGGAATCACCAAATCATTTCGCTCCAAACTTTAGATGACCTTTGTTGTCAGTGATTTTAGGGTGGATGAGAGGAATTTTGTTTCTTTGGCACTTCTTTCTTTTTGGTTTGGAGGAGGAATGGAGAGACTCTTGGTTTATTTAGGACCAACATATAGTTTAAGGATAAATATCTCTTTTCTTCTTAAAAAAAAAGATGTATAAAATATGTGGGAGCACATAATATCTTGCTCAAACACAAAATATTATGTTGTTGCTCAAATTTTTTAACAAAAAAGCTGCAATATCTAAAGAGAAAAATGATATATAAATAACGTAAAATAGGGTTAAATTAGTAAGTTTTCAATTAATCTATAGTTAATAATGTCAAACACAATAAAGATTAAAGAATGTTGAATATTTTCACCCATCCAACCTATCAAAGGAATGATGAAATTGATAATCTCACCTAATTTTGGCTACAAACACGATGGGTCAAATAGCCTTGACTACTCATTCAACCTATCAAACATAGCTTTAAATCTTCTAATAGTAGAATGTAACCTAGTCATTATTAAAAAAAAAAAGAAAGAAAGAAAAAGAGAAAAAACGAATTTGTTGAATATTTATTTTATGTACTGCTTTATCTGTAAACATTCATATATAATTAATAACTTAATATTACTGCAAAATTCATGTAATTTTTTTATTAAAATATATTTATAAAAAGGGAAACTTGTAAAGAAGGACCAAAACCTAGTTTCGTTTTGGTGATCAGTCCCTACTTGAATTTTTTTAGAGTTAAGGACCAGGAGAGAGAAAGTTTTAATATTAAAATATTTGAAGATAGTACAGAAAGGAATCTAGCATAGTAACAATTAGAAAAACTTATTAAACATTCAGAATAGACGATTATAAGAAATCTAACAAGATTAATATTATTTAATACAATTAAAACATAATTAACATGATACAAAGTACATAATTAATACATGATTAACATATAATTAACATATAATTAAAATACCTGAGACATTATAGCAGCTAGGTTTGAGCTACGTACAGGACTTCCTTCCAGATCAGGCCTCTTAACGAGGCTCTGATACCAGAGCTACAGAGTGCGCGTTAAACTAACTAAACGAAGAACTACACTTGATTGTGTGTTCAAAGCTAGACAATATACATTAACTAAACTAAACTAAGAACTACACTTGATTGTGTGTTCGACATTGTTTGTGTTCTAAGATATAAAGAAGCTAAAGAAACTAAGGAAACTGAAAGCTATTCTACAAAGTAGGCTAAGATTTTTTGTTGCTGTTTTTCTCTCTGCCTTTGAACTGAATGGGAGGCTCTATTTATAGCCAAATTCCGGATTTGAAAATCGGACTCCATCTTCACTTGATCAACAGTAGAGATTCTTTCTTTTCTGATGAAACAGTAAAACTTGTGACGTGAACAGTAAAGATTCTTGCTTTTACTGTCAAAGGCTTGTTGCTGACATGAATAGTAATTTTCGTGATTCTTGCTTTGAGCAGATTTTTGTCTTTGTTGACAGAGGTCCACCATGCTTCTGTAGTTTCAGACTTCTTCTTCATCCTTCCATCATGTTTTCAATGTTGTGAAGGGTAGGTGAATCCATGGTTTCCCAGTAATGACTATCATCCATTTGATCGTCATCAAGAGACAGATTTTCCAATTCAAATTGTTCCCAAATTATATCATATTTTTCTTTAAGTGCTTCTGGGATGTCAACGTTTAAGGTAGAAATTTTTTCTAAGAATTCTTCTACCTCTTGTTCATTTTCTTTGGACGGAGTAAAAAGTGTTGTTTTGAATAATCTCCTTCCGTCTGTTACCATTCTTTCTTCTCCATTTCTTTGGATTTTTGAGCAAATGTCCCTTAACATCATCCAAGACCAAAGGAAAATTTCTTCTTCTGTTTGTTCTTCCACTGATATTTGATTGTCTTGATCTTGGGAAAACTTATACCTTTCCAATGTCCAAATCTGGTATGATTGGTAGAATTTTTCTTTTTCCATCCATCCAAGGGTACTAACAATTTTGAATTCTAAAGGAGTTCTTCTGAATTCTTCAGGGACTTGGTAGATCATTTGTTTGATCATGGCAGGAAATTCCCAGTATTTTGTAGGATCCATGGGGTCAAATATGATTTTACTAACGAATCCCCATTCTACAGCTTTTATTGAAAATTGACCCATTTGGAGATCATACTTTACCTTTTTTAGGTGATATTAAAAAAAGTACTCAAAAGACAATGCATCATCAAAAATTGATTTAATAATTGATTGATGGATAATCGTGTCTATTTTTTCAAATATTGCTGAGGGAAGTTTTTCTTTAGCTTCTTCATATAGAGCAATTCTATTTAACTTCTGAAGAGATGGGTTATCTACTTTAATTCCCAAAATTTCCATTAGCCTCCTTGCTTGGAAGACTACTTCTGAATTATGATTCCCATTTTCAAATTTTATTGCTGAAATAAGATCACTGGCAATTATTTTTGTTTGTTCAAGTTTATCACCAGATTCTTTAATTTCATTAGAGAGTTCGGACATTGCTATCCTGAATTCAGCTCTTTTTCCCACAATATGGGTTTTCCATACTTTGTTCAAAGAGTCATAAAGTTGCTTACTTATTCCAGGATTATAAAAATTCTTTGGTTCTTCATT
>JACFYI010003520.1:596654-611504 GCA_014898755.1 Handroanthus guayacan | reverse complement strand
AGAGGAAAAGGAAAAGTTTGAGTCTTGGGTGGGACCTTATCCAATAGAACATAGACCCTTTGGAGTAAATTTTTACCACGTCAAGGTCGTACTTATGCCCCAAATGGGTCTGGCTCGATCTGGATTTGGTTATGGAAGTGACCTTGCTAGTAATCATGCTTGGCTTGGCTTGGCTTTGCTTAAGCACATCAATTTTAGTTACCTTGTACTTGATCAAATTTTCTCAGTGTCCTTTGATTGTAGAATTTCTGTGATACAATTGAACGGTGATGGTTTTTAGATTTTGGGCAGTGAAATCTAAATCTATCTTTTCAATTTTCTGTTTTGCACAGCGACATGAAGAGCGAGTGATCATTATAAGCTCCAAAGACAGTGACAACATCTTCTCTGATGCGGAAAATGCCCTTCATCAAATTGTTACCCTGATCCTCCAGGTACATATAATTGCATGACAAATCACTCTGAAGTCTAATTAGAATTAATGGCTCTTGATCATACAACAAGAGTGATTGGTATTGAATGTTTGTCTATAGAATTTATGTTGACCTGATAAGATTTTGCCAATTCTTGAACTTGATGACTACTTGTGGATGTCAATGTGGGATGACAAAAATCAAGAAAAGAATAGTGCAATAAATGTTTCCTGATAAAAGACTGCATGATCATTCCTTTTCAATATGTTCAAGAGCGTGTAGCCTCGTAAGAACTTAGTTGTACTATCTGTTTTCTTATATCGGTGAAGAATTTTATGTGTAAGTTAATGTCATAGATTAAGATTCATAAATACTAACTTGTTGCTAACAAAATTATTATAGATACATGTGAATTGGTATTGGTGATGAGGAATATGGCTGGATAGGATGTGATACCATAAATATTTTCAACATGACCTGTTATCCTAGGAGCCTTAAAGAAATGATGCAGAAACTTAGGTACACGTTTATGCGTGGGTTTTGATTTTATTGGCTAGTATGACTCTTAAATATTTCTTTTCCATTTTGTTGTTGGAGTGTTCAGTTCGAGTAGGGGGCATCTAATTTAAAGTTGAGCATGTATTGTTGCTGTCTATAAAATCCAGCAAGCATTTTATGTATGATCATGCTGATTTCATTTTTCCAGCAGAACCGAGTTCCTGTTGTTTGGTTCTGGCTTATCTATTTGAACTTTGGAACAGAGTTGTTTCAAATTTAACATTGATGCACTCTATGGTCTCCATTATCTGTAGGACGATGATGCTAATGTGGAGGCACTGAAAGTTGGTGCTGGACATGTGGCAGCTAATACAATAAGGCTTTTGATTGCCGGTTCTCAAGCAGGTGGTTTGATTGGAGTGTCAGGTCAGAATATAGAGAACTTGAGAAATGCCTCTGGAGCAACTATTACAGTTCTTTCTCCTAACCAGTTGCCTCCATGTGCATCTGCTCATGAGTCTGATCGAGTCGTCCAGGTAAGATTCTGGGAAATTTCATCTACAAAATGAATTTGAAAGATGGATTGAAGTTCCTTTCCAATCTACTTGTAATCCTTGTATAAAAAATGTGGTTTTGTGTATTAAGTGATAAACCAAGACTATAGGTCACGTATTTCTTTTAACTAATCAACAATGATAGCAGTTAACTCATATTATCAATACGTGTCTATCCTTCCATGCACGTGTATGCTTTTAGTAACAGAAGGAACTGTATGAAATCCATGTGGATATTTCAATCCAGGATATCAATAAGTATATGAACCGTGTTAATCCGTGTGATGTCTTTCTGTCCTTTATGTCCTACGTTTGATGGGGCATCTAAACAATCTGTTAAAATATTCTTTTCTAGTACAGATAAGGGTGAAACCTGAGGCTAGATTTGCAACTAGCATGATCAAGAATGATGATTTGATGGGATAGGTTTCAAGCTATAACCTATAAATGTATAGAGCATCTGATGGTAGCGGAATTAAGGCTGTTAGGGCAGGAAAGGGTTGTTCTAGAGATGATGTGCCCATTATGCAAGGAAAAGCGTTGTAATGTTTTACTTTTTTTCCTTTTTTATGGTTATAAAGTTAATTTTAAAGAAGAAGAAAAGAAGCTTAGCCAGTCAGCTTCTTTTGCACCAGTTTCTACTCATTCATTTCAACCAAAAAGGCTTCTGCTTCAATTTGCTTATTTTAGTTGAAAAGGCTAATAGCTTTATTGCAAGATTATGGTGGACGGTGGACCTACTAGGCAAATCAAACACTTCCTTTGCATGCCTGATGAACTGCTAAGCATACAGTTAATAGCTTCTCTATCATATTATGGTAATCTTCTTGCAGATATCAGGGGAGATTCCTGCTGTTCTGAGGGCTGTGGTGGAAATTGGCCGCCAACTTAGGTGAGAAATATTGGTTGGCATCACCGTATTCCTCGGTTCTTTCTTCATAATTACTGTTTTTAATACTGTTGTAATTTGCAACTGACAGAGATAATCCACCTAAACAAGTAATATCATTCAGCCCAGCTTATGGTCATGGCCTCCAGCGGCAAACTCAACAGTATGTGGATCCCACTTCAGGTAACTGAATCCTTTGCCATCAGTAGTGCATTTGGTTATAATGTGCTACTGTATTAAATTCTTTTGTATTTTCATAACGGCATCATCTTTAGGACAATCAATTTTGCAGCTGATTATGCTACTTTGGAACTCTTGGTTCCTGAAAATCTTGTTGGCGGATTGATTGGAAGGTTCGGTGCCAACATTTCAAGAATCAGAAATGAATCTGGTGCTAATATTAAGGTACTATAAATTTGACTTGACTTTTGTTTGTTGACCCTTGCTGTTAGTGTTTAATTTGAATCCTAAATATTAGAATGAGCTCATGTATGTACTATGTACATGCACATTTAGTTTCACTGTCTTCAAATTTAGTATGCAGAAAACCATTAATTATCTTGGTTCGCTATTTAATGATGGATACCCATGAGAAAAGTTGCTGGTTCAGGACTCCCAGTAACTGCTTAGATATGTCATAAACCCTGTTTGAAACTGGTTCTGTTTTTTCTTCTTTTTCTTCCTTGATAAGTAGGCGATTGCTGTTTGAAACTGGTTTAAAACTAGGACAGTTACTAGGTTATATAATATCAGAATTGTCCTCCAATTATCACCATAGTGTTCGACGCCATATGAATGCCGTATATGTTTCTGTCATACTTTTGAAGTTAACACTAGCAAGATACCAAATTCCCAGTTTCAGCCAGCTGTGATATGTCTTATTGCCGGGGTTCATTAATTGATATAATATGTATTGCTAGTTTTATGTCATCAATGTATAAAATATTACATTATTTTTTCAGGTTTATGGCGCAAGAGGTGAACAGACTCAAAGGCAAATCCATCTCGGTGGTAGTGCCCAACAGGTAGAGCCTTGTTTGTTCATAATTTTCTTGACAATTTTTGTAGAATCTGCTAATATATATTAGTTGGCTAAAACGAGAAGATGAGAGAATTTGTGCCCTTGATTCACAAAAATGGATTTCTTTCTCACAAGGGAATTCTAAAGTTAATGGGATAATTTCAGAATTGAGACAAGAAGTCCATCGATAGGAAACATTGAAATTCTCACTGCCAATGTTCTGTCCATAATAGGTTGCCCTTGCCAAACAACGGGTCGATGAATATGTGTATGCTGAGTTGTTGAGACAAGCAGGTGGCCAACTGCAGCAAGTTGCTACCCAACAGCCAATGTAATTGGTTTGCCTTGATAATTAGTTCTCACACTAATTGGGTTCTTATATGCTTCGTTGGGTTTCTCTTTGTACTAGCAAATCTCAAGTGCTGCGTTGGGTTTCTCTTTGTACTAGTAAATCTTAAGTGCTGTTACTTGTGCAGACCGGATGCGTCAAACACTTTATACCAAGGCTACGGATACGGTCATGGCTTTTACACTCACAGGTCACTTCTCAGAATCTAAAAGGACAATTACCTCAGCATTCCTGTGGTTTGACCTTATTACAATAAGACTACCGTAGGCTTAGGAAATTACAATAATAACCCGTGTCGTTAGTTTTTCTAATGAAGAACTTAACAGAGCATAAGTGTGGTTTGGGGAATTACGATTACACGCCCTATAGAGGATGTTATTTAAATTTCCAAATTACAATGAGGTATTATCGTAATTTTTTGGACCACAACTATCACTCCCTTAATTTTTTTGTAATTATGGCAAACCTCACGGATGTTTGAGGTAATTATTCCTTTATAAATCTTCGTCTATCTGTTCACTTCTGTTTCCCATACTGCAGCAATTTTTCAACTATAGGAAGAACTTTTCAGTTGATTCACAACTTATTTAATAATTCGATTGCAGCAATCAAGAAGCAGGAGTAATGGCAACTCTTCCTCAAATATATGCACCAGCTGCACCAACAACAGCAATAAACCAAGCTCCTCCTCCTCCTTATTATGGTCATCAGTCTTACCCTGCTCCACCACAATAGGGGTTTGAAAATATCATCTTTCTTTCTTCTTTTGTCTCTTATCTTTTCTCAAATTTCTGATGTAGAAATTGCTAACTTTTCTGTGCTTTGTTTTCTTTAACTAACCATGTATTCTAGTTATTAGTCATTAGTATCATGCCATTAGTAGGTACAGAGTATAATGTGGATTCTTGATGGTGGAACAGGGTTTGGGGTGTTGCTTTTGTTACTTGTCTTGAGATTTAAGATCCCATTATTAATGCTTAAAATTGTGATTTTTATCTTTCTGATAGGATCACGTACTTTGAGTTACTTTTTTTTAGAATAATAGTATGATAATATGGGATAATTACCTCAATTCTACTAAGGTTTGACATAATTATTAAAACGTTTTCTAAGGTTTGGATAATTATTTGTTGCTAGCTCAGCATGGCCTATAATTGTAATTACATAAGTTTATTTATAATTATAATTATACCGTGTGTAAGGTCTACGTATAAATGTTTTAAGAATTTTAGGGGGTGGAATTGTAATTTTAGTCTTCTTCTTCTTCTTCTAATTATTATTATTATTATATCAAATCAAAATAATCCAATTATAAAATGGGTATAAATATTCCCATTGTAAGGAGAATTCGCTATTATATGATTTACAACCACTGATGAGGTCCCAGTACGACACCCGTGCAAGCGTGATGAGGGATTCCAGTATCTAAGATTGGCATTCTTAGTATTTGATCTTCTATTAATTTAAATATATAACAACAATGAAAATCATAGTACATAAAAATATTATTTTAATCCAAAATTTAATATTTTTATTTTATTATTTTTTATTTTTTTGTTTTGAGACTCGAATGGGAGGAGTGGGGAATTCGGGATCAAATCTTGCACCTCTTCATACGAAATGAGAGGTAATGGTGCTTCATTCAAAAGGTGCTGATTAATTTTGTTATATTACTAGTAGTAGTCATCGTATGCGAGCTCCGTGCTCTTATTATTTTATCCATGGAGCAAATGTTCTGCATTCCCAATTGCACATGATTCTGAAATCAATACATATATATATGTATATATTTGTTGAAATGCATTTGATATAGATATTTTTGGTAATTTGGATTTGATATAGATATATCGTGTAATTGATACATAAAAATATTAAGACTATAAAAAAAATATCAAAATATTTTTACCTATTTTACGCAACACGCTGGAGGTGTTACATTTGGGATAATTAAAATATCGGTTCATAAAAATCCTTCAATTTAGATATATCTAAAAAGGCAGTATGCTCTATGACTCATAGGAATTCTACTTCTCTCAAAGAAAAATTGCAAAGAACTATAAATTTGATATGTAAAACAAAGAATGAAATGATGAAGAAAAATAAAAAAATAAACATAAAAAAGAGAAAAAGATGATTGCCCGGATTGACTTGAGAACATTTCGTAAATGTCGTATCTTCTGTCTCCAGGTTTTACTCTTTGTAGATCATAAGAAAGAGATTAAACTTGTTAAGATTCTTGAGTAAAGAGCTTATTCTGATCAATCGAATGCATAGTTATAATTGGACTTTATAACATAATGCTGAATTATAATTATATGGAGTATAATATTAATTATTCATTAATTAAATTAACAATAGAGAGTGTGTTGATTATTATTCAAATCTCTATATGATGCTTTGAAAATTATGTTAAAACATTAGAAAATGTTAAGGAAATCAACCCTTATAAATCTATTTATACTTTTGCTAATTTTGAAATGGATACGCACATGCACACAATGACGCGAGCATAGCACGCGGCGCGCACCCCCCCTTCCTTTTCATTATTCCTTTTCTAACATCCGTGCGGCTTATTGTCTCCAATAAAAATTTATTCTTTTTCCTACGCAATCGTGCTCTGCGTCGATTAGTTTTTTCATTCTAATTCATATTTTAATTTCAATTTCATATTGTTAATGAAGATCAATTGTGCTAATCAGAGAGATCTAGTCACACTGAACAATTATCTCGTCATTATGTATTTGTTATTATCAACATTGTACGTAACAATTGCCAAGTGCCCCTTTATAAGGGGACGAGATCATCTATTTCAAACGGTGTTTCATCTCCTATTGCATGCCTGTAGATACATGCCACGTTTATTAAATATTTTCTTATAAAAATATTTAGTAATAAATGCAATACACGTGGCATGTATTTAAGAGCATAAAATAGGAGATGAAATACAATTTGGAATAGGAGATCCCGTCCCCTTTATAAGAGGTAAGAGCATAGAATAGGAAATGAAATACAATTTGGAATAGGAGATCCCGTCCCCTTTATAAGAGGTTATCCTTTCTTCTCAATAATTGATTTTCTAAAGACGGATTGAGTTCGTGACAAGTGGTATTAAAATTGGATTCTATTTATGCTAGAGATCATACCCATGTGTGAATGCCAAAGCATTGTCCGTTTGAAAGGAACCCACGTCACATGATGACATGCATATAGAATGTAATAATCCCCTTCCCACATTGATTAGGAAAAAGTTCTCTAACCAATTTATAAAGCGGTATAGTCTTCTTCGACAACCATTGATTTATGGGTGGATTGTGCTCGTCGCACATGTGCATATGCATCTATGTCTCTTTGTGAGATTTGTATGAGCAAAACAATGTGCTGAGATGTGGGAGAGTACACGACACAAATAGGACGATTTTTACTCATATTTCGACTTTGTGATCCGTTTAAGTTGGGATGATTTTGCAGTCCACTACAAATTTTCATGAATATATAACCATGTAACATAAAATTTCATTTTAAACAAGTATCATTTTGTTTTTAAATATATGATCCAAGGCAAAAGAAGATCAAGATCCATACAATTTGAAAGTATGTATCAAAATAACAAAAAATTTTATTTTACTGTATCATCGAACTTAAGACGTCCATATAGGTATATTCAACAAGAAAATATGAGAAAGTGAAGCAAGAATTGAGAGCTACATTTGCTAAAAGTTTTTATAATTAATTAACTTGAGCGACATCCCAAACATGAGCCCAAACCTCAATCCGAAATTGGGATGCGGCTTAGTTTGAAATGGTCGGTAAAAACCAAAACAAAAAAAAAAAAAAAAAGTTGAAATGGCCGGTTGGAGTGGCTGGGCAATTTATGTGTACACTCCTACTGAGAGGCGAATTGTACGCATAGAGGGAATGTAATTCAAGTTACAAAACAGGTTTATCAATTCGGATATTCAGATGCGAATATTAGTACATATGTATTTGCATTCGGCTATTAGCCAGATGCAGATATTCGGATTCGAATTTTATTGGATGCTGAAAATGAATATCCACATCCGTATCCGCATCTGTATCCGTCGGATATTCAAATATCCAATATGCGTTTTAATAGTTTTGATACAAATATAATATCGAGATATTATTGTATCTATTATTTTCAATCTTAATCCAGCCTTCCAATCTGTTACTTCATATATTTGAATTTGTTATATTAATGCCAAAAGATTAAAATTCATGAGTAAAATCACTTCAAATATTCTAGCATAGCCTAAAGTTTTAATATATAGCATATAATTTTTAAATTTTATTTTTATATATAATTTAGTACCTATACATCATATGATTTATGTAAATAATTATATCTAAAATTCTACGTAAATGCGGATATTTCAGATGCAGATATTACTATATCCATATCCGAAATTTTATGCAACAGATACGGATACAAATATATCCGAATATTTTTCAGATACAAATAACATTCCCTAATTTCGAATACGGATGTGGACGGTCAAACGAACATTCAGATATTTTTTATAGGCTTATTATAAAATATACAACCGTAACATCCTATGCTCTATCATCTTATATCAGGTATGATTGTAAGGTTTCTTCTTTTCCGGGCATGCAACTACCTTATTAATACAATGCCTTTTATCCCAACAAAACTTACAAGACGAATAATACAACAAACAAATTTGCATTGGTAAGATGACTTACCGCTGAGTTTCCTGTGCAGGTGCTCGATGGTAAACAATGGACACGTTTGAATTTAGAGGATCTGCGTGATACTGCCCATAGAATGCATAAATGCCAATTGTAACAATGCTGAGGATTACAAATCTCACCCAGGCTTCATAGTGCAGCTGCAAGATGAAGTGTGATATGAATAGAAATGGATTACATAGTTTCTCCAACTGCAATTCGTCGCTATATGAAGATAAAGTTCAATGCTGAAAGCCTGAAACAATGTAAATGGTTCTGAATTACCTGAGCAAACAGGAAAATGTTGAAGAAAATGCTAACAGATGGAACAATTGGGACTCCAGGAGAGGAAAAACCTGGTGGATCTATATAGACCTGCAAAAACAAAGTGAACTGAGTGAAGTGCATAGATTGAAGTGGAATACTGCAGGACAACATATAGATTATTATGGTAATGCAAATAACCCTTCATGTCCAAACGCTGCCAACGACATAACATGATGGATGTATGAACTGTATGATACAAGGCATCAGCATTGGACTCAAGTTTCACTTCACTCTAAAACGGTATTGATGGTAGTTTATCGATCTCAATTTTTCTGTTTCTGTTTTAATCTGTTGTTGACTAGAACTTGAAACTGAAAAGGGATGGCAGCTAAGTTCAGTTTTAACCTTGCATCTCTACTCTCATTTATTAGCTACATAAGAAGACAGACCAAACCAGCTTCTTGTGTTGATTAGTTATTCTTATTACATCTACAGACACTCCATGTTCTCTAAATCCCCTGTGGTCAATGCTAGCACTCAATAAACCTTCCGATGATCTTGTTAAGTATGTTTTGCATGACTGAACACGGCAAAATGCACTTCATTTCACCCTCATTTTCCATATCTTAACATGCCAGGCTGAAAAAGGCCAAGTACAACCCACTCCAAGAGCCACGCTGCATGCATGCACATATCCAGAATTATGTCAGTGCAAGGGCAGTCATTGCCACTACCCCAAATGAAAGCATTGATGCAAAATGTTTGGAGTGCCTACACCTAATTGTTTACAAGGACATATAAAAGCTTTGTAACATCTCTACAGGAGTATGTTCTTTGTCGGTGTGAACCTAAAGAAATTGAACAGTCCACATTTTTCCTTCTCCATTTGAATTAACTTGATGATAAAAATCAAATAACCTCATCAAAAATCAAATGGAACAGTGGAATTGAATTCAACTTACTTGGCGTAGATAAAGAGCTGCAGCAGCTAAGATTGCAATCACAGCAACTAAAATTAGATAAACAAATGAAGCACCAAAACGGAAGAGGACTCCAGCAGCGAAACCGCAACAGGCAATTGTTAAAAGGCAAATGATGCCTTCTCCCCTTGTAGAAATCCTCTTGTCAGAAACCTGACTTGAAGTCTTATCCTTCCAGCGGAGGGCTACTACACATGCTGAAACAACTGAATACCCCGTCTGAGACAAACTCCTCATAATTAGTCACCCAAAAGCGCTTTTTTATTTTCAAAAGAAAAAGAAAAATCAGAATAACACAACTGTATATCTTTAAAATGTTCATGCAATTTTCTACAGTAACATAAAATTCCTTCCTGCTTTTACGAAGTTCAGGATAAATAGAAATGAAATTTGTGAAAACAACATACCAAGGTAAATTTGTGAAAACAACATACCAAGGTTCCAACTGACAGAATATGTGAGAGCACTCGCACGTTCAGAAGTCCAGACAAGATGACGGCCACAAGACCAACCCAAACCTGTGAATGGACTGGAGTATGTCGTGCCGGGTCTACTTTGGCAAATATAGCCGGTAGTAAACCATCTCGTCCAAGTCCAAGATATAACCGAGACTGCTAGTAATAACAAGAAATGACTTACTGGCTGCAGCAAGACCCCAATAAATGACTTATTGAACAATGAACGCAATCAACCTGAACATAAAGCCCAACTAGAAGTGTTGTTGTAAGTCCAGCAACAGCACCGAAGCTGATTAACACAGACACGTATTTCAAGCCCCTGGAGGTGAAAGCTTCTGCCAAAGGAGCATCTTCCCCAAGATATTGGTATGGAACCATTCCAGTAATCACTAAGCAGACCCCAACGTACAATGCAACACAGGCCAGGAGGCTACCGATTATGCCAAATGGTAAGTCCCTCTGAAACATCAAGTTCAAAAGGCAGGAATTGAAGATAAGGTTTCAAAGTCGCAACAGCCAAAGGAAATAACTAAGACTGTGATGCATCAATTCATCTGCCTCTGACATACCTGGGGTTTCTTGGATTCTTCAGCAGAATTAGCAACTGCATCAAATCCAACATAGGAGAAAAAGACCACGGTTGCTCCAGTCAATATTGAATTAAAACCATATGGGGCAAAAGGAGTCCAATTTGAGACGTCAACTTTAAATGCTCCAACAATGATAACAAAAAGAACAATGAGCACCTGCAGAGCATATCCTGTTCTGTCAGCCACATGAAGTACATAATGCTAAAATAGTGTCACATAAAGAATGACATCACTATTTAATTAGAAAATTCTTTTGCTACAAGCTCTAAAACCAAATATATCTGCCATTGGCTCTCCGATGAGATGAGATTAGAACTTATAGATTTCATTCCCATATTTTACAAAAATCTAAACAGAGGAAGTAAAGCAGCATTCAAGGAACGTTGAAGCAGCATAATAATTCAGTAACACGAAATTCCAAATTATTCAAATTTTTGAAGGAAGAATGGGATAAATAACTAATGCGCACATTATAAGTTCTGAATTCTGTATTTTCAGCCAAAGTTCTCAATTATCATAAGAAATCCAATCACATCCCTTAGATTTTATTTTCCTTTGGTAATAGTAAATGGATCAGACCTACTGGGGAATTAATTTTTGGCCAAATATGCATTAATATTTTAATACGCATTGATGCCTCCCAACTGTCCTTCCAAGTACTGCTCAGAAAGTTGAGTGAAAAGAGACAAATTCCAGTGGGATTAATGTTATTATATTTGTTATCCTATTGATTATCGGTATTCAGAAAGCCCTGTGTTTTCTCTGCTAGTTTCCTTAGCAATGCTTAGAAAGAGAAAAGTTCAGGATGTATAGAAAACCTTTGTCACTGTCATGATTGAGTTCAGCATCGAAGACTCTCCAACTCCCTTACACAGAACTAAAGTCAGAAGCACTAGGAGGATAGGTGCTAATATATTAATAGATAAGGCTCCCAGAACTTCTTCACCATGCCCAACCCAGCTTGGAATGTTATCCTTGAGGAAGGGAATCAGCTCAAGCACAGTAACCACATAGCTAGCTAAGCTACGTGCTATGCTAGCAGCACCAATATGATAGTCAAGCATCAACTGAGCAAACACAAGAAAAGCAGTGAGCTCATTGAAAGCTGAGTATGTATACAGGTATGCTCCCCCGACAACTGCTGGAAAGCGAGAAGCTAGTTCAGCATAACATAGTGCATTGAGCACACAACATGCTCCTGCTATGACGAAACTAATTGTAACTCCTGCATTTGGAGAGTGAAAGAGGAGTGGAGTTACAAGCATGATACAAAGCGATCAGTCATTCGACAAAGTTCGAAACATGTTATTCAACTTATTCACAAGATTCGCACATTTACAGGATATAACTCAAAGGTGAATCAGACTGCAATGAGGAATCATTAACTTCTTTAATTAAACTGTTCAGGAAGCCTAGAAAATGGTCACATGCCAACCCTTAAGGTAGGCATGTCTTGTAAATACTTTTAAGGATCCGTCATAATTGGGAACTGGTTGCAAGATGAGACATCAGAAAGAACCCGAATCATTTGTTGCGATATTAAGTGACAGACAACAAATTATCTTTGACCAAACATTACAAATGAAACAGGAATTTGATTGGACAGAGCAGATTTTATAACTCCAGTATTTGGAGGATTTTGAATCCATGATGAACATCCAAAAGCCATCTCACCATAACCACAAATTACACCTTGCACCTATGTGCCACTTAACTAATCTGATAAAACAACCAGCTAGAGATGGCCAAGCTACAGCTCAAACATCAAAGGGGCATATTTTCTAAAAATCCAAGGTCAAGGTTCCCCATTAGTCAACTCAAAGACTTTGGATCTCATCAGGGAATTTGGGTAAAGAAGTTCACAGCCAATCAAAAACACGGGTCTTCAACTTGCCTCCTAAGATTCCAATAGGTTATCTCCGACAACATGATGTAGTTCTAATAAGTATCTATCGTAAAACTACTCTGATAGAGATAAAATATTTTTATCACATCATACTGATTCAGCACAGCTCCCATACTACCATAACGTATTTTCAAAATTTCATTTCTACTATTCACTATATCCCAATGTGAAGTAATAATAACCATTAGGTTCACGGCATTCTTCATATTCAAGAGCATTCAAAATAAGAAAACTCAAATCGCAGCTCTGGCTCATTCCAAAATAACATCTGAATAAAATGGAAATTAGCTGCTGCTATCTACCGTAGCAGCATATACACACCGAAGCATCAAACATCAAATGCCGCTAAGTAAAATACAACTTCTATTCAAATCAAAAAACAAAACACAAAACAAGAACTGGAATCAAAACCACTGACCTGGCCCAGCATCGCGAGCAACGGTGCCGGTGACAACGAATATACCAGCGCCAATAGATGCGCCAATGCCTAGTAGAATCAAATCGAAGGGGCCAAGCCGCCTTTCAAGGCCGTCGCTCCTACGGACGGCGTTATCCACAGCCGTCGATATAGGTCTCGATCGGAGAGCCGACGAGCAGAAACGAGAGAAGAAAGATGACGACGATGACGTCATCGCTGAGCTCAGCTCAATTGTCGTGCGGGAGATAACACGTTGAAAAATTGATCCTCCTGTTGGTAAACATATATAGGTTTCAAAACGTACAAGTATTGATGCGTGATGTACAACTGAACGGTGGGTAGTATAACGGTCCAAATGATCACAATGGCGTTCTAATTTTATTTCTATTTTATTTTTGGTTTTTGTATTTAGGAGATTTACTGATTTTTTAAAGTTATACACGTGACAGCAGTTTATGCGATGATTGAATTTATTTTGAAAAGTATTTTTACATTTTCTTATTCTAATTTTTTTTTAAACAAAGAAAAAAATGTTTGTTTGTACTTCTTTTTATAATCAATTTAAAATATTTTTGGAGAGTAATTATTTTTATTCAATTTTTTTTTGGCTTAATTACAAGTTTAGAGCTTGTGTCGCATTTTTAAGAAAATATATAGGGTCTTGAAAAAATGAAAAACAAATTATATTAGAAAAAAATTGAATAAAATATGCATTTCATAATAAAATTTTTTGATTTTTTAATTTTCGAGAAAAGTTCATGAAAAAAATAAAATTCAAAAGATCGCTTAAAATCTCTACAGCGAACCTCAATAAATATAATGAAAAAAAAAATCAATCAATAAAAGGAGTCTCCACTTGGACTCCTTTAAGACATAATTTAGGAATAGGGTATAATTTCTTTTCATATATTAGCATGTATTTGTACACAATTCTGGAATATATAAACAAATTTTGAGTGCGAAGTATTAACATATAAGATAGTAATAATGAACTATGATTTATTCTGTTAAACAATAATAAACTCAAATAAGACAAATGCCTCAATGCTAAGTGTTAGCGCTAATATTAAATCACTCAATTTCTTTCTCAGAACATTCAATTGATATTATAAACTCTTTCAATTAAGTCTCTTTATCCTTTGAATCACTGATTAGATAAGAAGATAGAGATTTTGATATTATTACGGAATTAATACGATGCAATTGAAGTTTTTAAGTGGAGAAATATTTAAATTGATGTATCATAATTATAACCTAATTTTATCAAACCGGCTTGATAAGTAAAATAATATATCGAGATATTAAAAATTTTGGGATGAATTTAAGGTCTCAATGAAAAAGAAAAATGTACTAATATCATTATATCACTTCATGATAATATAAAAAAAAGACATACAAACGATTAGTAATTGAAAAATAGTTGAGAATGACATGACCATATTATTATGATATATAGTGGAAGATCGATTGTCGTTGAAAAAGGAATATATTTGACAATAAATTAAGTAACAAATTAATAAAATGTAGTCTCCTATAATGGAAAAAAGGAAAAAATATTTTATTAAAGCTATGAAAATATAAGTAGATTAAACTATTCATACAACTTCATTGATGTATACATTCAAGCCAATTCATAAAAATTATAATATGATAAAGGAACATTGCTTGCAAATTATCAAATGTTAAAGGCAATATCTCATAAATGAAAAAATTGCAAAGTTTTACAAAGAGAGATGAAAATAAAGATCATAACGCTGCAAATTGGGAGAGAGAAAGAAAAAGAGAAAAGAGGGGGGGGGG
>JACFYI010003520.1:573694-596554 GCA_014898755.1 Handroanthus guayacan | reverse complement strand
AGTATGCATTTATTATTTTTTACTTGAATGTGAGAAAGATTTTATCATTTATCTACAACTTCAATCACTTTTCATTACTCTAAAGATGACAATCAAATTTATTTTTGGAGCTAGTTTCCAATTACGTAGGAACTTTGCTTATGACTTTTCTAACTCGCATACGCCTCCTCTCAACATCAACTCCAATTATACATAGGATGCTTCTATTTTCTTGAAAAATCATCACTAATAAAGAAATAAACAATAGTGCCACTTAATTACTAGTTAAATTTTATACAGCATTTTATTCTTAGTAACTCAAAATTATGTAATAATTCATTTATCCATTATGTACCACACACCACCGAAAAAGAAAAAGAAAAAGAAAAAAGGGAAAGGAAAAATTGCTGGAAAAAAAAAAACCAATCTAACTTTTGAACTATGTCTATTTAATAATTCACCAATGTATATTAATTACATGCATACACATGCTATATTTTGTTGTTTTCTTCAAAAAATTAAAATAAAAATAAAAAAAAGAAAAAAGAAAAAAGAAAAAAGAAAAAGAAAAAAAATCAAGACTTTGAAGGAGCTTCAAAGTAGGGGTTCAAACGAGTCGGTCCTACTCGTGAGCAAAGCTCAAGTTAGCTTGACTCGAACTTTAGTCGAGCCAAATCGAGTTCGACCTTATCTTGAGCCGATATTTTTAATATTTTTATATTATGTATATTGCTAATATTAATTTATAAATTAATAATATTAATATATATGTTATGATATGATATCGGCGATACTAATTTTGTCCCATATTGGAAGATGAGAAGAGCTTGAGATAATTTTAAAACTATCCTCCTCTTTCACTCTATTAAACGTCTTTTCAAGACAAAACCCTCTACCATGAATGTCGATGGGGGACAATATCTTGAAGCAAATGAATCTTTCACATGAAATTATGAGTTTGGACATCATATATATATATATATACATTGATGCCGTTTGTGAGAAATAAGGCCATGTGCCTTTTTTTCAAGTCCCGAAATTCGAAGCTTATAATGATATCAAATTTGTCTAGCTCTCTCGTTTGCTTCACATAAAAGGTTCATCCATTTGAGATCTTGTACTCTAGCACGTGTAATAGGAGGTTTTGTCCTAAAAGGCGGCTCGAGGGGTAAGAGAAGGGGGATATCTTATAAATTATCCCAAACCGGCTCTTTCAATGTAGGACAAATATGCTATTTTTATATTTTCTATAGTACACTGCATTATATTTGTATTATATAATAATTACTATATTGTTAAATAAAAATAATTAAATTATGTATAAAATTTATTAAATTCAAACATTAAAACCTGTTCTCGAGCTCGAATTTGTACTATTATTTGAACATTTGATGTTAATGGAGTCAAGTTGAACTCAAATTCAAACAAAATAGACTATTGAATTCGAACCTAATGAATATATTTCAAGCTCAAACTTGAAAATTTTTCCCAAACTCGGCTTATTTGGCTCGGGCTCGGTTGCATCTCTAGCACATTGTTCTTGAAAATGAGCACAAGCTTTTAACTCGTACGACATTTTGCACGTTCTTTCCTCCCAATGCTCCAATACCCCCACTTATCACGTCTGTACCCTCACGACAACCCCATCACAAAAGATAATCCTCTTTCCTCTCTGTGATATTTTGGATTTCATAATATACATTACGCCATTGACAGTCTTATAATAGTGTGTGGCCAAGTAGTTCCAGGCTTTTGGCTTTGCTTTCTCTCACATATTTGATATATTTACCTGAATTCTCTCCGACCCTTCCTCCCTTTTGTCTATCTTTTCTCTCTCTCTCCCCCCATATATATAAATATATATATATATATATCTATATACAAATTATTTTGTGTGTATGAATAATCTTTAGAGGTAAGGAAATTATCATATATACATATATACACATATACACATATATACACAGCTTTGTGCTCTTCTGTAATCTGGATGCCCCATTACTTATATATACAAACACGAAGTTTCTTGATGCAATTTCCCTTATAAGGCAATAGATTTATTGCCAAGAACGGAGATTTAAGGGTTTTCCCAGAGGCCCACAAGGCTAGAACAATCAGGTTTGAAGGAAAACTTAATTGACTCTTACTGACTATCGTGCGTTTATGATTGGGGATTTATCTTATTAGTGGGATGGATTTTGCTGTGTTATGTGAACTCTGCTATCAGTTTTTGGTCACACATAGATTAGGGTTCTGATTAATATGTCATCAAGTGGGGTTCAGGAATTAGGGCAGGCTCATTTTACTCATTTCAGGATTTGGATTTTGAGATTGAAGTGCTTTTTACGACTTAGTTATGTTTTGAGATCAATTGTCTTCAAATGTTGATTTTTTTTTTCCTTTTTTTCTTTTGGGTGGCATCTAGTGCTGTGACTCTTATTGGGTGGGATTTGGTGGTTTCAGGTCTGTGGAAATTGCTGGGCAATATTATTGCAATTGGTGATCTAGTGGAACTAGTGCTGTAATAGTGCTTACCGGTTTTGACAGTTCAGAGCAATTGAGAGAGGACTCTGTTTTCTATACTGTTTGTGTGGCTGTTAATACATTTTGCTTTAGCATCGACGGTATCGAGTCTGTGATTTGTTATCATCCATGATCTGGTGTTGGAATAGGTTTTGTGTGCTGAACTGAATCGAGTATGAGTAGGAGAGTGCGGAGGAGGGTTGTGAGGAGGGGTAAAGAGAAAGTGGATTTCATTGAGATTGATCAGAATTTGACGTTGGATGAGCAAGGGGAGCTTGATTGGACTAGGTTACCTGATGATACAGTTATTCAGCTTTTCTCATGTCTTAACTATCGTGACCGGGCAAGTTTGTCATCAACCTGCCGCACATGGCAGGCTCTGGGAAAATCTCCATGTTTGTGGCAGGTATTGGATCTTCGGCCCCATAAGTGTGATGCTGCGGCTGCTTCATCGCTTGCCTCTCGGTGTGAGAATCTTCGGAAGCTCTGGTTCCGTGGTCCCGAATCTGCTGATGCTATGATAAATCTTCGAGCTAAAAATTTACGCGAGATTAGCTGTGACGGATGTAGGAAAATGACTGATGCAACACTCTGTGTGCTTGCAGCCAGGCATGAAGCGTTAGAGTGCCTTCAGATTGGGCCAGATTTCTGTGAAAGAATCAGCAGTGATGCTGTAAAAGCAATCGCTATTTGTTGTCGGAAGCTACAAAAACTTCGGATCTCAGGTATTCATGAAGTGGATGCAGATGCGATCAATGCATTGTCGAAGCATTGTCCAAATTTGATGGATATTGGATTCATTGACTGCCGAAAGGTGGATGAGACTGCTCTGGGGAATGTTACATCGGTTCGTTTTCTATCGGTTGCTGGGACAACTAACATAAAGTGGAATTTGGCAGTACAGAAATGGAGCAAGCTATCAAATCTTATTGGCTTAGATGTTTCTAGAACAGATATTAGCCCGAATGCCATTTCAAGATTTTTGTCATCCTCAATTAGTTTGAAGGTCTTGTGTGCCTTGAATTGTCCGGGACTTGAGGAGGATGCCACCTTTGTCTCTAATAACAATCATAAAGGTAAAGTGCTACTGGCTGTCTTCACCGACATTCTTAAAGGAGTAGCTTCTTTATTTGGTGAGACGCAAAAGAATGACGGGAATATTTTCCTGCATTTGAGAAACTCTATGAAGGATAAGAAATTAGATGATATCTTGAACTGGCTGGAATGGATAATTTCCAATTCACTTTTACGTGTTTCTGAGAGCAATCCGCCTGGTTTGGATGATTTCTGGCTCAACCAGGGCACAAATTTGTTACTTAGTTTCATGCAGAGTACACAGGAGGAAGTTCAGGAAAGGGCAGCCACGGCTCTTGCAACTTTTGTTGTAATTGATGATGAAAACGCTAGTATTGACACTGGAAGGGCTGAAGCAGTTATCCGGGATGACGGTATACGCCTTCTCTTAAACCTTGCCAAGTCATGGCGGGAGGGGCTCCAAGCCGAAGCTGCTAAAGTAAGATATCTTGCTTTCGTGTTTGATTGAATCATAAATTTGTTCATGTTTTCTTTTATGATATTGTCACTGTATAGCAAGCTTTTGTGTTTTAATTTTTTTGGGAAGCAAAATTAGTAATAGTCATTCCATAAATTTTCGAGCTTTATCATCATATATAATAGGCCAAAATCATGTTGTATTCAAATTGGTTTTCCATGCAGGCCATTGCAAACTTATCAGTGAATGCTAAGGTTGCGAAAGCTGTGGCAGACGACGGAGGGATTGACATTCTTTCAAATCTTGCGAGGTCCGTTAACAGATTGGTCGCTGAAGAGGCTGCGGGAGGACTATGGAACCTCTCTGTTGGTGAAGAGCACAAGGTTTTGTTTTTGTTTCTGTTGCTTCAATTGCATTTCATTTCATATCATTTGATGCTTTATTTTTTCTCTCAATTATGAAATAAATATCCTCTTCTAGGGTGCCATTGCGGAAGCTGGTGGAGTAAAAGCTTTAGTCGACCTTATCTTCAAATGGTCAAGTTCCAACAGTGGTGAAGGAGTATTGGTATGTTTCACAAGCTTCGGGATTCCTATTTTCCATTTGCTCATGCGTTTATGGTGTCCATGAATGGAATCACAACCATGTTACTGTCATATGCTCAGTTGGTGGTTCTTTGATCGATTTCAGGAACGTGCGGCTGGTGCATTAGCAAATTTGGCAGCAGACGACAAATGCAGCATCGAAGTTGCTTCGGTTGGTGGTGTACACGCCTTGGTGACACTGGCTCGGAGTTGCAAGGTTGAAGGAGTGCAAGAGCAGGTGGAATTCTGTTTTAATTTAACGCTAATGAGTATTTCATATTTGTTGAAAACCTTCCATCTTGGTAGGCTATTGGCAATATTCTGATCAAATTATCAATATACCGTGGAAATGTTTTATTTTTTTCATGTTTTTTTACTTTACGAAAAAAACCGTATTCAGTTTCTGAAAAATATCCCTAGATCTTATTCTCCAGGCGGCTCGGGCTTTAGCGAATTTGGCTGCTCATGGGGATAGTAATAGTAACAATGCTGCTGTTGGACAAGAGGCAGGTGCTCTCGATGCTCTTGTGCAACTTACTCGCTCTCCTCATGACGGTGTCAGGTAAGATATCCGTGTCGAAGTTCCGATTTCTGTCTGAAATTTTCATACTCGGTTGTCATGAGAAGAAAAAATAACACCATTGTTGGTTGGTGTATAGGCAAGAAGCTGCTGGTGCGTTATGGAATTTATCGTTTGATGACAGAAATCGAGAAGCAATTGCAGCAGCTGGTGGAGTCGAGGCATTGGTATGAGAGTATGATGTTTTTTCTTATATATCCTTGTTAAAATGTTTATGGTAAACATCGTGTAATTGCTAGCTAGAATTATTTCAAAGGTGACTATGACATATCATTTGTAAAATCTAACACATCCGGGAAGCAATAAATCAATTAAGGATAGAAAAAGCATAAGATGTCATTGAAGAATTGCATTAGGTTGTTTTGGGGTGGTCAAAATTTACGTAAACAATGTCAATAGCGGTTGTGAACTTATTTTTGAAATCTTAACAAGCTCATTTCCTTTAATTTTAAGCATATTAACTACGAAATTGCTATTTCTAATTTCTTATACTACCTGGAAGATTTTATTTTATCTGAACACTTAAACAAGTGACTTATAAAATAAAATCTAACATTTTATAAGCTCCAAAAACATCTTATAACATACAGAATCTTACAAGACGTTTTAAATGAGGTTAAACACCCTGTTAGGTAACTATCAGGAGATTAATTCTTACTTGCATGATACTATTGTTCAGCATGAAGACATCATTGTCATTTGAAGTGGACGCACGAGTTGCTATGTTATCTGTTTGATATGCAATTTTTTTGGGTTGTTTCTTGGTCAAGTGTTATACCATGAGCGATTATCACCAAAGATACTTTAGATCTTAGTTCTGCATAAGAAGAAATTATTAGCTTACTCGACTGTTCAATATTTTTCTTCTTGTTAGGTTGCTCTAGCACGTTCCTGTTCAAATGCTTCTCATGGACTCCAGGAGAGGGCTGCTGGTGCCCTCTGGGGATTGTCCGTTTCAGAAGCAAACAGGTATGAGTTCAGATTACTTTTATTCATGTAATATCTCTGCCTCTAATGATGATCATAGGTGTTTGTAATTTGGAAATCTTGTATGAGAGTGTTTCTCTTCTATAATTATATGTATCAAATATATTTCTTTCTGTTATAGCATTGCTATTGGTCGGGAAGGAGGTGTGGCACCACTCATAGCGCTGGCTCGATCAGATGCTGAGGTAAGTTTATGAGAAAATGTCAGTCGAGCCTTCCTAATATGTCTCCTGATTTGTTATTTGTCTACGAAAGTATGGCATTTGAACTTCGTCTTTCTTCATGTGACATGTTAACTATGATTTAATGTTTTGTTTCTGTCGATCATTTTTAATTAGATATGATTAGGTGCATATCGATTTCTAGAACCCCAGATAGGATCTTCAAGTTAATTTTTGTATTAAACTGAGATCTTGATAACAAATGGAGTTGGAAAAAACTGAATCTCAATTTTCTTTTACAAAATGATAAAAAGAAATGAAAATGCTAATTCTGCTAATTTCTTTAATCCATAGACCACATGAATCACACATTTGGCTGATCTCGACTCATGCAACTTAAAATTAATCCGTGTGACATGATATGTCACTTATGCAACTTTCAGGACGTGCATGAGACTGCTGCAGGAGCTCTTTGGAATCTGGCTTTCAATCCCGGTAATGCTCTACGAATTGTGGAGGAGGGAGGGGTTCCGGCGCTAGTTCATCTTTGTTCTTCGTCTGTATCAAAGATGGCACGCTTCATGTCTGCATTGGCACTGGCCTACATGTTTGATGGAAGGTACTCAATAGTCCTTTTCATATACATATTTTCTTATCTCTTCACAATTTATTTAATTTTGTCTAGACAAAAAAAGATCTAATCTATCCTCGACTCATATTGGTTGGGGACGGATTCTTGGGTCAACTCATATCATGGGATATGTTTCTCCCTTAGTAACCGGTTCTCTGGAGATGGATTTAGCCCCTGACAAAATGGTGTTGGAGTTGATGCCGAAAGGTGGGACCCATGAATGAATGCTGAGCTATGGCTGTCCTAGAGGGGCCCACACGCATAAGGGCTTGTGTAGATTAGGTGGAGGAGAATGTAAAGAATCACTATCCGTCATTGGTTAGGAAGGGGTTTTGAGGCGTCTTTATACAGTGTGATATTATTCTCCCTTAGTAACCAGTTTTTTAGGATGGATTGAGTCTGTTACAATGTGCTGAATTTGTTCCATTACATGATGCCTACAAATGATGAAGCAAATTTGTTGAAGCTTATAATTCGGATATTGGCCCAAGATTTTAAGAGTATGCAATTTTGTTGTGCAGAATGGACGAAATTGCCGTCGTAGGTTCCTCAGCGGAGGGCACATCCAAGAGTGTCAACTTAGACGGCGCTAGAAGAATGGCTTTGAAACACATCGAGGCTTTTGTTATGTCCTTTTCTGATCCTCAAGCATTTTCAGCTGCCGCTGCATCATCAGCCCCTGCAGCACTGACTCACATAACAGAATCTGCTCGGATTCAAGAAGCAGGTCATCTCAGATGCAGGTTCTCTCTCAATCTCAATCTCAATCCCCCAAAACAATGATTTATGCCCTCGTATATGTATAGTTCTCTTGAACTTGTTGCCAAAAAATTAGTTATCATCTAAAAATTAGTATCGCCTTCATTGCTTGCTTGATGTTTTTGTATTTACACAGTGGAGCTGAGATTGGAAGATTTGTTGCTATGCTACGAAATCCTTCTCCTACACTGAAGTCATGTGCTGCATTCGCTCTTCTTCAGGTAGGTAATTGCACACGCAAAGATACACTTATTCGGCGGCACACTCTCATGCTGCAAATTTACGTGGATTTGTGTCCTTCATTGTTCTAAACATGATTTAGGATGCAATCGAGTCAAGTCAAGTCGAGTATGGGTGGCAATTTTAAGTTCAAGCTCGAGCTTAGAGCATACATATTGGCTTGACCCAAGAGATTGAACTCGATGAGTTCGATTATTTTGAGCTAGAACTTTAGCTTGAGAGTTTGAATTCAAGCTTGTGACCCAGTTCACAAGCCACCTAGATATAAGCTACTCAATATTTGACGTGAGTGTAAAGCTTAAGTTCGAGTTGAACTAGCTTGAGTTTAGCTCGACTCGTTTGCAAACCTAGCCTCCGAACTTCCGGGGTTAATTCACATCTTTCTTTGAATTCTCAATTGCAGTTTAGCATCCCGGGTGGGCGTCATGCAGTCCATCACGTGAGCCTTCTCCAAAACGCAGGAGCTCCACGGGTGCTTCGTGTAGCATCAGCAGCTGCAGGTGCCCCTCTCGAAGCTAAAATCTTCGCACGTATCGTCCTTCGAAACCTCGAGCAGCATCACATAGATTCTTTGCCCTGAACACATCTTCCTGCATAAAAAGCTCGTCTTAAAACGCCCCCGTTTCTTGCCCGAATAAAGCTGTTAGCATATATTTCGCGTGATATTGCATTTCTATTCACTTATTTTTGTTCGATTTTTAGTTGTTTCTCTTCTTTTTTTTTTTTTTTTTTCGCGTAATCTTGAACATTATATAAGTATTTTGGTGAGATAAATGGATACAAAGGGTGAACCCTAAGGAGTTGTTTTTCTCCTTTCCTTTTTGGTCATTTAGTCCTTAGAGAATTTTGAAGTTTCTTGAGTTTGTTGGATGTCTATGGTGTTGGTAATTTTCTTGCTTTGCTTTTGTATTCAATGTCTATGGTGTTGGTAATTTTCGTCTCTGAGTTAAACTCAGATAAGAAAATAATAAAGTATGCGTAAAAAGAATAAGTTACTCTATTTATTTCTTATTCAATTCGATTGAAATTTGTTCTAGTTGGATTCAATTGACAATCACATCAATTTCAAATATAACTATTGAGGGAAAAAAAAAAAAAAAAGAAGAAGAAGAAGAAGAAGAAGAAATGGGATTGGGGAATAGTAACATGTTTGACTTGACTTGATATATTTATTCACAATGCTAAAACTGGGAGGGGGTAGTTCTCCTTTTATATTTCTTGCAACGCAAGAAAGAGGTGGTCAAATAGGATATTACCATGTATTTGTCATGAATCTTCACCGATGTGAAGGTGTGAAGTAATTTTCCCTAGAAATTTGAAAAAAGAAAAATAAAGTTTGAAAGAATCTTGCCAAATCTGGCTCCAAATTTTGTATGTTTCAAAATTATTTAATAAATTGGGTTAAAAAATTCTTCTCAATATTGACCACCTTACAAAGTTGATAATTAAATTAAATTGATTCCCACCCACAAAAAAAACAAAATGAGATTTTCATAATCAACATTCATTTTTTCTATTTTCTTGTTTTTAAAATCATAACTACCTTCTAGGTTTTTCATAATTATTTCATTATTTTGCCGATATATTAATTAAATTGTTCATTACAAATGTAGCTAACACATTTAATATCAGGCTATCTAAGAAAAGAACGCTTTCGATTGAATAATGAAAGCAAAATTTTGAATTAGTAGTTATTACTGTATTTTATGCAAAGTAGTAAAGTTCAACTATTGTTATCTGGAGTACCTGAATCATATATTATTGTTATTGTTGCTGTCATTCTTCTTCTCAAGTTCTCATAACTTTATTACCATTTTAGAGATATATTTTTGTATTGAAAAAATAATGAGAAAATCCAAATTTGCATGTATTTAAATTAAGGACAATTACCTTACTAGCCCCGATGTTCAGTTTAATGGCATTAATTTAGTTAACGAAAAATTTAACAATGAAAGTCTAAATCATTAAAAGTAGATTCCATAATGAGATCTACTCGTAACACTTTATAAGTTTCCTTTAATGATATAATTGTTATAAAATTTTTCAAATTACATAGAATATTTTTGTAATTATGTCAAAAATTCAGGGTATTAGTATAATTATCCCTTGAAATTAATCTCTCCACTCTACAAGGGCAAGAATTAATTCATTGAAAAATAATCTTACAAAAAAATAACAATAATAACAACTTGAAGGGGACCAAGGAAGAGAAAAATAAAACAAAAAGCAACTAAATTCAAGGAAAGAAAAGAGGAAATAAATAAATTAATAACGGACATAGATTTTGACTGTGATTTGACAGCTGAGATATCACACAGGGAATTCCATGTATCATACAGTTCATAGTTCATAGTTCATTCACTGCGAAAAGCCTCTCCGTACGCAAAAACCCAAAAGATTTTGGCCCCAAAACAATCACAAAGAAACCTTCTTCTCCCCACCAACCGGCCACACAATCACTGGTGGGACTAAGAGGGCCGGTGGCGACAACCTAGAATCTGATTGAGGTAATTTTCTTGATGATCATTAATGCTTTAAAGGGTGGTTGTTTTTTACCCTTTTTGTATTTTTTCTTTTTTCGAGGAACCCAGTTGGATTCTTTCGTTTCTCTTCTTTTTTTTGTGGTTATGATTGTTTTCTGGTTGTCTATTATAGTGGGATTTGCTTAATCTATTGCCATTCTTCTTGAAGGAGTTCTGATCAGAAAATCAGGATTGAGATTTTTGTTGGTTTTTCTTTTTTTTTTTTCTTTTTTTTCCTTCTTCTTCTTCTTCTTCTTCTTTTTTTTTTTTTTCCCCTAATCGGTGAGAGTTATATTGAAGTTTCTCTCTACGTCATCTTCTTCTTGTTTTGTTATTTGTTTGGGGAATTGAAGCCGTGATCACGTTAGTTAAAGGTTTGATTTTTTGAGTGTTGGAAACCAAAGGCAGTATCAACAATTTGTTTGATGCTATATGTATCTAAATATATGTATCCGTCTATATCTATGTGCCTTTGTGCTCCAATATACATACTAGTACTAGGATGTGTGTGAAATGATGTGGTAAAAAGCATCATGCACTTGAAGGATATGATCCATTGTGGAATTCTACATCCACCATTTTCGATTTATCTAGGGATGAGGGTGCTGTTGGCTCTCGATTGTTTGTTCCGTTACACTCAGAACATTTGTATTCGGTTTGGGTTGTAAATCATCCATGATGGATGCTTGATCAGAACGATTTGATTCATTTCGCGGGGGCAAGGATCTTTTTTTAATGCCAGTTAATCAATTGGAACAAGTTTCTAAATGTATCTTTCATATATATGAATCAAAAGGATCCAATTCAAGCAAGTTTCCAATGATTGAATGTTTGTTTTATTGTGTTCAAGCCATGATATGAGTTTGAATTTTGAATTTAATATGCTTAGAATTTTTAATCACACTGCGGTCAATGAAGTTTGTCTAGGTGAGCAAGAATACTTTAGACTTTAGAAATTATTTGAATTGTAATTTGTGTTGCACTTTGCTTTCGGGTCTCCATCCCGTAGATTGGCGTGTGGCTTGTACTCTTTTGTTGCTTTTTATGTCAATATCAATTTCTGCAGTGCATGTTCTGCACAAAATGGACATGTTAACCAAAAAACTGTCAATATTTATTTTATGGCAGGTTTTCTGCATATTATCATTCGATGCATATGCTCAAAATAAGCTGATTTGTACATCCTCATGGGTCCTGTGATGGAAGTTGGAGAGAACTTAAGAGCAAAGATGAAGGCTTCAACCTATAAGGCCAATGGAAGTTTTGCTAAAGAACTTGAAGATGAGCTTATGAAATTTACAATTAATTCTAGTATAGAGAAAGTTGACACGCACTTGGTTGGCCCAATTGCGCAAGCCTACAGAAATGCTGATGTGGCAGTCAATGTAACGGAATGTACAAAATCTGGTGGCCTTGAGCTGGTCAAACCAGAATGCTCAGATGCTACTGAGAGCTCAAGTTCGTTTGATGACTGTGACACTGGAAGCAACTCGGAAGATTTGAACGGTGATTCTGCATCATCACTGGATTTCGGAGAATTGGGTGAACTTTTTAGGACGAGGTGCTTATTCTTCTCCATGCACTTCTTCTTTAAGTTGATGCTTGTTGGCTTCCATTAACTGAGCTCTCAAAATCAGAGCATTTCCAGATTTTAGTGAAAAAATATGGTGGAATGAAATCCTAGCACGTGGAAATCCCACAAATCCCATAACATGATGACCCCATAATAGAGCAATCTGATTTTTGTTTTATACTTTAGCCCATATGTGTTGCATATTGATGCCTGAAGGAATTGAAATTTGATGTATCGTTCTCAAAGACTATATACTCCGTGGAAAAATGTTACACATAGGAATCTAAGAGTGAAGATATTCCATTCCCACTAACTAAAATCCCACGTATTTGTTTAATTCGATGACTTATAATTCAGAGCAATTCAAGCTGCTAAATTTGAATCTTTCATCAGTTTCTTATGTGCTTACAAATGTTATTGTCTTCTCATCTGGTGTTTATTTATGTTAATCATTGCATAATATTTCATGCATTTTTTTATCCTTAGGAATAGAAAGACGACAACTCACTGGAGGTCATTTATTCAGCCTGTTATGTGGCGTTGTAAATGGGTTGAATTGCAAATCAAGAAGTTTGATGCACAAGCCAAAGAATATGACAAAAAACTTGAGAAATACAATCGGCGAAAGCAGTTTCAATTAGAGAAATCTACACTGGAAGGTTTTGGTATGAAATCGCTTCCTCTTTCCCAGAACTATGCTAAACAAGAGGTACTTAAGAGAAAGAAAAGAAGAAGAGCTGAATCAACAACCGATATAGCAGCATATATGTCACATCATAACCTTTTTTCTTATTATGGTACAATATCGTCTCCTTTGCTATCAAATTATGTATGTGTATTTCTTTGGCCGGTGAAGACTTTGATACATGGACTTTTGCAGAGAATAGGAAGTGTTTTACGAAGGGTGCCTTTGTGGATGATGCAGGTATTCATAGGATTGGAAAATGCTGCTGTATCATTTTCCTGTTTTCTTCATTTCAAAATATTAGGGTCGAGAAATAGTATTGTTGCAAAATGAGATGACATGCATATAGTTTGTGCATTTAGAAGAATGGTAAATTTGAGGACAATCTAGTTCTGTTCAACTAGGGTTTTGTGCTTTTATTTGACGGAGTTTTGTATTTTTGTAGCAAAAGCCACTCAGGAACTCGGCATTGAGGAGGAGTTTGTGGGCAATGATGAAATGTTATGTGATGAGACGGGTAATAATGATAATTATTTGCAACGTATATATCAGAAGATTGAACGTTTGCAGTCACGAGTTGCTCAGCTGAAGAGTAGAGTCGACAATGTAATGAGGGGAGAAGCAGAAAATGTTTCTTCCGCTGATAATGCGAAGATGCCTATTCCCGGTAAAGCTTTGACTGTCTCTCCTCCACCAACTGCCGCTGCTTCAGATGATGGGGACAGAATGCCAATGGGAACTTACATTGCAGAGCAGCTTATATCACAGCACAATATGGATGATTTTTTTAAGCTTGAAAGTGCTGTCACGAGTCATGGAGATTTTTTTTGTGATGCATATGAAGATGTGAGTCTCTCTGCATTGCTAATGTCTTGTAAACAATGTACTATTTATGGAATAACATATGTGTAATAAACATATAACTGACTGTTTCGTACTAATGAAATTCATAATGCATTCAGGGAAATGATGAAGTCCTTATCGATAATTATAGGGTGAAGGAACAGATGAACAATTTTGAGGAAATGAGGATTCAACCAATTCAAAGGCCATCTAGGCTGAAAAATGCGTCAAATAACACCAATTCTCCAGTTCTGGCAGACCCTGCTCCAGCCACAGATGATCAACCACGTACAAGAATACGGTCTATTTCAATGCTTACAGCGCCTAACAGAAAGAGCAAGAGAACAAAACGAGGAGGTGCTGGTTGATGAGACAGATCCATTGTTTTACGTCTCAACATGAAAGTGCAGTTTGCCTTTGATCAAAGAGGTATGGAAAATGAAGCTTTATGGTTCAATTTAACTTGCAAATATAGCCACCTGTTTCATCGAGCAATATGTTGATATACATTCCCATTTTTGAAGTTATAGACTTTGTATTAGTTCTATTCGTTAGTACATATATGTTCCGCACATGGGATGCTTGAAAAAATTGAAATTTTGCATATAGTGTTAGGCAAATTTTTTGTTCATCATGATGGTGACTTGTTTGAATCCTTAGCTTAACTACTTATATAAGCTATAAGAATTTTACATAGATGCAGTAGAATTCCTTAACCTGCTGTTATCATCCTCTATGAACTGCCTGAGAAGTGTTCCCATCACCAAACTTAGCATCTGCTAGTCGGCGAACCATTAAACCTGCCATTACTGAATAACAAGAAAATGGAAGAATCTTATCATAATATCAAGAACAGTTATAGGAGAAAGAGGCTTCCATGACACATATATTCAGAAAGAAGGAAGCTTAGACATTTCAAAAGCTATGGCCTTCCATTCCATGCATCACGAGGTGTGAGTGGTTTTGTTGCCAAATCAGTAGTCTTTTTTGGACTTGTTACTAGTCAAAAGTATTTCCTAGCGACAAAACTCCTAGTCTTATTTCAAGGGCATAATGTGAAATCCGAGGGCTTAATACTCTCTCATTGAGAGAAATCTCCTTTATCCAGTACTATATATAAAGTATAAGACAGTGTAAGACCCTTAAGTAGTTATTTTTGTATGTTTTTTAATATGTTAACAAAACTCATCTTTTTTTAAAAGATAATTACAAGGTAGTTTTTAAAGATAATATAAAATAGTTTTTTTTTTCCCTCTTACTTTATTTTTTCTTTTATTTTTTTCTTCAATTATCATTATTTTTGCTCGAAATTTATTTTTCAATTGTGTTATTCTATATAATAAATTCAAACTAAAACATCTAAAAAATCAAGGAAAAATCGATACTATTTAATAGAATTAAACATTTTTAATTTTATCTAATAAAAAATTTTAGTGCATACCCACAATGGCAAGTAGTAATAGAGCCACATATATGTGTTACTATAAATCCTAGTTGACCACATGACTATGAATTAATCACTAATTTATTCTCTAATTCTAATAATCATTTGTTACTTTTACTCCGTATATTTGACTGATTTTACCATTAGAGCTATGTCATTGGGTCCAAACCCCACGCCTTTAAAGGTTTCTTGACGTTCATGCATTGGCGACGTTGCTTCTTTTCAAGTTTCTCGAAAGAAAATTCTCGAATTAACCCCTTCCCCAGCATTTGACTGCGTCAAGATCCCTCCCCTTCCCAGACTCACATAGCCATAGAACAAATTTCATAATATTTCCCATTCATAAAACTTCACTAGGTTTACAATCAACAAAGAAAAGTGGTTCCTCCTCCTTCATATGCATCTGCAACTGATCCAATACCAAATGTGTAACCTCCAAATATGGATGCATTTTATCCCCAGCAACAAACTCCAAAACTTGGCTATTTAGCTCAATAGCACTACACCCAATTTCTTTCTTGGCCCCTTTGACCATCATCAACCTCTTAATACTCTCCACATCCCTCCATCTTCTTTCAGCTGCATACAAATTCCTCAACATTATATAGTTACCATCGTTACGTGGCTCCACGTTAATCGCCTTTTTCACCAACTTCTCTGCTCGAGTAACATCCTTAGCATAACCACATGCAAACAATAATGAACTCAATATAATCCCATTAGCCTCGTAAGGCATGGTTTCAATCAACCTTTCAGCTTCCTCCACGCATCCGGCCCTACCTAAGAGATCAACTAAACAACCATAATGCTCAATTTTGGGAGTAAGTTCAAATTCTCCCATTTTACTAAACCATCTTTTACCGTCCTCCACTAAACCACCATGGTTACAAGCTGAGAGGACACCGAGCATGGTGATCCCATCTGGCTTGAGACCGTTTCTCTTCATCTCCAGAAACACTTCTAGTGCCTCCTTAGCACACCCATTGAGTGCCAAACCGTTAATCAAAGCATTCCATGTGCAACTATCTCTTCCTTGCACATCATCAAAAACCCTTCTTGCTTTCTTAATTTCTCCACATTTAGCATACATGTCAACCAGTGCAGTTGAAACGTTCGCAGATCGATCTAACTTGTTCCGCTTAACAAACTCATACACCCAATTCCCCAAATCCAGAGCACCCAAATTTGCAATGGCTGGAAGTATACTAACAACCGTAACATCATCCGGCTCATAGATCTTCCCTGCAAGCAATTCTTGGAACAACAACAAGGCCTTTTGGGGTTGCTTATTCTTGCAATGCCCACCTATCATTGCATTCCAAGAGTACAAATTCCTTGTAGGCATCATATCAAACAACAACCTAGCTTCATCTACATCACCATTGTTACAATAACCATCAATCATGCTCGTCCAAGAAACCACATTTTTCTCCAGATTCGCATCAAACAACATCTTGGCCGAACCCATATTGCCTAGCTTCACATACCCGTCAATCATCACATTAAACGCAGCTGCATCTTTCTCATTCTCAGGCATCTCGTCAAAAAGCTCTTTCGCAGCGCCCATATCCCCACCCCTGATATACCCATCCACAAGCGCAGTCCAAGAAACGGAACTCCTCTCAGGCATTTCATCAAACAGTGTTCTTGCGGAACCCATTTGCCCCAGTTTCCCGTACATATCAACCAACGCCGTCATCACATACAAATTAGATTTAAACCCATACCTCACCACATGAGCGTGCACCTCCATTCCTTCCTTAATTGAAAAACTCAACCCGCAACATTTAGCCAGTGTGGAAAAAGTGTAATTATCCGGTACAAAGCCTTCGTTCCTCCGTAAATAGACGTACAGATTAATAGCTTCGGGAAACTGGTGCGACGAGAGGTGGGATTTCATCATGGTGTTGCAGAGGTAAGCATCGCATCTCTTCGGCAAATGATCGAACACTTGGCGCGCGTGGCGGATGCCGTAATATGGCTCAGAAGAGGTGAGTGTATTGATAAGCTTCGTGATGAGGTTGAAATTAGTTTCGAGGGCGTTCCGTAGCATAAAGGCGTGGATTTGGAGAAGGGTGGCTCTGGAGTGGGCTTTCGTTTGGAGGAGAGAGAGACACTTTCTCTCTCGTGGACTCCATAGCCATAAGGAATGCGCCATGAGGAATGCGATCCAGCTTCACTCCTTGCTGGATTAATCCATGCATTTTCAGTTGATCATGTTAAGGGTTCTTGATCTCAAAGTGAGACCCATCTTCAAACAAAAATGATAAAACAAGAGAATATGTAATAACGCCATGAGGTGAGAGCGCGAGAGCTTCCGTATGTTGGGACACACTCTTGTTTAAATTTTTATTTTATAAATTTTAATTTTAATTTTTTTTTAATATATATTTGGATAATGGTTTACTTTTGTAATTGTAGAAATATTTTTCCTGGAATTTCAGTATAAAATGAAACAACTCAAGAATAAAGATGGAGAGAAAATGAAAGGGGAAAAGAAAAATTGAAAAAAGTAAATTTAAATTATCTTTTAAAAAGAAGGGTTTCTTTTACTCATTTATTAAAAAACATACTAAAATAACTATTTATAGTCCGTATGCTTTATTTATAGTATAAATTCTCAATTTAATTTGTAACCCTAAGTCATAACTTTTGACAAAAATCATTACATTTATTTGTGCCACACATTTGTTCGATAAATATGATGGTGGTAATTGAAGTGAATTCATAAATTCGACTAGTTTTATTTGAATTTATTTAAAACACAAAAAACGACTTCTAGTACAAATTTGGGTTAGTTAATATATTTTGTACAGCGTTACTCAAGTCCACATTTCTTATCAACAATCCTCATGATTAAGAATCGAAATAGAACATTTTGAGCATTATTACTATTTTTTTTTTATTATTATTATTATTTTTTTTTACCCCGAATGTAGCATATGCATTTGAGGGGCTCGCATATGATTCCACGTATATCACAAAACAAAAATTGTGGCTCGAAGCGTTGTAATATAAATACATTGAATTAAAATCAAATTAAAGTAATCCATACCCAATCATCGATTTCTATAATTATATCCAATTCGATCTCCAATAGAGTCCGAATTAAGAAAATTCGACAAAAAAGTCATACCAAATAATAATTTTAGTAAAATATCTCCCTTACTTCACCAAATGAAATACCTTAAGAAATATGAACTTATATTGTAAATACAAATGTTACATTCTACTTAAAAAAGAGTTTTCATAGAACTATGATATATATAAATTTTGTTTTGCTACTATTTACAATAACACTCCTTATGATTGTGGTTTAGAAAATTACACTAATACCTCTTGCCGCTAGTTCAAGAATACTTAACAAAGTGATAGCTATGAATTAAAAAAACTGTAACACCCGTGTTTATAATTTAAGAAAACTACAAAGGATTTGTTGTAACTTCACAAACCACGCAAGGCTGTGCTATAATTAGGCCAAATTTCATGCAGTATTGAGACAATTATCAAGACAAAACAAACAAACAAAAAAAAAGGCGCAAAAGCACAAGAAAACTTGCTGAAAAAAACAGCTCCCAACTAGTCCAACTACACAATGGCAAAGCAATGAATGGTTATATTGCAGCAGCATTGCACCTCTTGCCATCTTCCAATAAGGTTCTGCAGCCTGGGCAGGTCAGAACCTGTGGTCAAGTAGATGCATATTTGCTGCCCTGCATCAGTTACCGCACCAAGCACGGCAGAGATAGCCCGTCTCCAGCATGCTCCGGCAGGGGGAAGATGGTGAAAGGGACGGCCCAAACGATGGCCGACAAGGGGGCTTGCTGCAGTTGTGTCAAGGCTGCTGCAAACCGGTACACTGACTTGAAGGATGAGGCGGCTCAAAGCCTGCCAACAAGTGTGGTGTCTTAATGGACATTTCTATCTACGTAATGTGGATTGTGACAAGTGAGTCACCTCTATAGTGGAGAGGATTGAATCTAATTGACACCATGGTGGAGACACAGTGATGGTTCACCTTTTAGGCAGAAGCTATAGCTCAAACCGGAACATCCAGATTCCTCCAATGCTATGCCCACGGAAAATTGCCATGCTAGTCACCTCTCCCTCTCCACCCCTTTTCAATTAGTGAGAGAGAGGTAGGGGGAAGAGACAAAGAAGAACGAAATTGTTCCTCACGTTCCTGGATCAATTTGCACAAATTTATTGTAGAAACAGACGGAACTGTCATTTTGTTGATCTTTTCCCTCTTCTCCTATTTTTTCAGGTGACAGGATCAATTAGGATGAACAAGTACGAAGCAGAATGAAGCTGCAGTTCATATATGAACTGATCGATGATAGGACTATGTTCGGATGAAATGGGAACTGCATACGGTGCAAAGTTTGATCCGTGGTTCAAGAACCTCATGTCAATCAAACTTCATCGCTAAGCCATGCATATTTTTGTGAGAAATTTCTACTTCTTAATATATATATATATATTTTGTTTCAATTTAACCATGGAAAAGTCTACCTCTACTAGACAATATACTAACAACCTACAAGTTAGTCACTTGTCTCTGTACATGCACAAGTCCATGAAACGTACACTCTTGCAGCGCAACTTTTGCGTCGATCATCCAGGAGTATACATAATTCACAAGTTTGACTCACCGCTTCTGGAAACTTCCAGGATGACAAGCCCCACAAAATTGCAGCCACTAGAATCCCAGTTCTGTATCTGTAATGACCGGGGACTGACTGGTCGAAAACCGGCCAAGAATTACACTACAGTTCACCTTCGACATATGAACTATGACACTAGGACTATGTCTATTGACTGCCAAGAGGCCTGAGCAATTTCTTCTCCTCCGTCAGCTCAGGGAAGAAGACTCAGAAAACAGAAAGAGGATTAAGGGATAATTACCTCTACATCCTCTAAGATTTGGCATAATTACCAAAACACCCGTTGAGATTTGGATAATTACCATTACACCCTCTACCATTAGTTCAACTGACGCATAATTACAATTACACACCCTGAGCTAATGCATAATTATAACTGCACCCCTTTATTTCGGGGGAACTAGGTTTTCAAGAGGTGTAATTGCAACTATCCATCAACTTTAGTAACGGTAGCGGGTGTAATGGTATCTAAACCTCAGGGGCGTTGAGGTAATTATCCCGAATTAAGGACAACAGAACAGTGCACTGGCTCTAAGCAGTGATAAATGCCAGCAGTTGGAATAGTGACTCTGCCCTAGAGAGTAATGCTTCTCGACAGTTACTGGTTGACTTCAAAGGGCTACTTACATGGATTCTAATATTGTACCCTAAAATGGGAGGCGATTAAACTGTTTCTGCAAATGTTCATACAATAAATTAGATGGAATCATACCACAGAATCAACCATAATAACCACAACACAGATAAAGAGTGATGCGTATGCAACCTTGAAAAGAGTTGAGAAGACAAAAAGATTAAAAACGTAGGAAAAGAAAGTAATAACCAAATAACCAATGAATAATTGAATTGAGATATCCAAATACATTCATCACAGGAGCTGTTCCACACACAGCAGTTTTTGTGAGTTCATTTAAGTGTTGACATATCAACCCCAATATTAATTTCATCAACATCATAAAACTAATTTTTCGTATCTCATTAAGTCAAAAAAGAAAATATAGTGGGGTAATATGAGCTAATGCTGTAAATTTTCAAGTCTATATTCAGCTACCGAGTTCAAATATGGATGGGTTACCATGTCTTCAAGAGCAGCAATCTTGTTTGAGTTGCAAAGCCATGAACGCAAAACAGCAAGTTGCCAGGCAAATTCATCCTAGGATCTCCTTTAATTCTATCTTGTCAACCTATGGGATGTCGTCTCCTGCACATTATTCAAGTCAAATAACAATGCCAGTGACCCTAAATAGTGAGAGACATGCCGATACCACATTATGTAGCAGATCCATGACACTGTTAGCAGAAACCTAAATTAAAGAGAAGTACGGTCTGTGAAGCTACCTCTTTGGCCGACTCCGGTCTTCCTCATAGTCCATCACTCCGCTATGTTCAGTAAAGATCTCTTCATGACCTCGGAAGTCAATGTCGGCCTGCTTACAGTTTGTAACTTCTGCCAGAATGTAAGTAAGTCCAGAACTTGCATACAAACTTGTTCAAGTAATAGAATTTAACAAGAAAGTTGAATAAAATACATGCTTCATGCCAGCCAAAACCCGATTTATGCACTCGCATAGGAGCTAAACAACCTAGGGGTAATTACCTCTATACTCCCTGACTCTGAGGATGGGATAATTACCATTACATCCTCTATAGTTAGTTTAGCCAGCACATAAATTACAATTACACCCACTGAGCTAATGCATAATTACAATTACACCCCCCTATCCAAGAGGTCTACTTGTAATTTTTCAAAATTTTCAATGGGTGTTATTGTAATCTCTCATTAGCTTAACTACTAGTAGGGGATGCAATGGTACTTATCCAAACTTCAGAGGGTTTTGGTAATTATGTCAAACCTCAAGAGGTGTTAAGATAATTATCCCAACAACTCATTAAAACAACCACTCTTAAGAATATAAGCCTCACAATCAAACAAGCAAACAATTGGTTTATCAACAGCTTGAGGCAGGTTAAGCAGCCTATCCGTGGTTTAAAATTATTAAATTCAATTTTCTTCAAGTGAGACTCAAAACATCCTCCCCTAGCTTAGTTTCATAAATTAAAATAGCAAGTTGCTTCCTTTCTTTCTTTTTTTTTAATTTTTTACTTATTGCTCTTTTTTAAATAATTAAAAAGGAATGAGGCAATAATGGCAACCTCAGCCTCCTCCTAAATAGCAAATTGCTTTCACTGTGTAGAAGTATATGTAATATATAGACTGACAGCATAGCTACACATACAATGACAAGAGAAACAATGGTATAAAAAAAGAGCAGCGCCTTCTTCATCCAAGACAGTTCACTATATCTGACCTTCGAAGATAGTGTTTTCTTCAATTCTTCCACCCTTTCATCTATTTCCTTTTTGTGTTTCTTTTCCATCTCACCCATGGTATCTGCCCATTTGATCTTCTCTTGAATTGAGACAAGAAGATTGTCGGACGTCGAAAGCCTAAGAAGTTATCACACAAGATTCAAATACACAATTCAGGTGCTACACAAATGGCAAAGAGTTAGTGAAGGAAATGAAAGACACAGCCAATAAAAAATAGGGATAGTTACACTTTGCATCCGCACTATTACCCTTTTTTTACTTCACCCTCTAAACTTTTGTTTTTCAACTCAATTGACCATGCAAACTTTCAGAAAAATTGCATTTTACCATATAGCTTCAATTCCAATGGAATATTTACAAACATTCTCTCTAGATTCAAATGCCATTTATAACAGAAATGAGACAATACGATATCATACAACTTTAAGTTGTAATCGGTATTCATATCTTGAGGGAATATTCGAGATATTCCACTAGAAATGAGGTTACATGCCAACGTACAACTCTTCTAAAAGTTTGTACAGCCGACTGAGTTGGAAAAAAGTTTAGTTAGTGAAGTATAAAAATGGGCCATAGTTAGATGGCAAAATGTGATCACACAAGAGACAGTTTCTGGTAAGTCTACCCACATTGCTCTGTTGCAATCATATGCTTTATTACACTATTGTACTAATATTAACACCAGAAGCACATGTTTTAGAATAAATATTTCAACTACAAGCTATGCTAAAAATCAAGTTATTAAGCCTACACGCTAAGGCACTGAAACCAAAAAAGAGCCTGAGCCATGAGCCATGTCATACTTTATGCACGAGTACAAACACAAATAATTTTGTGTGTGCGTGTGTGGGAGGGGGGG
>JACFYI010003520.1:516725-569503 GCA_014898755.1 Handroanthus guayacan | reverse complement strand
GTAATGCGAAGAAATTCATTTCGTTAAATTTTGAGTGATTTAATTGTAATTAATAAAGGTATTAATGTAGATTTCCAAACCACAATTAACCTCTTTTATTTTATTTTATTTATTTTGGGACTTAAACTACACCCATTAAAAAAAAAAAGAAAGAATTTCAATTAAAGGAAGCTATTTTTCTTGTATTTGAAGAGAACACTTTCAATCGGTGTTTAATGATTATTTTTTATTTTGAACGATAAGGAACTCATAATCACTATTCAATTATGCATTTAGGATAAATTACGGGTCATTTCGATAGCCCGCAAGTTTTATCAACCACTTAGTGTCCAGTTACTAATATAATAATTATATTACTCTCATATTCATAATTTCATATTTTACTATATACTATAAATTTATAAAATAAAATTCACACTTTTCCCCAAGGTTCGAGTACTTGCCACCAAAACAAAGAAAACCATTTTAGTGGTCGATTGAAAAACAACGCTTTTGACAAATCGACCTGTGACATATTCTTCTGTGCCTGTGTGTGAAATTTGATGGCGAAACCGGCGGCAGATTGGCGGAGCAATAGGGCGGCGGTTCAGGCCACAAACGACGATGCCGCCGCTAGCAAGCTGTACGCTCTCCCTATTCCTGTTATGCCTATGATTTTGTTTTCTGATAATTTTATTCAATTCGGACGTTGATTGATATTTGTGATAATAACAAGCGGGCAATTATGGATAAAAAGGAATAGGGAGGAAAATAAGCTTAGGATATTGGAGGCGAAGGAGTAGAAATATATGATTTATGTTTCTTTTGGTGGGGATTGTTCAACTTTAATGCGGCTGAGCTTTTATTTTGATTTTTCGAAGGGCAAATGGTTGGATTCCTTTGGTTAAATTGCGGCAGATATTAGCAACCAACTAAAGGAAAATGATAAATATCGCCTGAGCTGGTCTAACACTCAGATGTCGTGTCATGCCTGTTAATCCAGCCGTGGCTCATCATTTGTGAATGTGTCGATTATTTCTGTTGCTTTCCCCTTGTCCAGACCGTGACACTTGTAAGCAATATGCTCTTAGCGTTGATTCGCCCATCTAATGGGTGTCCAATTCGAACTTAGTAGATCACTTTCTCCTGAATTTCAATTATAACATCAGATGAAAATTCATAGTGATCTCCTGAATTTCAATTATAACATCAGATGAAAATTCATACTCTCAATAAAAGAAATAGAAGAAGTGAGAGCGAGAGAGAAAAATTAGAAAGAAAAAAAAATGGAGAGAGAAAGAAAGAAAGAAAGATAATTGTGGTTCTATGAAATCAATGTAGCACTTTGAAATGGTGTTTGAATATTTTTAATTTCAAAGGAAAGAATGTTCCTCCGTGGAAAATAGTCCGTAGTCCTTTTTGCGGAAGAAAGATTAGTCACTGTTGACTTTCTGTGAAACAAATTGTCGGGTGAAAGCAGTGGGTTGTGTTATTCTGAGATGACTTAAAAGATTTAACACGGACCTCCACCTTAACCTCTAAACAATAGCAAAAGTCAAATCTCATTTGTTGATACATGAATGTCAATTTCACCCATGATATATGTAATTTCCAGACATTATTTTGATGTAAATCTGCAGTGAGTGCAAGTAACGGTATTTCATTTGTAGTATCTCTTGCTAACGCTAGCCATTTTTCTTTATGAAGGTCTTGTGTTAAAAAGGGATACATGAAAGATGACCATGTTCATTTGTTCGTTAAAAGGCCTGTAAGGAGATCCCCAATAATTAATCGTGGTATGATTTGGATCTTTCCTAAACTTCCACTAGGATTTGAAATTTCTTCCCATATGGATGGTTTATGTCATTTTCCTAATTTTTGTTTGCATATTGTGTATAAAGGGTATTTTGCTCGGTATGCTGCACTTAGGAAGCTTCTTTATGAGTTTCTTGACTGTGAGATAAATGTGGATGAGAAAGGCAACAATAAGCAAGTATTGTCCCTTGGGGCTGGCTTTGATACTACATTTTTCCAGTTGCAGGTGCTTGAGTTTTCATGTGAGATATTATTTATTTCCTGGCTCCTGGTGTGTTTTTATAGATCCTTCCATCATGTAATGTGTTTTACTTATCATAATTTTTTTCTTTTTTTGGTTAATTTAATTAAAACAACCTGAATTTTGAATCCCCTTGAAGTTTGATCTTGCTCTTGTGTATGGTTTCATGACCTCTCTGCTTTCTGTTGTTATTATATCACTCTCGCCAATCAATTGCAAGCTACAGGCCTTCAACATGACTGTTCTGTTATCTGCAGGATGAAGGGAAAGCGCCTTATCTTTATGTGGAATTGGATTTCAAAGAGGTAGAAATATGTACTCATGATTGTCTCCCTGCCTTCCTCTCCCTCTCTCCGTCATTTTCTCTTTATTTAGACACATAAGCAGACAAATCGATGATTAAGTTTGACCAGTTCGCTTCTATTTCAAACTTTATCTATATTTTGTCATTCGTTCATCTTGTGCTAGTCCCTACCCTACAGTTGTATAGAAAGTATTTGTTGAAACTTTTGAGATTTAGTTTTACCTGGCAGCTCTCTCTCCTCATATCTTGGTGGTCTCACTTGTTAGGTGACAAGTAAGAAAGCTGCTATTATTGAAAACTCTAACCAGTTGAGGAGCAAAGTTGGAGAAGCTGCATCAATCTCTCAGGGTAAGAATGGTTAGGTTGCTGTTTCCAGGAGTCTGACCTTGAAAGTTTCGAGATTTCGTTTGCATACAACCGATTACTATAACCTCATACCTCTGTGAACTTGTGCCTTAGAGTGTGATCCTATTCTAATTTACACACCATAAAATATTGATGTTAAAAATTAACAGTTGGTTTCTTCACAATTCGATGATTATGTGCACTTATTTTGTGATCTGACACCTGTATTTATGCAGACAAAGGTGAAGTGCTTGGCGATCACTACAAACTGCTCCCTGTTGATCTGCGTGATATTCAAAAACTTGATGATGTAATTTCTTTGGCTAACATAGATCCCAGGTATGTGTATTTGCTTTGATTGTTTAATTTCATTTACTACATTATACCTGATGCTGCATGAACCACCTAAGAAAAATCTGGGGTTTATTCTTTGCCTTCCACAGCACATTAGTTGTCCTTTTTATATAATCTTTCAAGTCCTACATATTTAATTTTCTGAAATTCTGATTCTTTATTTCTTCTGTACTATGAAAGTCATAGGTAGAAATTATTGCAGCTCAGTACTGACATTATTGTGTAGCGTAGGATGGGTTCTCATATCATATCTTTTGCATCATTCTTAACTTGTAAGGGGCTTGCTCTTTCTGTCTGTTATGTGTTTCTAGCTCATGTTATATTAATGCTGGCTGGTTACTTCACTTATTCAGTCTCTGTAGATAATATATATACACTGGTGGATCAAACAATTACAACAACTATAACTCTTCGTTCTTGACTTTGTCAAACAGGACTGGATGTTGAAACCTAAGATTTTTTTATTAATTGTGTGCTACTTCTATTTATCTCTACCCGAATTCATTGGCATATTTTTTCCCTCACTGTGTGTAGATGCATTGTCCTCATGTATTCCCTTGTGATTTTTTCTTTCATGTATCCTCTTGGAATGAGTTCAGCCGTGTTGTTCTAATGCTATTATCAGTTTGCCGACTTTTATAATTGCAGAATGCGTTCTTATATACTTAGATCCAGAGTCAAGCCGTGATATAGTCGGATGGGCTTCTAGAACATTTTCTACAGCTATTTTTTTCTTATATGAGCAGGTTATGGAACTTTTCTGTCTTCTGATCTTGAATACAGCATGATATTTTATTAGTTTCTTTTTGTAACTTGCTCTATTGATTATTTGATTTGATTACATGCAAACGCCTGAGAATATGTTTGTGCTGCCAACAGATTCATCCTGACGATGCTTTTGGGCAACAGATGATAAGAAACCTGGAGGTATTATTGCTTCGGAGAAATATAAGATTATATGAATGGTTCGAATTCGAATAGGAAGATTTATGTTTTCATTATGAGTATCAGGTTTTCATCCACTGTAAGAAAAAGATAAGAGACATAAAAAGACAATTTTCGTCAAATGAGAGATTGAAATAATAAGAAACATATTTCACGACTGTGCCAGCAACAAATTCTGGGAAGTCAAAGAAATTTTATAGGAGCTTAGGGTAGATGGTTGATCTTATCAAATTCTCTGAATTATGTTGAATTCTGTTTAATGGGCTGATCAATAGTATATTCTGTCTTCTCAATTTAAGAAATGATGAACCAGCATCTTTTGAAAGGCTTTTTTAGGTTTCTACTGTTAGGTCTCTCATGCTTATGAGTTGAGAATCTGATATTTCACTCCTTCGTCATTGTTTTCTTGATAAGAGTCTTCAATCTGATTGTTATCCTTGTGCTTTGGTTGTAATGAAGAATTTTGCTATACTACATATTTTATGCTTCTATTTTCTTAGCAACACCATATCAAGTGCTATAAAAGGGACTACAATTTCTCAGAGCATCTTCCATCGTGATTTTTTACTGTGGAGATGAAATTTTGCACGCTCAAGCTCCTGGAATTAGTTCCCATATGAAAGGAAATTGAATGTCATAAGACATCATGTGAAAAAAGTTTACCATGAGCATTGATTAAAATAGCTTTTCATTTCAGAGTCGGGGATGTGCGCTACTGGGCATTTATGCTACACCGACTTTACATGCGAAGGAAAGACTTTTTCTTGATCAGGGATGGGAGGTATGCTCTCCATATGTCGGATACATCATGGATCCTAAATTATCTAAGATGTCAAGCAACTCCTTCCCTCTCCCCTTATGCTGATAAAAGAGAAATATCTCTCTTTTCCCATGTTATCTAACCAATGTGTTATTTCATTCCATTGGTTTTTAGTATTTTAGTTTTAGAGATGTAACACAAAATGTACAATAAAAAACCTTTATTAGGTTTCTAAATATTCTTACTTCCGGGCCGGGGGATGGATATCAATCCAACCCTTTACCTTTTGGCTTTTATGAAAATTTAACAAGGTAAAGACAAGCTACCTTAATTCAGTGGCATTTCCTTTCTAGCGCCAAGGAAATTAAAGGGTGAAATTTAACTTACACCTCGAAGCTGTCAGATGGTTGGGCTCTCAGAAATTTCTTTAATCAAACTAAGTAAAAACACATTATAATTAGTTGTATCAGGAGGATGTCGAGTCTCATATCCACTAACAGATGCAGTTGCTTGACATCTTTTACTTCAAGCTGCTAATATGAACCTGCCGAGGGGCGCACTGGTGAATGGGTGAATGGGTTGACTCCTTTATCTTTCTGCTTAGGAATAGTCTACTGGAAGGGACAGGTCCTGTACAATGATAGTTGTACCAAAGTTTAAATCATCATTGCTTCTTCATGTTGTTAATTTAGCATAAACTCTAATGACAGCTTCTGCAGAGATGAGAGGCGCATATTATTAAATGCTTATGCATGAACTCTAGTGACTAGGCTTAGTTCTAGTTTGCTATAGCCTTCCAAAGCTTCTTCTTTATATTTATCCATCTTGCGGGATCCCTCTCCGGGGTTTTCTTTCTCAATTGTAAACTTGGCTGCTTTCTTACCTTCTAATATCTTATGCTTGTATTGGTTTGAGGTCCTTTAGAGAGCTGTTGCATGGGACATGCTGAAAGTTTATAGCACGTTCATTGATGCCCAAGAAAGACGCAGGTATATACATTTCTTAAAGGGTTGGTTCTCTTCGGGATCCCTTTGTGTACTTTTGCTCCTTTTTATCCTTTTTAACTTTTTTGGGATGCTGGGTATATGCGGTTATCCTCTTTTTAATAATTTGTTATCTTCTACGTTGAATAGGATTGAACGGCTGGAATTGTTCGATGAATTTGAAGAGTGGTACATGATGCAGGCAAGTATCTTTCACTTTCCTCCCATGACAAATAGAAAGTGCTTTTATCATCCTCTCCAATGTGAGAAATGATGTGTTTGGAATATTGTGGTGTGAGATTATTCTATTCATTTACATTAGACATTTAATGAGAAGAAATAAAATGCTGGACAGGAAGAGCTTGATACAATTTTAGTCTAAACTGCTGTTTTCATGGGTGTTTCGTAAGCTGAGGATTGAGAGTCTTTGGGTGTCTCAGCAGCCACCTCAATGTCGAAATTCTTCTGTGACCTGTGCAATTAATTTACTCACTTGGAACTTCAAAGTTTTCGATTTTGCATTCCACCAATTTTCTTATTGCTACCCAGTGAATTATGCAAAGCATTGAAATATGACAATTGCTTTTGGTTGAAAGCTCTTGAAGGTTTTTTGTTGACGTTCTGATATATATAGATATATATTCAAGTATTTTATTCTTGGTTACTAAGAGTTTTTTAGATGAACCAAGTTCTCTGTAATCAGCTATCTAAGGATTAATAATGTTGCAAAGGAACTACAAAAAATGCCTTTTCCTTCAGCATTCATGTAAATATTTTGGAAATAAAATGGCTTTTCACTTAATTTTCATGTGTAAGCTTCACCAAGACAGTTGTTGCTGGCTATTTTCAATTTGCTTAATGACGAGCCTTCCTTGCATTTTATAGATCTGAAGCATATATATCCTTTGACAACCGCTGTTATATGCCACTGTGTCCTTTTTGGGTGTCATATTTTAACCTTTTCTATAATTCTGAGATTGCTTATTTTCAGGAACATTATTGCGTGACTTGTGCCATCAACGACGCATTGGTATGCCCTTGTCTGTGAGATATGAATTCTTAACCTATTGGTTTGCACATTCCACTCAGTAGATACATTTGCTTTGATAATCCAGGGTGTATTCGATAAATTTGGTTTCCCCAACGAGGACCATATGACAGGTTCCTCTACCGCAACAACCCCATGACACTACAAGACTATTTCAAACCCATTTCTTCTGCAATCCCATCTTTAAGACGAGCAAAAGCATGTCCCTGCCGTGTGCCAACCCACCTTAATGTCTCAGGTCACAGTGGTCTCTCTCAACCATTCTTTAACCTAATTGTGTTTCTATAATATGTGTGGATATATCTTTATATTCGTAATCTGACTCGTATGGGACCAGTGTTGAGAAAGAAAACATGGTAGGGACCCTTTAAGAGCACAAAAATGGGTTAATTCTATGGACCAGATTGGTGTCTGTGGAAAAAGAAGACCCTTGCATGGTTTGGTTCCTTTTTTAAATTGTATTGCCTTTGTTTTTCCTTATCTCTTTTTATTGACCTTTTGTACGTATTTATATATATTGAGTTGGATGATGCAATTGGTAGATGGGGTCCTTAATGTTGTATCATGATGGAAGAATAATTGCAAGAGGGCTGAAGATGTAGGGGCCATACTTTCATCATTTCATTTTAAGCTATTTGTTTGTTTCAGTTTGGATCAGCAAAATTTGTCAATGCGGTGTCAGAATTACGAGTTTCAGATTTCTTTCTAGATGTTATAATGGGAGCCCTTACAAGTTAATTGAAACAAGGAACCTAAGGGGGTGTGTGCAATTGTATTTTAAAAACCATTTTTCAATTTTTAGCTCAAATGAAGTTCTTTCAAGTGTATAGGAACATTGTTTTTACTTTTGATTCCCTAAAATTAGAATGGAAAAAGCTATATCATGATCTAGATTTTGTAGCTTTTTGATACTTCTAATTTTTGTTTTTGAACACTCTTGACTTCTACAGTTTTTTTAATATTTTTTTCTAGAATTTTCACTTTTTATAAAAGCCAAAGTTCTTGCAAACGTCCCTTCACGACATCCATAGGAGCCCTCTGTCATACTTGTTTGGGAAGAAAAACAAATAGTTCCACCATTTTGTTTATATGTTCACAATTCACCCCCAAGTATTTCTTACTACTTTCTTCTTATTAGTGTTGATCGGTTGAAAGGACGCATAGTTGGAATGATTGTCTTGCCCATTGAATTGACTTAAGGGTATTTCAAAGAGCTTTTACTTAAGATCTTGTATTTTTAGTTGAATAAAAAAAGTAAAAGCAATTGGAAACACTATCTGTTTCTTTTTTGAACGTTGCTTTCAAAATCAAACTAAGGTGAAATATGTAAACAATTTGAGAGGTATCGTTTTTAGCTTTTGGCTTTTAAGTAAAGCATGGATAAGTTATAATTGATAATATTTTTCTTTATTAATTTTTTAAACCACCAAATCCAAAGATACTTTTGTAATTCGTGGTCTTCTATAAATAGTCACCTATTCAGAGTAAAAATCTTTCAAAATTCTCATCGATCTCAAGTTAAATTTACTAGATGATAGGACTTTCAAACAACAATCTCAAAGATTTTTTCCAGAAAAGTGTGGACAAGAAAGTGCATAATCTAGATCTGTCAAGCTACTTAGGGAATTATTCTTTCCTCTTGAAAACAAGTTTCATTTGCATATCAATGTCAATCTAAACCTTCTTCTAATGAGAAACCCTAAAGTGTGAAAAAGAAAGGAAAAATAGTGTGATTTTGATAGTTGGGGTCCAATAAGACTGTGGGAGTGGAAAAGAAAAATCCTTTCACAAACTTCAAACCTTTTACTTTCACCTCCCCTGTGTTGTCTTTAATCCCTTTGTCCCATAAAAAGAATCCACCACATTGGAAAATTAAAGGGTACTTTTTTGGGCTCTATGGTTGAATTTCGGAAGAGAAAGCAAAAGAAAAGGTGGGAATCCCTATCCCTAGGATGAAATGGTACTATCAAAGTTTCCGAGAATAAATTCTTCTAGGTTAACATCAATGCAATAAAGGAGGGAAAAGGGTAAGAATTTGGACATAGGTTAGCTAATAGTTATAATCTCCATGTCTTAGTGGAAAAATAAAAAAAAGATGTAATTCCAAGTCATTAAGAGGTTAGATTAAGTTTTGGCGGGTTAATGGTTTGACTATGATCAGAAAATATTATCTGAAGGCCAATGATATTTATCTGTATGTTTAACTTTATGAGAATTATCACTATAACAATTTAATATGAAAATTTTCCTATGTAAAGATATGAAATGTGAGAATGTTAGTACTAAATTGAATGCTTTATATTTGTTAAGTAAAAGGAATCTCAATTTTATCTCAGTTGTCTAATATTTCTTGAAAATTTTTAATAAAAGAAATAGTGTGAACACACATTTGTACCTAATGTTTTAATATTTAATCATTTATTTTTCTTACTAAATTTTAAGATTAAAAAATAAAAAGCCCTTTTGGATGAATTTTGAGTGGTTGGTGATAATTTACTGCATGATATCATATATTGTTTATTCATTGATCTCAAAATTAACTCTCCACAAAACTCAAAACATCCTCTTGACCATAATGCTTTGAATACTCCTTTTTGCCAAGAATGTGAGATATAATAAAAATAGATAGCAAGGTTTGATAAAAAGGAAGAATTTTAAATACCATAGGCCATCATAATTTATCTTTATTTTTCATCTTTACCTCACTATTTTAGTCTTTTCTATTTAAAAAAACCAAAAAATGACGGACTAATTATTTCTATTGATTAATAAAAAGCCGAATATAAAATAAAAATAAAAGATACATTAAGTATTTATAATCACTCAAATCATTCTCATAATAATCAGGTTGACATATTCTATTAAGAAGATTTGCTCTTGTATTGATTTTATGAATCATTCCTCTCATATAAGTAAACTCTATTTCTATTAAGAGGATAACAAATTACAAATTCTATTTTGTAACATTATTTAATGAAACTTTGAGTGTCTCAATAATTTCTATTTATTATCTTGTACATGATTACATTTGCATATTTCTTTCCAAACTTCACTTGATTTTTCTTGAAATCTGAAGAAAACATTATTTAAAAGATTGTGGGTATTTAATTTATTCACACTTTTATAGTCCTTTTAATTAATTTTTTATTTAACTAAGAAGCAAGAAATCTTTGCAACATTATAGTGGTAGGTTAGGTTGTTGGATGCCATAATCTTATCTCCATGGATAAGGACAATACTCATAAGACAAATCCTTGTTGTAATTATACAAAATAATCACCCATTATTATAGCTATAATGATCAATAATTACAAGCCCACTACATCCATATTTAATTTACCGATTTACCCTTTACTTTTTTTGAAAATTTTGAAATTTAACTTCAAATAATTGAAATTATATATGAATGATTGTAATTGCCTGAGAATCACTCTTAAGATGTCACAACTCACAAGAACAATAAAAAACTTATAATGTAATTTAAATTTAAGATCCTTTTTAAATAAAAAAATTAATAAAAATAAAAATGATACTATTAATGAAAATCATATCTAAATTAGTGTTGTTATCATTTTTCAAACACTATAATCTATAATGGCAACAAAAATGGTGTAATTCAAAATGATTTCTTTAAGTAGTGGAGAAAATGAGTAAGGAGTGAAGTGTAGTGCAGTGTGTGAACTGTGTGAGAATAAGACATCAACTGTCTATGTCATCATCCTCCGCTCTCCGTCCTCCGCCACCGTGACTGCCGCCGCCGCCGCCATCCTTGGTGTTTTTATTTTCCCCTATATATATCTATATATTTTCAAAAAACAGAGAGAAAATAGGTATTGGTGTATAGGTATGGGATGCACGCCGTCGAAGCTAGAGAACGAGGACACGGTACGGCGGTGCAAGGAGCGGCGCCGCCTCATGAAGGAGGCTGTCTACGCCCGCCACCACCTTGCCGCCGCCCACTCCGACTACTGCCGGTCCCTGCGAATAACAGGCTCCGCCCTCGTCACTTTCGCCTCCGGCGAACCCCTCTCAGTTTCCGACCACACTCCGGCCGTCCTCCTTCGCAACCCCACGTCCGCCACTAAGCCTCCCACCTTCATCCCTGCTCATCGTCCTTCTCCTTCTCCTTCACCTTCTGTCCACCCACCTCCTCCACCGCCACCCATGTCCACCACCTCCTCTCATCACCAGCAAAAACATCCTCCACAGCCTCCTCCGCCGCGCCGGAGAAAGCCCATGAAACTACCCCACATACTCTCAGACTCAAGCTTCTCTTCCTCCCCACCACCCAACCATGATTTCACTTATAATGCAAGACCAAATTCAACTTACTCAAGCACTCCTTCTCAAGCATCTTCAGTATGGAATTGGGATAATTTCTATCCTCCTCCTTCACCACCAGACTCTGAGTACTTCCACCATCTCCAAAACAGCAAGAAAAATGAAACCCAAATCGAAAATCACAGTTCTGATGATGATCATCAACATACTGACAATGATAATGATGATAACGCTTCAAACTTTACATCATATTCAAAACTTAGCCGCCAAGTTGGACAATATCAGAACCCGTTACTTGGCAATGAGGCCAAGGTGTTCGATGAAAGGGCATCGAGTTACTCTTCGTATTCGCGTTATTCAGACAATAGTTACACGAAAAATTACATGAAACAGGGCCCTACGCCATTGCCAAAGACAGGGCATAATTTGAATAACTGGGAAAGAGAAGAGGAGGAGACTGAGAGAGAGGAAGTCCAATGCAGTGAATGGGGAGACCATGATAACTATAGCAGCAGTAGCAGCTCCAGTGATGAGGATGAAGAAGGGGAATTGAAGTCAAGATCCGATTTTTCCGTTAAAAATGAAGCTGCGAATGTTGGAAATTTGAATTCTAACATGTCGAGTAAATCCAGGAAGCTATCATCAGAGGATGATGGTAAATCATCTGTTAGTTGGGGAAATGGGATTGGTGAAGGGGTGAATTCCGACAGGAGGATTGTGGTGAGACATAAGGATTTGGTGGAGATTGTAGCGGCTTTGAGGGAGTATTTCGATAAGGCTGCTTCGGCTGGAGAACAGGTCTCTGAGATGCTTGAGGCCGGGAGGGCTCAGCTCGATCGGAGCTTCAAGCAATTGAGAAGTAAGTGTACTTATTTGGTTATTGAATGAATAAGTTTGAAGATTGTTCTGATATGCATTCGGACAAAAAATGCTCTCTTTTTTAACAAATAATCACCAAGTATTGATTAGTTTAGATGTTTGGCATTCAAGAAGTTTCGAAGATTGTCCCATTCATAGATCGTTCTCTTATGATTCGGACAAAAATGCTGCTTTTTCGACAACTAGTGACTGAAGTATTCATTAGTTCTAGCTGTTGATATTTGGTTACTGAATCAAGAAGTTCAAAGATTGTTCTTTTACGAGTTAAGACAAAATTGGTGTTCTTTCGACAAATAATCACTAAAAGTGTTGGTTAGTATTAGATGTTGATGATGAGTCGTGAGTCTTGTATGATAATTAAGGCATTTAGTTTAATTTTCGAATATTACACCTTCTTGATTGAAGTTAAAATTTGAATTTTTTTTCATTTGATGTTACAGAAACAGTCTATCATTCTACCGGAATGTTAAATACCTTGAGCTCCAGCTGGACTTCAAAGCCGCCTTTGGCAGTCAAATACCGGTTTGAGCCAAGTTCGATCGAACAATCGGGTGGTCCAAAGAGCTTGTGTTCCACTTTGGAACGGCTTTTGGCTTGGGAAAAGAAACTATATCAAGAAGTGAAGGTAGTTATTGGGTCCCAATTTTCCCTTACTTCTGCTTTTGCATCATAATTGATTTTTATCTTGGTGCTGCATGAACGCAATCCTCCGTTAAACTTATAACTTCAGCTGAACAAAAGGGGGTGTTATTGTAATTCTCCAACCCATAGGGAATGTTATTGTAATTAGAGCAAACCTTAGGGAGTTTCTAGGTAATTATCCCTTAGAGAGTATTATGTGACATGACTCATGCTTATCATAGCACGTTTCTTCTAAAAGATTGTTCTTTTATACATGGAATGACTAAAATGGCCTCTAGCAATTACATCCTAGAATGATCTTAGGGTGTTAACTTCAAACGTGCCGGTGGGTTTGCCTTCAACCAACCTTGTCTTGAGTTTCAGCTGATAGATTTTTTCATCAAGCAAAATGGTTAATAGCTATTGTTTACAAAATATATATGCTGTCAACTAGACTTAAAACACTCTGAATTATCAATCTTTTCATGTACCATTCGTTTTGCTACATGTAATTTCAACCAGTATTGGTTATAGTTTACATGTGTTTTTGTGTGTTTTTGCGATCATTATAATCTTCCACAATGAATATAAAGTAATTTTATGCATAAATATTTCGAAGTCATGAAGTTCAGCATGATAACTGCGTGGTAATTTTAGTTTTTAAGCAGGTGCCAGTTAGTTCTACTGTTTTGACATTTTACCCTTTGAGAAATATTGGTGTAACTTATAATGATTATAGGCTAGAGAAGAAGTCAAAATCGAGCACGAGAAAAAGTTATCAACGCTTCAAAGTCAGGAGTACCAGGGGGAAGACGAAGCCAAGTTGGACAAGACGAAGGCATCGATAAAGAGGCTACAATCTCTAATTTTGGTGACGTCTCAGGCTGTTTCGACTACCTCGTTTGCTATTGTCGGTCTAAGAGACACCGAACTTGTCCCACAGCTCGTTGAACTTTGTCACAGGTAAGTTCTATCTCGTGTGCGTACTTTTGGAAATTATTTATTGATCATTAGTGATAATAATGTTTAGATATTTTATTCTTGTGGTTGCTTGGGTTAAATAATAAGAAAACCCTTCAAGAAACTATTTTTCATTTAAATTGATTAAGATGGAAGGGTAGAGGAAATGACACCATAGGTGACTAATGAAGAAGCATAGGTTGGCCACTAAGAGGGTGTTTGGCTAATCTTATCTGAAACATGTTATAGTTTTAAGATGTTTTGTAGTTTATAAGACAACGGTAATGGTGATTTTGTAAATTTAAATGGTTAAACTAAGCAAGAGTGTTAAGATCTTAGACATAAGTTAGAAATCCTAAAATCTTATTTTAGGCCTTATAAGCTCTTTTTTGGAAAAAATTACCGAACACGTTTTAGTATGTTATAAGTTATCAAACATCTTATAAGATGTTTTAAACAGCTTATACGCTCATCAAAAACCTTCTAAATCGAGCACCCAGGTAGCTTTCACCTCAATCGTAGAAGCCCTTTTCTCTTCAATTATGTTGCTCGTGAAAAGTTGGAATCTTTTTCTCTGCATGTTGGTAACTTACCCTACAGGCGTAAGTTCGTACTAACAAAAAATAAATGCAGTTTCATGTACATGTGGAGATCGATGCATCAGTCTCACGAACTCCAGAACGACATAGTCCAACAAGTTCGTGGACTCGTCAACCTCACAACAAAAGGCCAATCCAGTTCTGATCTCCACCGGCAGGCAACTCGTGATCTTGAGTCAGCCGTATCGGCCTGGCACTCAAGTTTCTGCCGTCTGGTCAAATTCCAACGGGATTTTGTCCACTCTCTCCACGGCTGGTTCAAACTCACTCTCCTCCCTGTTAACACCGAACCAAGTAAAGGCGAAAAAGAACTCTCGCATGTTTTTGCTTTTTTCGACGAGTGGAAACTCGCCCTCGAGCGGATCCCGGATACGGTTGCTTCCGAAGCCATCAAAAGCTTCAACAACGTCGTTCATTCTATATATTTGAAACAAACAGAGGAGCTTAAGATCAAGAAACGAACTGAAAGTGCATCAAAAGAGCTAGAGAAAAAAGCATCCTCTCTTAGAACCATAGAAAAGAAGTATTATCACTCGTACTCAATGGTTGGGATAGGGCTCCCAGATAGCGGGCCTGACAATGGGCACGTTCTGGACGCACGGGACCCGCTGGCTGAGAAAAAAGCTGAGCTGGCAGCTTGTCAACGACGGGTGGAAGATGAGATGATCAAACACTCAAAAGCGGTAGAGGTGACGAGAGCAATGACACTTAACAACATCCAAACTGGATTGCCCGGAGTGTTTCAAGCTATGACAAGTTTTTCGGCCATGATAACCGAGGGTCTAGAGACGGTATGCACGCACTCTTACGCAATTTAATGACAGTTGAATGCGATTTATATTGTTATTATTTCTTTACTTTTTTTGTGGTTTTGAGGGGAGTTAGAAGTATAGAGGATGGAAATTCTTTTATGATGGCTCAATTTTACAGAACATTGTTTCAAGTTGGTTTTTGGCAACATGTAAATATATGGATTTTTGCAGAGTTATTTGCCCCATTTGTTGGTGGGGATATGGAAATATCTTTGTTAAGTGCTTGCACTCTTATACCAGAGGTTCAGTTTTTCAGCAGAAAAATAAAGTTATTACTGCATCTGTCAAAGGTTTCATCTATGAATCTACATGTTGCCTTTCTTCTTCTTCTTTTTTTATTTTTTTTATTTTTCTCCCGGTGTTTTTGGCATGTGCTCAAATCTGTTTTTCTTGATCATAGAACATTGGATTTCCATTGGACCAATTGTTATTTTACATTTTAGAGAGAGAGAGAGAGACAGAGAGAGACAGAGGAGTTCGGGTTAATGACACGTCAGCATAGTCGTGTGCAGTCCACTTCAAACTACTTGATCTCTTTCTGGTCCACTTGAAGTTAATCGAACTCGAGTTAGGAGAAAGGCGAGTGACCTTAAAGTTCACGTACACTACTTTGATTATGGATGGTATTTATTTAGTTTTAAATGTAAGATAGTTTTTGGAACCACATTTCAATAGTAGAGTCGCACTTGTCGCTTCATATGAGGTTGGATAACCGAATAATAGAGGACTTGTTGGAATATCACTAAAACCATAGTTGTTGTCTTAACATTTAGGAATAATTATCTCAACATCTCACTATATTTATTATAATTATCAAAATATCTCTCATAATTTACATAATTACATAACACTCTCTGTATATTACAATAGGCCCCCTAAAATGTAATAATTATTACAAATAGACCCATGTAAATCTGACTATAGGGGGTCTACTTTTAGGATTTGTTATACTTTTAGGAGATTTAATTGTAATGCACAAATGACGTGATAATAATTATTCAAATCAGAAAAGATAATTACCTCAAGGGGTGTTGAAGTAATTATCCTAAAATTTAAATACCAGATGACAAAATTGATATTACATCAATTTCTTGAAATGTCTTAAAGTAATGTCTTACAATGACAAAGCATAAATTGTCCTTGATAACAATGTAACATATATCCTCATGCATGCTTTGACCATAGAAACACTACAAAGAAAGCAACTTCAAATGGTCCTCGTGCAACATTTATCAGATGTGGGGTTTTCTTTGTTCCTTCTGTTTTTTTAATATGCCAATCTATTTTCATTCTTTAAGACCAATATATATATAATAGAACATCAACATCAATCATTTGAACATGATCTGGCAAATGCTTGCTTTTGATAATTTTTCTATTATATAATAGTCGGTATTTAATGATTTCTCTTGATTTGATTTTATTAATATATCGATATTATAATGATTGAAAATATTAATAGCTTCTTTTAAAAAAATAATAATAATAATAAAAGAGGAACAGCACCTCTCCTATCCATAAAATAAAATTGATCAGAAAATGTTTAATCGAATCAAGTCTAGCAAACCCCAATCCAAGAAAACTTCAAATAGATCCCAATTAGAATCAAATAAGCCCTCAAATTCATACCTTGCAAAAATACTCCTGAGATTTAAATCATAACCATTATATCCCTATTGTTAGTTCAACTAGCACATAATTACACTTATACCCTTTGATTTATCAATAATTACGATTAAAATCCCTTGTTCGGAGAATCTATTTGCAATGTTTTAGAATTTACAATTACACCCCAGTTTAAGCGGTCCACTGGTATTGTTTCAATATTTTCGGGATGTTATAATAAATATTATCTATTAGTTCAACTAATTATCCCAACCTCCACAGATGTTTTTGATAAGTATGCTAAACCTGAGGAGTGTTGAGGTAATAATCCCTTTAAATTAAATGGAACTCAAAAAGGGAATTAAGAGAATAATACTTGGATTCATCTCCACATTACATCAAAACTGTATCTAAAATTGATCTTAACTGTAAATTCTTGAAGTACACAGTAAGTTAAAACTTCTATCACAAATTTCTGATGACAACTAAACTCCACACTAAAATATTTGAAATGCACTAACAAAGATGATTCAGACAAGCTCCAGGAGGAATACAGAACAAGAATCCTATATTCCTACCTAAAAGAACTCAAAGTCCAGAAATTTACCTCCAGATTTCATGTCTGATCCAGCTACCCTTTTGCTGCCATTGCCCACTCCACCCAAATCGATTGGCCCACCCGGCCCGACTGGCCCGAACTTCCCAGGGAACTCAGCCTCGACAGGTCGTGGCACTTCTGGTGGTGTACTGCACCGTATCAAAGCCCAGTTCACACCTTCAAAGAAGGCGTGCTGCTTAATCTCAGTCGCCCCCCGTTTCACCCCTAGCCGGTTTTGTGGCTCCTTAACGAGGAGCCCACGGATGAGGTCCCGACTAGCATAACTCGTTGCTGGTGAGTCGGGAAATTTGAGCTGTTGTCCTACTACATTAAAGAGAGTTGCACGATTACCTGATCCCTTGAAGGGAGTCTTCCCATATAGTAACTCGTGCAAGAATATCCCGAACGTCCACCAATCGACTGCACTTCCGTGGCCTTCGCCTTTGATGATTTCGGGGGCCAAGTATTCGTGGGTCCCAACGAATGACATGGACCGTGCTGCGGTAGGTTCTGCAACGAGCTCTGGGAGAGGACCGGATGAGATCCCGGTTTCGGCTCGGGATTTCCCAGATTTTTTCTTGCCTTTTTGAGGGAAAATTCGAGGGAGGAAGCATGCGGGCTGAATGCATGCTGATGTTGGCTCGATACACGCTGGCTGCACACAGAATGCAGCTCCTCGTTCGGAGTTGAGTGCAGAAGATCTTATTAGGGTTGGTGAAACGGCACATCTAAGGGAAAGATCGAAGTCGGAAAGCATAATGTGGCCATCGTCACGAACCAGAACGTTTTCTGGTTTTAGGTCCCTGTATACCACTCCCAGCATGTGAAGGTACTCTAGTGCTAGTAGAACTTCCGCTGCATAAAATCTGTATCAAGTAAACGAACAAACCATTACGCTGAGAAAAGTAGGCGGGTGAGAAGTAATTTGGTTGTAATGTTGTAAAAGTAATACGAAAGATGACTAAGTATCTTTAGTGAATTTATCGGGCTAAAGGGTGAAGAACTTACGAAAATAAGGAAGAAAATAGACCTTTCTAATATATGAGTGGTATAATTTCCTAGAGAAGAAAAATTTAGTAGTGATAATAGCATTCAGTCCATGCTCACTTAGACTTCCAAGAATAAGAGCCAAAGCTCGCAAGTAGACATGAGGTTAAATATTCGAACATCCAGTTCCTGCTAATAATGGAAAACAAGTTGCTCGACTTGCCAACTTATCTATGCTCTTTAATAAACACAAGTACCATTATTTGTGTGTTTTCATATGATCTTCCTAAAATGCCCTATTCAATCAGCATAACGGCAACTTATGCAAAAAATAATTATCATTACATAACTCACAACTCACATCCCAATACTGCCACCTTATAGTACGACAGTCATGCATGCATGCACATACGTCAAGCATACTCCAGCAAATAAATACACAACGTCGAGTATAGCTAGCTGGTATAATTATAAGTGCAACAAGGGACAGAAATCAACAAAACCTTAAAGTGGAGTTCAGAAAAGATAAGGCCTCATATTCAAAACAAAATTCAAGAATGAAAAGGAAGAATGTTATACTACGAACTACAGATAATACAAGACAAATTCTTTGTGTTGCTCATCAAGAACAACACAAGCTTAAAAACAAAGTGCATACCGTGCAGCATATTCCGAAAAATGCTTTCCTGGTTGTCGCTGCCTGAGAGTATGAAGGTCCCCCCCAGGACAATATTCCATGACCAAGCAACAAAATCGGTCCGTCTCAAAATGAGTGTACAGCGTCGGCAAGAAAGGATGGTCCAGCAACTGCAAGATTTCTCGTTCCGTCTGGGCCCTATTCAGCTTGTTCCTTGTAGCAAGGGATGCCTTATCCATAACCTTCATTGCAAAGAAACACCGCGTTGAGCTCAGCTCAGAGAGATACACGCTTCCAATATCCCCACAGCCAAGTCTTCTCAGTAACTTGAAATGGCTCATGCCTAAAATACCATCACGTGCTCGAATAGCAAGTATAGCTTTCCACCTTGGATCATTTCCTTTGTGAGGCTTATTTGCACTACCTGTAATGTTACTCCAGTTACTGTCGTCACTAAGGCCACTGCTATCACTCAATCGGCTAACACTAGTTTTGGTACTCTCAAGAGAATCCCCCCGAATGCTCCCTTTCATACTCTCATAGTTTCTATCGAGACTAAGCATGCCATCACTCATTATAACATCGCTTCGATATGTGCTAGCACAGCTATTGGCAATGCTCATAGCCCTAGCGACACCGACACTATCAATGCTACTATGTGGACTAACATTGCCACTTGGAGGTAACGAAGCATCCCATATACATTCTTTCTCCTCAGAATCCGGAAGTGGACTTGCTTCTGTATTTTGTGATGGACGAGAAGCTGCAAATGGAGATGAGACAGCTGCTAATTCATTAGGCTCTTCGACTAAGCTCTCAGCAGGCGAAAGCAACGATGGGCTTTGCTTAATACTTGGCAACCGGATCGAAAGATCTTCAAGAAAAGGGCCCTTTTTAGACAGGCTTCTAACCAAGCATTTTCCATCCCCATTGTTCCGGCCGATTGGTACATAAACCGGTCTCATCATATCCGTGTCTACAGGTTCAGGAGGGTGACTCACACCATGAAATGAAGTCGAGCCACTTTCCTCAAATGAATCCGCACTTACTTTGAAAGAAAGAACATCAGGCATGAGTTCTTCGTCTTCCTCTAGAAAGGCCTTCCCTTTCCATGATTGTGGAGGGACAACTAAATCCAAATCGTGAGGATCTTGCAATTTGGATGGCTTCCTAATCTCGTCTTTTAATGAAGTGGGGTGAGTTTTCGTCAACTTAGAGGCAAGGGGCAATTGCTTAGGAAGCAAACGCAGTTCAGGGATCCTTTCCATATCCTATGACTACCTTGTATCATCAGAAGGATCCCCCTTCGTTAGATTACTTGATCTGAAACGGAACAAGAAGATATTGTTTACAGCCACTTTTCAACAATCAAATCAAAATGAGCGAACAAACTCAAGAAAATAATAAACTGAATTAACAAGACAACCCTCTAAGTCATAAACTGAAAACATAAATCTCAGATACAGCATTTTCAGGTTATTCTGACAGGTAAAGTAAAATTCTAACACAGCAAAAACAAAGAAATAGTAACTGATAGAATGAAAGAACTCAGCGTGCATACACGCAGATTTTGTGGTTACAAGAGAATTAATTAGTTGTTTAATTATCACTTACAAAACCATAAATACACTATAATCACCAAATAATTCATAAAAACAATTAAATAAGGCAAAATCTTCGTAGTAATCACCTCCTCAAACGACAGCTTCCAAAATAACCTTCTACATTAATGTTTGAAAAATCCAAGAACTCAAAAACCCAGCTCAAATTAGCAAAGTTTCACCATTCTCTTTACATTGACTTGCTATGTTCTGCCCAAAAAAGAAAAATAAAATGAAGAGAAATGTACATACCCAAGCATCTAATGTACATAGAGGTAGAGGAAAAAGAATTTAAAAAAAAAAAAAAGGAAAACTATACAGGGGACAAGAAGAATTACTTTTACTTAGAATCCACGCAAATACCACAAACCCGAATAAACTAGCCACAAAAATGACATTCAAACGAAATCCAGAAGGGCAAGGAGAACATCAAACGAGACATTTTATCCACAAACCAAAAAAATGAGAGAACCCATCACCGAAGCAGCAGTAATATCCGAAATTACGCAAGAATATACCTCTACTGACAAGAAAAATATGAATATTTCTTCACGGATCAGAGAAAAATGGAGAAGAATTGAGAAGGGAGAGGTGGAGGGAAGCAAGAATATGCAGAACGATGACAGTTCGGGCTCCTTTTTTTCGTTCAAAGATTGCAGCAGCAGTAGCAGAAAAGGAAAGGATTTTGACTACAACATGGGTTCACTTTTCTTTTGCAGAGGAATGAGAAATTGTAGTAGGAAAATTGTGTAGAGTGATTGATGGTATCAATGTGGAGAGGATGGTAAGAGCATAGCTTTTGCCTTTTGTTTTTCCGTATTTCTTTTTATTCTTTTGGAGCTTTGAGGCTCTTTAGTCATGTGTTCACTGTGATGACTGCTGAAAAAGGACTAAGGGGGTGGGCGCAGGGTGGTAGGGGTAATGGGCAGACACAAAGGAAGCCTGGAGCTGGAATGTAGCCTGAGATGAAAGGACCATTGCACCCCTTTCCCCCCTTTGGGGGGTTTTATGGTATAAAGTTTAAATAAATACTAATTTGTTTTTAGAATATTTTAACATTTTTAATCAACTTCAATGTACTCTTTTACTTTTTAAAATATATGAAAATATATGAAGTTATAATAGTGAATCAAGAGTGTGATGGATGGATGACGGACCTCTTACTTAAGAGCTTTTTCACAAAATCTCAATATGACTACAAAATACACTAAAAGTCAAAGGGTTCGAAGGGTGTCTAGACATTGGCCCTCCGATTCTCAGGTCAAGTATCATGAGTAAAGATTAAGCGATTAATAATAGGTATTTGAGGTTATGTAGCTCTAATATTCATATTTCTATGTATCAAGGATTCTCCCCCGCCGTCCATACTATGCCATTCATTTCGCAAGTTTATGCCACCGTTTTTTGGATGAATAGTGGCTACTTTTCTATCGAGCATTCCTTTGGTGCAAAGATTTTATCCTACTTTTGGGATAATATCCATACTTTATTTCACTCGTTTGATTATTCATATCGGACTTGATTGTGATTGAAATAGAATTATAGGGTTGACATAATCAGATACGATTTGAATGCAGTGGCTATCCTATATCATAGAGTTATATAATAATAGTTATTTTTAAATAAGTTAAAGTTTAATAAAAATGTACAGAAATATCACATGAAAACACATTAAAAGTAATTTAATAAACAAGGATTGATAACACACATATATATTGTGTGTGTATACTGTATGTGGTTCTATTTTTGTATGGTTTGGCATTTAATATCTCATTTTCTATTTTAATGTGAGATTGAATATGGAGATTCAAGTTCAATTCATATAATGCAAATACGATCCATAGAATGACAGGAAAAAAGATCCAATCAAAAACTATGATTGTTAGTTATTTAAATTAGTTTTTTAATGATAGATAATATTTCCTGAATTGTATCAAAATATCCTAGTCTTTTTAATTTTCAAAAATAAATTATTGCACATATCTTTATTATATATATACACATGCACGTACATGTTCGCATTTTGTCTTGCATTTTGTACTTTGTAATATTTTATATTAACTTTTGATTGCTTCCAAGATATAGAAAAAAAAATTCATAAATACGAATGGTAACACAAAATCAAAATTCTATCTACGAAAAATTGACGAATTTAATAATTAAAATCCAAAAAAAGTTGATAAAAGAATAAGATACAACTTATAAACCTGCCATTAACATTTAATAACATGCCAAGGAAATCCCCTTTACACAACCCCCACGTATTGGGCTTTGGGAAGGTTAAATTTGTAAAAACAGCAGAAAGTTCACCTAGCACGGCAAGATTTAGGCTTTGAGTAGGGGGAGTAGGGAGGAAATATAAAACGGCAACTGAAGGGGCGGTGTGGCAATAGCATTTAGTAGGGTGGTGGAATTAAAAGAATGTGGGGACCGCATTCGACCGTTAGGGCCCAAGGCGGGGCCCCCATATGCTCCTCCTTTGGAGAAGCACGTCCTTTTCAGAGCGACGGAAGACGCAACCGGCTCTCGGTCTTTGTCATGTCCATCCTCCACTCTTTGGTTTTTCAGAAGTAATAACAATATAATAAAATGTCTAATACTTCATAAGTCAAAATAATAGTACTAATGATAAAATCACAACAATAATACATGCTACGAAAATACTTAAATGTGCATTAAATAAAATAGAAGATTGGAACATAATTTCGAGCAAAAGATTATATACATACAATACCTTGAGACCTTTAGCATAATCTGGATTGATTGGATAAACTCAGTTTGCTCGATACGATAAAGGATTTATTGCACTTTATTCCTTGAAATTCTTAATATGTAATTGTGTCCTCCAGAATAAGAGATTTTAATGCACAAACTCTTGCTAGTCAAATTTGGAGCCATTTTTCGTTGTTGGACTACGAGCATGTGCATTGCAAAGAGGCATGGAATGCATATGTTTGTAGTCTAGTAGAAAAAAATGGCCAAGTGCAATATATGCTTGTAATTTGACAACAAAAAATGGTCGAAAATTTGATCGCAGGGACAAAATGCAATAAGTCCTTCGATAAATTACAACTTAATGGATTGAGTGTTTTAAATATATTCATTTCTAAAAGATTCTTATTTGGTTGTACTTGTAAACAACTTATAGATCTTGAATTGCCTTGTGCTTCGGCGTGAAGTAATTAAGACAATTAAATCTTCGTCAGTTACTTCTAGCTAAACTTAAATCTGATATACAGTGTGATGTCACTTATTGTATCCAACTAGTGCTTGTTAGACAAAAGTGATGATGAAACTTGTTTGATCTCGTGAAGCACTCCTATCAACAGCCTTGCAATACTGCTTAAATAACAAAATTATAAGTGATATACTATAGTTTGCTACAAAGAATATTGTCAACCAAACAAAGAGTTATGGCTTATATGGAAACATATACGACCAAACGAAGAGCTATGTCTTTTTATGAAAATGATGAAACCAATCGAACTCGACTATAGCTCCATTATATAATTTTTTGCCACCACATTTGTTAGCATAATGCCTATATAGTCAATTCAAATTTCATCAACTAGGTCTATTTAAGAAGCTTACTCGAACTCAAAAAAATAAAAACATTCGACAAAATTTATATAACTTTTCAATGATATTTACTAAAAATGGGACGTATTCAATATTATTTAATAGAAAAAAAATAGAATCCGTTATAATTTGATACTGAGTATATATGATTGTCCCATTATTTACATGAAAAAAATTCTATCACAAATTTTAATATTTCAGTATTAACCTTTTTATATTTCATTTTACTTTATTTTTCCTGGCTAGCCCACTTTACTTTTTCATGAAAAAAAGCCAAGATTTATATTTTCTTTCCGCAATGGCCAATAGAATATGGAATCATAATCAAAATAATTTAGAAAAAGTGAAAAAGACAACAATTTAAAGATGGAAAAAAATTGAAGGACAGAATATTTTAAAACTTTATCAGGTGGAGCTAAGGAAAAAGACTTGTGAGTGTGCATGTTTAATTAGCGTCCAAACAGCAGAAACTGAAAACACCAATTATTCTGCCAGTGGTCGGATTTTGCCCTTATCACGTTGTCCTCTTTAAGGACAATTTTAGCCTTGTGCATCTTGCCTTCTTAAAAATTAACCACATTCTAGGACACAAATTATCACTATTGATTATTTATCAAAAAAAAAAAGAAAATTATCACGATTGATTGTGATTCGAGTTTTTATTTTTCTTCTTTCTCTTTTTATAAAAATAATTGGATTCAATCATTACATTAGTATCACTGATGAAATTTAGGGTTATAAACAATTTACAAAAATAACTTTTGAATTTTACAAAAAATATTAAAATTAATGTTTTGTGCACATTTGATACATGTATATTGATGATTGATTTGTAATTAATGTATGCATATGTATAATTGTGTGGTTATAAAAAAAGTATTGATTAATGGTGAACGACTCAATGATAGTTACTTTTTGTCTAAGTTGTAGTTATGAAATTTAGACATAATTAAAAGAGCATTTTAAGAAGAAAAAGTGAAAGTATGTCAAATTCAATTTAGAGTCTTGATATTTTATTAAGAGGACAAGTTATTAAAGAATTATTAGTTACCTTTTTACATAATGGCACACGCAACAATGACCAAACCCTAGGCAATTGTTTTCCAAAAACACAGATCTCCGCAAAGTCATAAAATTATGTATGGGGCTTGATGCCTGCCTAGTGCCGAAATGTCAAGGAAATTGGTGACTTGATGATAAGGGAACCGGCGGCCTTAACTATAATCATTCTAAGGTAGGGAAATTCCTTGTCGGGTAAATTTGGACACACACAAAATGCGTAATGATCTAGGCGCTATCTCAGAGAGAGGTCTAGTGCAATAGTGCGTAATGATCTAGGCGCTATCGCAGAAAGAGGTTTGGTGCAATAGTCATATGCATGTGAAAACTCGTCTCGTGTTTATATATGTATCTTTCTCCTTTTATGAGTTGTACGAAAACTAAAATCAATGCGAGATTAGATTCTTTTTCAGAAACTTTCAAAGTTTTTTATTGTAACTTCTTTTCATGGGTAATATTTTGAAAGTTTTAATTTACTAGGGGAAGTTAAAACTTTGAGAGCGTCCGTCTATTGCAATACATGAAGTCGAAGATATGTTCTCATTATAGTTTCCATTCTATACATCAAAATAACAAATTCCAATAAAAAAATTACTCAATATCCAACACAAGCACACACACATATATGTGTGTATTACATATCACTAAATAAAGTGCCAATAGAAAACTGAAGTGTGCTACTATTATAGTCAATGCCCACTAAGTAAATCCAAATAAAAATCAAGTCTATAAATAAGACCAACCCCTTGATCACAAAAAAACAAAAAGAAAAGAAGAAATTATATGATGGGGGGCAAGACAAAGGAGATATGACATGAAAATATATAAAATTAGGGAACTTTAACTATTAATGGCCCCAAATGAGTTAACTAAAGAAGTTGTCGTGTGGGACTCCAATCCCATGAAAGCTTGAATTTTAGTGACTAAAATGATTAGCCAAAGTATTTTAACACCACTAAAAACCAAGTCACACCCAAATTTCCATAAAAAGAAAAATATTTTATAATTCATTTTTAGTGGGCCATTTTGCTTTATAAAAAGTGCAAGTTTGAAAGTATGAGCAAGATTATTGGAATTAGGGAAAGATGTTGGCATTCAAAGGTGGGTTCTTTCTTTGATTCCTTTCTCACTTGTGTTTTGGCCCACCAAATGCCTTTGTTTGTGGTTTATTATTATTAATTATGAATCTTGCACTAAATGATGAACATGGGATGGGTTAGTTGATATTTGATGGCCATTGTTGTGTAATTAAATGCTTAATTAGATGTGCTTAAGTTGCAAATAAAAGAAATCTAATATTGTAGATCTAATGTTACATCAAATATAGTGTGTTTTTAATTCTTTTGTTATTTCCAGGTTAGATCAATGTTTTTCGAGATAAAATGTTTTAAAAAGCTTGTATGTTTACCTAGACACTTTCTAAGTCTTCAGATAATTTACTTAAACTTATTTCAAGATATTAACAAGAAAATTTAGTTTAACAAAACTTAGAGGGTTTTTGGGTGAGCTTATAAGCTTTTAAAATACCTTATAAGATGTTTAAGAGCTGATAAGATGTAATAAAGTGTTCGGTAAAATTTTTTTAAAAAAATCTTATTACCTCCTAAAATAAAATATTAAAAGCTTAAAAGTTTTTTTTTAGAAAAGTAACGAATTCATAACTTATTTTTAAGATCTTTATATACACATTCATTTGTAATTATTTTAATTAAAAAATTATCATTATTTATATTTTATAAGCTAAAATATCTTATTTTATCCAAATACTTTAATAACTTATTTTTATAATAAGATATAACATCTTATGAGCTCCAAAAACATTTTATAAAATATAGAAATTTATAAGATGTTTTAAAGAAGTTTAGCCAAACATCCTCTTCGTCGATGTAAAGGCTATAAAATAAAGAAAATATACTTAAATTTCCATGCCAATCTTATCGATTTATAATTCGTGATTATGAGAATTTTCACTACTTAACAATCCTTTCCAATTTTTCAAATCCCTTTACCCCTTAAATTTTTAAAACCAGGTCCAATTCACATTGTGTAAGATAATTTTTTCATTATGGATATAGATTTCACTATTTTTGTAACAAATCAAACCGCAAGGCCTTCTATGAGTAAAAATAAAAGCCCATAACTAAAAAAATTGGGCTTTCCTTCAAGCTTATGGTTTGTATGGGCTGAAAATACGAGGGTCCTGTCAAACGGCCCATTTTTAGGCCTTTGGATTTATAGTTGGTTGATCATTAGGATGACGTCACTGTATTTGTCTTGTAGTTTTTGTAATTAATATTTTAGTATATAAATTATAAGTTGCTTTTGCTCAATGTTTCTGTATTTTATTATTATTTTTTTAATGTTAATTCATGTAGCATAAAGATTTTTTTATTATTATTATTATTATTATTATTATTATTATTTATTTTTTTTACTTTTCCCCTTCTTGTTTGGGCGTTTACCAAAGTTTTTGCTTTCAAATAAGTAAAACATTAAAGTGAAGGTGCAAGTGTTTGAAATAATCATTAAGAGTACTAAAATTGCAAAAATTAGGTAAAAGTTGCTTTTAGTTTTTTTTTTCTTCCCCTATTTCTAGGAATTAAAAGTAGAAGTCGATCTTCCAAACACTCACAAACAGTTAAAATCAAACTAAAATTTTAACATTATTTTTCAAGTCATTGCAATACTCCCCTGAGGAGACATCAGGATCACATGATTCACCCACAAAACTAGATGCACAGAGATCAGGGTCAAGAAATGAGGCAAGTGGTCCGGTCTCATGGTCAAACCTATCATATAAGTGCAACAAAGGCGTTAGACTATTTATGTAATTATTTGGTCTTCCGACAATAACTCTCTTAAACTCATGTAATTGACTGGGTCAAAATAGATTACAAAGAATTTTAGGGTAGTAAAGATTTGAGGAGCACAACGTGTACCGTTAACTCTCCTAAAACAGTTGCAACGTGAGCATGCCAAAAGTGTGAGCAAAATTGAAGGACTTTAAATAATATTTGTACATGTAATGGATCTTGATGGAGATAACATTCTTTTATTTTTGTTCAATGTATGTGTTATGTTAAATCAGAAATTTTTACAATTTAATTTTGTGATGGAAAAGGAAGGTGCCATGGCCACTAAATTAAAATCCAAGTGATTTTGATGACTACAAAGCGGCTTCCATTCTTTTCACATGTTCATACTATAGTTGCAAATTTAATTAAAAGATAATTGCAAATTTAGTTAAAAGATACTTCCTAGCCTACTTTTAAAATAGTTGAAAATTTAATTAACAATTGTTGAATCCCGAGCTATTAAAAAATTAAATTAAATTTGATTAATTAAATATATGCAAATTTATCTTCCCAACAATAAAACTAGTAATGTGAATCAAGAAACAAAATAAATTTGACTGACTATCTTTTCTACACGCACAAGGTACCTTTGAAATAATTGAAATTTAATGAGTATCGTATTAGATTTTAAGGATATGATCAGTATATTTAATAGTGTAATACTATTTAACTGAGTGCATTCATGACAACAAGATCGATCCCTGCACAGTACAAAAAATACCATGTTTTTGCTACTACAAAACCTGATCTCATAAAAATTTTCTTAAGTAATCTCTAATTTTCTCTTCAATGTTGGTTATTGGCTTTTTTTTTTTTTTTTTTTTTTGGTAAGAGGATTATTGGCTATTTAACTTCTCTTTATAATGGCCTAATTTGATTGTCTAAGTGTCATCGTCGAACCCAAATCCAATGTTCATCGCACTTAATGATTAGTTCATGTCAGATTTCAAAGATATAATAAAAAATCTAAAAGTCTAGCATTCTCTAACTGAGAGGATTCATAGGATTTACAATAATAGGACGGATCCCTTGTATCAGTTGTATGGTGAAATAATAATAATAATAATAATAATAAAATAAAAAATCATATCTTCGCTACTATATTGATGACATATTCAAGTAAGAAGGTGTTTGGCTAAGTTTATTTAAAATATCTTATAAGTTCCTACATCTTATAAGATATTTTTGGAACTTATAAGATGTTAAATCTTATCTTAAAAGTAAGTTGTTTAATTGTTTGGATTAAATAAGACCTTTTTAGTTTATAAGATGTTAATAATGACAATATTGTAATTAAAATGATTAAAAGTAAAGGTGGATGTTAAGATTTTACAAATAAGTTGGGAGTTCCTTACTTTTCTAAAAAGAACTTATAAGCTCCGAATATCTTATTTTGAGAGCTAATAAGGTCTTTTTTGAAAAATTTTACCAAATATATTTTAATATCTTATAAGCTCTTAAACATCTTATAAGATGTTTTGAAGAGCTAATAATCTCACCCAAACATCCTCTTAAGTAATCTCTAATATTCTCTCTAATTTTGATAATCAATTACTATTTCACTTTCTCTAGTATAATAGACTGGTTTTACCGAAGAGTTATCATTGAGCCCCCAATGTCCTTTAAAGTTTGTTCATGTTCATAAATCGAGGACTCAAATTCTATTTGTCTTCAAACTAAAAAAGAAACTATCAACTCAACCTCCTTAATCGATTTTTAATGGTATCAAAGTCGAATAAATTGGATCCCAAGTAAAATTATATACAACTTTTCTTTATGATAAGGGATCCATAATTGTCACTTGACGGTACACTTTGGGTAAATCCTGAGTCCATACAATAACTTGCAAATCTCAAGGACTGGGCAAACCACATTGGGTACACTCTATGAGACGGGCTCATGTCTAAGAAGAAAATTTAACCCAAAAAATTTATGGGAAATTTCATCCCACAAACTAATTGAACTAACTCCTTACCGACTTGATTAATATAAGTGTGCTACCATTTCATACATCACTCTAAATATATAATTACATATCATATCACAAAATATAACACACATTCAATGTACTTAAACAATGAAAATAGTGGACAAAATAAGACTCAAAGTCTCGTGTTAAAGTCAAGAATGTAAACTCTTCTAGCCCCAAATTGAAATAATTGCCGTAGCTAATTCCATATTTCTTGGGGAGGTCGGTAGGTGGGTTGGTAACGAACAAAACTGCTACAGCGTTCTATATGTGATTTGCAGCCACCGACGCAGTCCACGCCACATTAATTTGATTCGTGTCATAATATATATTTATATATACTATAGTCTATATATGGTCTAGTCGAAATATATATATATATATATAGTTCAATGTTTTTTATTTTCTTAATTAATTATTCCATATTTTTTTATGATTCTTTTGGCAAATGATGTGAAATTATTAGAATAGCCAGACAAGGAACCCAACGGCGTGTGGACCCTACACCCCATTAGTCATTCGGCTTATTATATAATCACAAGTGATTCTTGGTGGGGTAGCTATATATATATATATTATATGCTGATATTTGTATTTATTAGCGTGAAGTATATACTCCATACGTGTGCATAAGATTATCAAATTATATATGGTACAGACGTAACTTATGTGCATTTAATAATTAAAATATAATTAATTTATTTAATATAATTACGTACATAATCTGATAAGGGATAGATTGATTTTTTAGTGAGTTGTGGGTGGTTATTAGTGAGATAATACTGAGAGACATTTAAAGACATTACATAAAAATATACCATTAAGGGTCTGGTGCAATTTAGATCTATTATAGATTCTAATTATAACAAGTTTTATCATATATCAAGTTGAATATTTTTAAAAGTTCAGTTATAAAGTGCTTTTTTTTCTCTATCGTTGTATATGTATTTCTATAATTAGGGTAAAACCCCTCGATATGTATACTTACAAAACAATTCCTTATAGAGCTGAAATAAACTTTGCATCAACGTATAGATGACATCATATGCAAATCATAGCCATATGCCACATCCCAAGCTCCCCTAGTATTGAGCTTTTGATGCTATCAATTTTTGTTTCAAGTCACAGGAGTCGGGTGTTTCAAGATAATTACCTCAACGTGCGATAAGATTTTAATTATATAAAATTTCCTCATTTGGATCAACAAAAAGTTACAGTACTATACTCTATTGTTTGATTAATAGGGAAATGGTAGTTTAATTACAACGTCACACAGACTTCGTTAAAAACAATATATTTATATAGCTAGTCTAAGCCTCAAGGATGTTGACGTAATTATTCCTTAAGGCAAGCTATGGTCGTTTATATTTCTTTTATAAGATAGAATATCACAGTATGACAATATTTCGTAAAGTTGAGTCTTTCACGTCTGTATATGTGTGTATATATATCTTGTTTAATTGTTTTTGAAACTTTTTTTTCAATTTATATCTATATAACATGTCACACATAGATATAATCTAAGTGATAAATATAATTTTCTTTCCCTTATGATGATGGCATGAGTTGGCGATGGGACGTCGTTTTCTTGCTCATGCAACATAGTCTTAGTACAATGTACATCGAATCGAATGTCCTAAAAAGCTTTAGAAAAATCCCAATATGTTTCTCATGCACTACACATATCCACCCTACGAATTAAATAACCCGCCGCAATTAATGTCCCAATTATTATGTTAAGATTGTAAAATCAGCTTATTTGTTTTCATAATTAATCTAACATAATTATCTTTTCACAAGTGTGATTTAATTATTTCCAAAACTCTATTTTTTTTCTAAATGTGATTATTAATTTCAAACTAAAATGCATTAGGAAAATGAGTAAGTTTCTAGAAGCCATCTATATAGAGTTCTTGAACATTTGAATTTGAGATAAATTTTGCTACAATTAGTTGTGTATTTGGATTAAATTTCAGGACGATGATATGTTTATTGAAAATTTTTTCTTAATAAAGATTTTTCAAAAAAAAAAGAAAGAAAAAAAGAAAGAAACTATATTTTTATGCAAAACAACCATTTCTTCATATTTTTGGATAAATAGTGAAATTATAACTATTATTTGGACTTCCATAGCCTATGGAAACTATATACATAATCTTCAAATTACTTTTCATAATAATTCAAATTTACAATAACTACGTTAATCAATATAACAAGATATGCTATATATAGTTGGTAATATTAATAAATATACCCAAAAATAATCAAATAATTCATATCATATAATTAATGCAAAATTCCAAATCATATTTTAATTTGTATTTATATATGTCGATATTTATTCAAGTAAGCCCAGGCTTCAGCTTATATTTGCAATAAAGCCGGATGAGCTCGATTTCAAATTTTCACCACAAGAGAACATTTCATTTACTAACATAATTTTTTCACATATTTAATAAAATTCATTACTAATATGGTTCTATATATGGATATGGTCCCATCATACATTCATTAGTATATACTTTATCACTAATCAATTCTTCGATGAAATTTATAAAATCTGTTACAAAACTAACTTTCTTAATGAAATTTCTATCACAAATAGAAAAAATACTGTAAAATTTATTATTAATTTGTAAGAAGCACTATCATTCATATATATATATATATATATATATTTAAACCGTCAGTCTTTTATCATAAATTCTTCACATATTTGTACCAGTACTTGTGATACATATTTATTTATTGCAAATTTTTTGTCAGTGAAAAAATATTTTCTCGCCATGTTTTCAAAATGAAATTGCCTTCATAAAGCCTGAACGCCATTATGGTAATCCAGTGGTGGAAAATTTGCGTTGAAGACCTAGATTCTAGAGGGACTAATTAGGACGGAGCGAAAAGGACAACACTATCTCCTTTGAAACCTTTGTTAATTAGCTTACTAATAAATAAATTAAAAAAACAAGGCCTTTGTCAGCTAGGTTTTCAATTTCAATGCGTTATAAAAATCTATGCTGCCTATATATATGAAAAAAATAATAATATAATTTTGTTAAACTTGACATATATATTATTTATAAGTATTTATTGCATAGACGAGTAGCTTGAGGCAAGGGGTTTTGAATACAAAGTTCAATTTGATTGTTTACAATGTTTCTTGAGTTAGATTTTGATTTTATCGCAATCATATCTCAATCATCATAAATATTCATTATATGGTCAACATCTCCTTTTTGTTCGGACATTTTATCTCGTGAAGAAAATGTTTAATTTGGCCCCATCGATAAAGTGATATATTAAAATCTGTTATTAATGTTACATTTTTCACGCTAAGTTCATTGAAATTCTTATTAATTATTCTTACATAAACATGTAACTCACTTCTGAAGCAAAGATGATTTTTTATGAAAACGAATATTTGTAATTCACGTTCTCAATAGGACCAATGTGGTCACATAAATAGTCTCTAGTAATTAAAGAGACATAATTTCTTAAAATTATAAAGACATACTTGTTTTACACGAGCTTACAAGTACATTGATATTCAGGTCTACCTATGTCATTGGTTGGATAAAAAAGAACTCAAACGATTTGGATATGATGTTGAAACCTGCGATTATGAAAATGAGTTGGGGTAGAAGGAAATCTTAGGGGGAAAAAAAAAAAAAACTTTACATCGGTTCTAGTCATAATAAACAATCTTACACCAAGAAACCAATTAGTTGATAAATTGATTGTGTCTAACTTCATTCACTACAAAAAATTTAAGCAATTACTATGACTAAAAACCGATGTTAATAGAAAAAAATGGTGGCGGAAAGTCATTTGCTACGGTTTTACTACAGCAATGATCTGTAGTTTCTGTGAGTGTAGCGGAAAATCCACCACGGCTATATGCCACGGTGGATGTTTTTCATCTCGGTATCGCCACGGCAAATAATATTTCCATCACGATTTTTTAGATTATAGGCTATCACATCTACCACGGCTATTAATTGGTTACTACTTCCACTACGGTTATTAAACTTTTAGTTGTAAAAAGTCAATATTTTTGTAGTGATTCTTACTAATTTATAAGTTACAATTGACGGGGACATATCATGTTTATCCAATGTGATCAATTAATTAGGATGAATCTATGCGTTCTATATCAATATTTTGCATTCATAGTTAGTTAAAATTCATATATGATTTGCATATGACAAGTTTAGAAACACACAATCGTGGAGACTAGAGTGATTTGTTATTGGGCAATTTGTTAATATTTTGCCTACATAAGTAATATCAAGTAGTATCCATGTTCTGTAATTGACATAATAATATAATACCATTAATTCTTTATCCTAATAATAACTAAGGATAGAACTATAACTATACTCTCTATTTTTTCATCCATTTATTGAAAGACAATCGTTACATATTTCATGAAGTCATATAAGAAAATATGGCCCTTAGCTCGCTCAAACATAAAACTCGTATACAACTATGACTAAAAAACGACACAATACATTGAGTTTATTGTGAACAATATTATCCAAACATGCAAATATTTAAGTATTTGGAATACTTTTGAAACAAAGCAATATTTTGTCATTTTATCATGTTTGGTGAAAAAAAAAAAAAATATTACCAAACACTGCATGACAAGCATCTTTGCATCTTGCACAAAATCAACATATTCACTATATATAATTAGCAATTTGAATCCTTTATTTCAAATCATATTTCATTTTCTATTTTCATTGTCTGAATACATATTAACTATATAGTGTCCATAATTTTGTATTTCTATAAGATAATTATGATACACTTAATACACACATATATATTTTCATTTATTTATTAAAATAAGAGATGAAACAGATATTAAAACGAAAAGCTGTAATCATGATCCATATATTAATTAGTTCACTTTTCTTGGGCATTTCAGATCAGTACGTACAAGTAAGCTGCAGCTTTTCACTTTTCATGCACACCCAACAATTCCCAAAAAATTCTATACAAAAAACTATCCTCAACCTCACCTAAACAGACGGAGAACAAAAGGGCCCTTCCTTAATTTAAGCCAGAAGCTGTTCTCCCATCACTGCATATTTACACTTAATAAAGAATAAAATCACCATTAATCACCAAACTCAAACAGGTTTGTCTAAGCCAAAACTCAAAAGCTGCTGCTTCAGCTTCTGCTTCGCTGCATCTCGCAAACCACAATTCGAACTCACAAAATTATCTACCAAATATAGATAAGTCTTCAAATCATGACACGTGGCAACATTCCCGTTGCTTAAATGAGGATAATCTCTACTCCTAAGCTTAAGCTCTTTGCCAATCTCTGCATAAACTTCCACTCGCTTTTCAATCCAATTAGACACCATCGGCAACAAGTTGATTATATTTTTCTCCTCTAGAAAAAATCCAGGTACTTTAGTTATGGGATCATCACAATTAACTATTCTAAGTACCTTTGTGCCACTTTTTTCAAGCTGTAAGCGGAAGCTTTTATTCCCAATTCTTGGCCCGCCAAACGAGACCACGGTCACTAATGGCGCATGTTTGAAAGTGGTCGTTATATCGTGAGCGGTTAAAGTGGCTAAAGCCGCGCCAAGGCTGTGGCCAGTGACCGTAATGCTAATCGGTTCGTCTGCATATTTCTGGAGGATTTTGTTGATTTCTTCTCTTATTGAATCTTGTAAACTCGGGCGGCCGCTGTGGCTGGTGGTGTAGAGGCTCAAGAATCCACTTTGAACCATCGAGGTATTGCCGTCTTCTGTGGTTGGAAGAGGTGTCAAGGTGGTGCGTAGATTTTCTAACCACTCCTTGACTGTGGCGGTGCCGCGATATGCCACCACCACGTCGCGGCGGCCTAGTCTTGAAATCTCGTTCTTGTCCGTGCAAACAGCAACATATCCAATCCAGCTGGATTGCGTCGCTACCCAACTCGGCATTTTGTGCGCCCAGTTGGGTAATTGGACTCCTGACGTGGCGTGGAGATTTTTTGTTACTTTGTACCCTTTTTTCTCAAGCCCACATCGGGCTAGCATCGAGTTCTTGGGATAACAACACGTGGCATAATCTGGTGATGACGTGTCAAAGTCAAAGCAGCGGTAAGCAGCTTCAACAAATTCTCCATATCGAAGAATTTCTTTTCGTAGGTTGTCATCGAGAGGATCTAGGAGTCCTTCCCAATTCTTGATTCCTTGGAACTCCATCCACTTGTCCCGGAGTTTCGTGGCTTTCGAAACGAGGCATTGAGCAGACTTGACGCTGTTTACTGGATCCCATGAACTTGTCGCCGGCTTTAAACTCGTGTTGATTGTGGTAGCATATTGGATCGAATTTGTCGAGAGCATATTGCATGGTTTTATCATTTGAAGTGACAACTTCATGGTGTTAATTGGAGGAGAAAATAAGGTTGCTAATTGGTAGATTTATGGTTCTGGTGCAATATTTGATAGGACGTAGTTGAGAGTGTAAGAGGAAGTTGAATTTATAGTAATGGTAGCTAGTAGCGTGCGCCCGCTATATGGCTTTGGGAGTGAAGGGTGGGACGGTGGTTGGTTTGTTATCATAGGATAGATTTGTGGGGACATCAAAATACTATACTTTTATAATATTTGTAACTAATTAAAACGTTTGATTTTGGATTTATTTGAATCTATGTGTAATAAAAACATTATGTTTATATGTCATCTTATCCGTTTAAATTCGCATTCTATGGACACTGAATGCTACTTGTGTAGCTCTAATAAACAAATTTTAGTCTTCGATTTCGATATGTGCATGACTTATATTCTGATCTATTTTATCAATACATGTTAAGGGGTTTAAATAACTTTCTTGTTGAGACACTTAATTTTAGATAAATTACTCATGGTGTATTTCCATGAAATGGAATAGAATTCAAAATATTAATGATTGAAATGTAATTCATATACGTGTACGCATGATTTTAGAGTTATTATACAGTCAGAGATCAACATGATAACAAGTCAAGCCCTTCAATACTTATTATACGGTAGAAAAATTCTCAGCATCCTACCATACAGTAAAAAATAGCCTTGCATCCTAGTAGGAATCGAAAACTCAAAGTTATAACTTCTAGAGTCATGAGACCTCCATCTTATCACTTGAATAAAAATCTCATCAATGATATTTTATTATAGGGTATAATTATAAATAGATATTGAGGTTAGCTATGAATCAATAAACTATAAATAATGATTATCCATATATTTTTATTTAATAATTCATTATCTTATTAATCTAATTTAAATGGAATAAAGTTTTGGATTGAAAAAGGGTCAACGTCAAGAAAGATAATTGGGGTTGGGGAAGTTCGGGGTGTTTGACTGGGACCCACTAAGTCAGGGTGGCGGGGGCAGGCCAATTGGGAGATCTTTCCGACCAGAAAAGAATGCACGTGGCATTCAACGGACGCGTTTTTTTTTTTTTTTTTTTTTTTTTTTTTTTTGTTTGACGTTAAATGAGATACTTTTATTTCTTTTTTCTTTTTTTTTTCTTTTTATATTTTGTGCATAATGTAATGCAGTCTACAATACAATTTAACGCGGTTGATACTGCCACGAAGTTCATATTTTTCATGCTATTTAGGGGTTCTTGATTTGTGGGAGCATTAGCCCTTCTTACCTTTTTACTTCATTTTATTCTAGTTTTCGACTCGAATCCGGCTCCGCTCTAATACGTCATTTCTTTAAATATTTTTAATACACGTCTAGACTGATGTTCATGTTATAAGAAACTTAATTTGATGATAAATATTGCCTTTTTTTATTTACAAACTGAACTCTAATTAAATTTAATTATTTAGATTAAAGCGTTAATCAATCAAGGAAAGACAATATTTACTGTTGAATTAAGTTTTCTACGACATGGCGTCAATCTAAGTATGTATTGAACACAATCGAAGGATGGTGTATTGGAGTAGCCGGATCCGTTTCCAACTTATGTGACGATATATTTATCAGGGGAAAAAAAAACCTTATGTGACAATTTATATAAATATTCTTTAGTCATAGTGCAAATAAACTAAAAGATATTTGATTTGTGTATAAAAAATCATGGAACTATAGTTACGCTTTTAATATACTATCGAAATTATCAAATACTTCATGTCTTTTATGTGGGAGCGAACTGAAAATTACAGAATTATAATTATGTAATGATTAAATGTTTTTTGATTTTTTTTTTTATGCAATTCAACACAATGACAATTAATTTGACTAATTGGGTTGAGACCATAATGCCACTAATAAATTTATCTTGATTATAAGTTTTTACTTTTCTCTAACTTTTATTTCTCAATCATTTTCTCAATACAGCATTGGAGCTGACTCCAACAAACCTAACAAGCTTGTACTTTCAAAAATCGACCGTTTCTTTTAATCAAATCAACGACAGAAAGTTGATTTGATCACCGACCATAACTTCAAAATCTTGACGCTCATCAACCCTTGAAATGAAAATTTCATAACATTAAAATCAATATCATCAAATTGAATGCTTGTTCTTACCTTGCACAACTTTTTCAACCTAATCTATTCTTTTTCTAGATGAAGTTATTGCAGTAATAATTGCAATTTTCGTATTAACAAGAAAAAGCCATCAGATAGTTGCCTCCCTATAAAATTGTCCAATATTTTTTAATAAAAGTCTGAGATGAATGAAGGGAAATGTGAGTGTAAGTCTTCAGGGAAATGTGACTGTTAGTCTTCAATAGGCAGCTATGCTGATTTAGACTTTGGACTGATTTATTTCGCTAATTAGTGTACATGTATTATTGCAAGCTTTCCTCATTTAAGTCAAATAACCTAAGAAAAAACATAATTTTTGGGGTCTAAATTCTTCCACATCTTTAATTCTGCCTTCTATAATTCACAAGTCAATTTAACCAATTAAGTTCACTATTATGCATTAGCTACCGGTTAAAATACAACACTGTTAAAGTTTATGAGCAGCGGACTCTCTTTATAGGTTTGAAATTTTCGTATTTAAGTTAGCTTGTGGAGTGAGATAGACCTAAGTTCTTTTTTCAATTTAATATTAGAGACAAACATATCTATAATATTGAGCTACCCTATGTTGGACACCCCTTTGATATTGCACTTGCTTCAGATGCCCAGTCTCGGTCTTGGAGGGGTGCATTAGAATTCCATGATAGTAAAGCATATGGATAGCTATCTAATTTTCTAATATAATTTTGGACTGCATGATCCTCACGTCTTCAGCCATTTTTGGGATGAGCCAGGTTCAAGTTCCATCTTTTAATAATGAAACTTTTTACACCTTAAAAAAATAATTAATCACAAATAACTAAAATTATATTTATTACATGTTGGATTAATTAATAATTTCATCATTATTGTGTTCTAATTTTCCACATCAAACACCATAAAGGAACTTTAAAAGGAAGCTTAAAGATATACATAAAAGATCCTCCTCCAAGGCTGCTAACTCTTTGTTTCAACTTTCCAAAGTCCCTCCTAAACACACCAATACTTGACTTTTAGCCCTCGTTGTCTTCATCCTTCTGGGTCATAATTTTGAACCCTTTTTCTGTTTGGACTTTACGGAATTTCTTTTATGGAGTTAGTCAACCAATCTTAGACGCTTTCGTATTTACTTTCACTTTTCTATTTTAGTTTGTATTTCATCTCTTATTCTATTATATGAAAGTTGTTATTCACAGTTATTTTACAAAAGATTCGGCCCAATTTGCATTGGGTTTCAGCTAATTTTTTCAGTATATATTTCATCTCTTATTCTATTACATGAACACGGTCATTCACAATTATCTATAGGAGATCTTAGCCGATTTCTATTGGGTTAAAACCGAAATTAACGTGTGTTTGATAGGGTTTTGCTGCTTTTTTTTTTATTATTTTATGATATTGAAAATTATTTTAGAGAATGTCTGATTTTGTGATTTTTGCTTTCCTTATGGAAAATTTAAGATAAAATCCACTAGAATTTTTAGGTGCTCATGGCTTGCTTTGGTATTTTACTTTAGTTTTCCTGTCAAAACTATCATATGAAAGTACTATATTATTTTTAATATTTCTATGTTATATATGAAGTGTGAGTTACTTAATTTAGTAGTGTGTTTTTACGTGTTATATCTAAAAAAACCCCTTAATTATAACTTAGCCTAATAGTCGCCCACAATCCAATAAAAGACTATAACCCATTAGTATATTTCTCTTTATATCTAATTATGAAAGTATTTATATTAAATATCTTAATCATAAAAAGTCAAGTGTACACTGAATGCTTGTCATTTGATAAAGTACATGGATAATTTTTTTCTGGGCAAGATCTAGAATCTATTTATCATCATCATCATCATCACCACCATCATCATCATCATCATTGTTTGTAATTGTAAATAGTAAACACTATCAACTTTTACTTTTAGTTACGTATTTAAATACAATCACTTCTTTTGAAAAGAAACAATGCCAAACATTCTATAACTTAAGTAGAATATATTATTACCATTCAAGTTTATTAATTTGAATTTTTATTAAATTTTAAAAACTACTTTTTGAATTAAATTTTCATTTTTAATTAAAACCGAGTCTGCAAGAGAGCTTTAATGAACTTAAACTCAAGATTCAAGTGATTTGATATTTCTATACATACTCTTAAGTTAATTTAAGTTGAGCTTTAAATATCATCAATTAAAAAATGTGCACATATTGATTTATTATATTTTGCTTATCAAATCCAAATAAACTTTTATCAATTTCAAATTGAGCATATAGTAATTTAATATATTTTCTAATCCTAACTGCATGAGATTTGATAAAATTATTTTCTTCATAAAAAGTTGAATTGGCATATCCTGAAGGTTCTCAGACGGTGGGATTAATTCCAAATTTCAATTAATTATTCCTTTCAGATAATATTTTTTGTAGAAATATGCGTCAATAATGATAGTCGGTCCAATATTTTTTTTTTAATTTTAATTTATGAATCACGTACTTTTTAGACAAAAAAAGAAGATTTATTTATTTATTTTTAATTGGGAGAATCAATCAGAGAATACATTCTGCTAGAAAGATCAAAACTAATTAATTATACAAAAGATTTCTACAAAAAGTTTCAACAAAAATGTAAAGTGAAAAAATAATAATAATAATTGAGGAATATGTGCTCCTTAATCTAATTGAGGCTTGATTCATTGAAGTGGCTGATGTAAGATTATCTTTTTATTTATTTGATCTATTCTAATCTGCGTCGTCATGATTTACTTTTGGGTAAAAATAATATTATTTCTAGAATTAAAAATAAAAAATAAAAAATCCAAGATTTACATTGAATCCGAACCCGGACCGATTTACATTCATTGGATCTATTTTATAATTTCAAAATAATATATTTTTATTTTTTTAAATAATATTATCATGATCTTCAAAACATGAAGAAAATGATTTATAATTTGGATAGAAGTAATTAATTATTTGCACACTTGTGTTGCATATTTTATTCTTAAAATTTACATTTCAAAACATTTTGATTTTTGCGCGCTCAAAAAGATCGAGTTCATGATAATATGCTATGAGGTTAGTCCTCTTGGAGTTCTTGAACACGTGCAAAGATTTCAACCTTGAAGGTTGGAACTTGACCTGAAATAATAACACTCGTTAGGCTTGTTGAGATGGTCCTTAGTTATGCTATTTGATGCTTAATTTTTGACTAAGAGGCTTTTTATAGAGGGCAAAATGTGTTGTTCTATAGGGATCCACCTTGCATCATCTGGAGATATTCCAAGATGCTGGATATATCTGCAGTCTCTAATTCGGAAGTACTGTTTGTATCAGGTCAGGTCACAATGAGTCAAATAGAAAAGACACGGTGACCCTAATCATGTTTCGGAATGTTTTCCTTTTCCAATATTATTTATGTAATTTTAGACCTTTTTCAAACTTATATCATACACATTTCAAATGACCACCAGGAAGGATGAAGGAAAAAATTAAGAAAATTAAAAATTAAAAATAATTAAAAAAGAAAAGAAAGATAGAACAAAAAGAGGCCCTTTTAGGATCAACTTCGAAAAAGTTCATCCTTAGCTGAATTCGTCATTCAAACTTGGTATAGAATCAAATCTTGAATGTGAAATTTGATTATGATTAATTATTATTTCTAATCAAAATCCATTAAACCTTTCACTTTTGATAGTTTATATGACCCCACTAAATTTGGATTAAATCATCAAAGCAAAACATACTAAATTTTGATCAGTCAAGTTGCGTAAAGTAGAATATAGAAGGAGCTGAGATAGCTTATCTCTTTAGACGTTTTGGAACTTGTAAAATAACTTAAAATATTTTATATAGAAGATCTAAAAAGTTTTTATAAGTTTTTAAAATAAAATAATAAGATTTTTATAAGCTATTTAAAAAAATAAAATTATTTTAAAATATTTGTTTTAGAATTAAATTATAGTAGGATGTAATGTGATCAACTAATTCCCAACCAATACAAGTCCACAACACTTCCATTTTTTAAGTATGTTATTTAAATTGTTGATCAAGAATCCCGATTTTTCTTATGTAGGAAGACTAAATTAGGTCATCATGCAACTTGACCCGACCAATTAGTCGAATAATTTTTTTTCAAAAAAAAAAAAAGATCAATAAATATGCCACCATTTTTTTCTCCAAAAAAAAAGAATAATAAATAAATAATTTTTCCCATAATTCTTTGTTGGTAGAAAATTTGAGAGAAACATTAATATATATATATATATATTTATATTCTAGACCATACACACAAAGTCACCAAAAATTTTGCATTTAAGTTATGGCATCTACGTTTATTTCTTTCTTCTAAGCACTTTCAGATAAGAAAGCACCGCAACAAGTCATGAAATAATCATTAAAAATCAAATTCAGAAATAAAATTGATTAATTATACAAATTTATGTCCAAAAATAGTACAAAATTTTCTTGACATTAATTAATAACTAAAAAAAAGAGACTCAAGTCACGAATGTGAAGGGCCCATCCCTAAAAATGTCTTGAAATTTGTTAGAAAATGGTGCTTGGACCTAACTCAACCCCAAAAGCTAGCTTGTGAGGTGAGGATTGCCCAGGACCATATAAAGTGGCCAAGACTTTGACATTTTTCCGATGTGGGATTCTAACAAAATTCATTGCAAGAAGACATGTTAGTACATTAGATGCTATAAAAGAAGTTTCAACTGAAGAAGCACTTTAGATATCCATTTTTTCACAAGCCACTATTAGAAAATACATTTGAAAATTTGTGAAATATATCACATTTATATACACATTTTTTTTTTTTGAAAAAACAAAAATTACATCATTTCAATAATACAACCATATAGTACCATACCAAGGAAAATTTTCAATAGGTAAAAAAGCGTACCTATATGCTGGTGAAAGTCGAACTGATAATATTTAGAATCCTGATACTTCTATCCTACAATCGTATATATATATATATATATTAATAAATGAAATTATATATATCTATAAAACTCTTGATGACTAAAAATAGTCTTTGGGAATCATGATATTTCTATCTCACAATAGTATATTTTCTTTTAATATGAAATATTTTATATATATATATATATATTATGTGGGGCCAATAATTGATAATTCTTGACGAGTGAAAAAGGACTCTTTTTCTGTGGCCAAATCTTTGCACATGATGTTCATGTACTTAAAATTATTTGCTCCCTAAATTCCAACTCTTGTAGAAAAGACATCATCACACACTTAGCACAAGACAAAAAAGAAGTGGAGTGTCCGTATATTTTCTGTGTACCGACCACATGAGTTCATTAGTCGTTCTTTAGTTGGTGAGATGGATGAATTTTAGTGCTGTGAGGAGCACATATGGAGTCGAAATCGAGCTCAAAAAAATTGGTATTATTGAATTCAGATTTAATACTTATGTCCAGAGTTTGAATTGAACCGAGCTTAAATTTTTTGCTTTGAGTTCTAGTTAGACTCAACTATATTTTTGTGAAATTCAATCCATCTTCAGCTTCTGTTGAATTTAGTGAGATATGGCTAATGTCAAGAGCTCAATTCACTGCTCGGAAATTGGCTACTAAGGAGAATAAAATATTCTACTATGTAAGTTAGTCCAAAAATACTCGTCGATGAGTTATTATATTCTTATTTCTCTCACGCTTCGTGCATGCACAATCGTGTGCAATTTGGCCCACGCTAAACTAGTCATAGTTCGATACTGATACACTGGCTTACTTTGATGATTGATCACCAATAGAGTTCTTCTTTGACACCACTTTTTTATAGATCCAATTCATCCCCAAAAACTAACTTTCAAATGAAAAAATATTTCACTTTATGAATTGATTTGAAAACTCTATATTATCCATTATGAGATGAGAATTCGTTACAATAAACTCTTGCACGAGCCCCCGCATGGATTACTAGATTATCTAAATCGATATTCCATATATGATAAAAGGGTCCATCTAAAACAATCTACTACAATGATTACAACCTATTTTAAATCATTTAGCATTACCTATTTAAAAAATTTTAGCTCTTTTTTTTTTTTCCCCCTCTCTTTCTCCTCAGATCCAAATTCCGTCCAAATTAACGGCGACCCTTCACATTGATTTGCCACTTCATATATGAGTCCATCATAATGGGGTCATTTCCTACTTTTATTTGATGTGTTGACTGTTGAAGCACTTGTGTAATTATTATTGATCATATTATTGCATCTCATGTATATCGTACGAAACGTAGTCTATGCACAAATGAAATGTCCCACCACCTAACTTCATACATTTTCCAAATTGAGTTCACCATCTAGGATTAGCCGGAAAATTAAGGCATTTTTTGTTTGAGAATATATTTTTAGTCTTTCCTTTTGCTTCTCTAGTTGAAATTATAAAATCACTAATTTATGTGCAATTTCTAGATACCGACTTGCGAAATTTTAACGTAATCTTATAAAATATTGATTTATATGAAACTGTTAAAAAGTTAGATCGAGATCTTCTAGTTGAATCATTTGAAAATTGCTTATGAAATTTCAGGTTGCTTCTCCCAAGCCCAATAAGGCTTAAGCAGAGGTTAGTCATATTAGATGAGACTGTAAGAGTAAAGATTAGCTGTGCAAAAGTTAGTCAGATTAGATGAGATCGCCAGAGTAAACATCATCCATGGGTTGAAAACAAGCTTAGCTATGTGATCAACTCACTCCATAGTCGAACCTGTACGTAAGGAATAACTCAATTGAACTATTGAAACACATAAGCTAAAAAGGCTACTATAGTATTGTGGCAGTCAAAAGAAATGATAGATTACAGTGAAAGTCCAACCCATAGTGGTAGCTTGTGGGTGTTCTGGAGAATAAGGAAGATCTGAATATCATGAGATTTATGAAACCTATGTGTTAAATCCGATTAGCATATATTTCACTTGATATAGACATGCTGAGTAGGGATCTCTAACTTAAACCTCAAAAGAAGTTTTCCTTGGAACAGGACTGAGCGTCTTAATACCTTATGTTTGCATGAGATCACGCTGGTCAAATATTTGTGTACTTGGAAAGGTACAACATCATATATATTAAACATATGAATGCAGTAACAATTTATTTTGCTAACATATATAGTAAATATGTATTCATATAATCAAATAGAAGATGAATCATAATGTATCTCGCTAAATGGACTATCTTTCGTAATTGGAAAGGTTTTGTCCCCTTCCACAAAATTTCCAGTAACTGTTTTTGTGATGGGGGACAAAATCAACTTAACTTTTGTTATCATTTTGATTGATTAATGCATTATCCTTATCCATAAAAAATGAAAAAAGAAGAAAAAAAAGATGAAGCATATAGTATAAAAATTTAATGTGATCAGATGGACAATGTGACTGATAAAGTTGTGATTTATCTTGTAAAATTATCATATCCCAATATAGCATCAAAAATCAATTAACGAAAAGCAATTGCCAAAGTGGCCTTTCAATGATGTTAATTTTTTTTTTGATAAATTTTCAATGATGTGATTTGAAATGATGAAACAAGACCCAAATATTAACCACTTTGTAAAGCTTATCCATCTATAGTATAAATTTGGTAACACAGAAAATGAACTTTTATGGCTATGCTCCATTTACATTCTAGAAACATTCTAAAAAATCACTATTGTTGAGAAGATTGATGGAAAATCGTTTTCTTTACTTTTTCTTTTTCTTTTCTTTTTTTTCTTTTCCTTTGGAGGATTTTTTGTAAACTAATTATTCATCTAAATGCAAACCATAGACATTATTTATTATTTTGATGCTTTTTTTGTTTACAAAACTTTTTTTAAAAAATAATATAATCTCTCATCCAATGCACCCTTAACATGGAAGATTGGTGGGAAAATAAAATGCAATGGCATAGGCATGTAGACGAGTTCGAGCTCTAACTACACAAGCCTACAGTTTTGGGTGTTTTGCCAATAGTTGTCTTGGGTAAATGAATTCCAAAAGTGTGTTGGGAACGTGATGATACACGTTTGTTCATATTTTAAGTGTTAAGTTAAAATTATTTTGAGTTATAAAATAATGTTTATTTATTTTTTTACACAAAATATCTGTTACTACAGATGTCAAACTATGTCATTTTTTGTCTAGTCGATAGGGGGAAAATGCATTTTAAAATTATTTTTATATATAATTATAAACATAACTACCTTTTTTCTCATAGCAACATTTTTTGATAATGTTTCCAAACCTTTTTTTTTTTTTCGATAAATTATAATGTTTTCAAACTTGAATAGGTATTTTGGGATAATGGACTTGGGCCAACTTCTCTTAAACTCAAACAACGTTTGTTTGCAATTTCCAAATATTCTTAAGCCGAACATTTTGGAAATTGTTGAACATTTTCCTCGAACCCAAACAACTGCTAACTCCAATAGGAAAGGACATAATTATGGGCCTTATAACTTTATCGTAAGCCCAAATGAGGCAAAGTTCGAACTGGTCTGCTTTGGAGGCCAGAAAGTTCTTTGTTTCCAAATTGGGCCTTGACCCATGAGAAACTATGTCGATTCTGATTTTCCTATTCAATAATTATGCTTGAATTGAAAAATAATGCATGAAAAATTAGTGGTACAATATTAAGTGGTAAGTAAAACTAATTATATAGATATTATATGACAAAATAATTTATCTTATTAATAATTTTTCCAAATTTAACAGTGACGAAGGTTGTGTTTACATTATTATTACTATAATAAGTATTACATGTACAGTGACATCCTAATTACAATAAAAAATTTGTAAAAAATCATAATAACAATTTTTATTGAAAATAATTAATTGTTACTATGCATGTGAAACTTTTGTTATTTATTAAGTCATACCATGACAAAACAAAATTATTGTCACTTAATAAATATCATTAGGGATGGCAATGGGGGCAGTTAAAACTTGGACCTGATACCACCCGCCCCGAATGGGGCAACTCCGAGATGATTAAATGGGGCATGGGCGGGGGCCTGGGGCTTATGTTTTAAGGCCTGACAGGTCCGGAGCTGGGTACGGGGCCTATCCACCCCGCCCCAAACCTTGCCTCGTTTAAATATTTATAATATATAATATATTATATATACAACACACTATACACATTATATATTGTTATATAATACATATTTCATTATATATTATATATAACTCTATGTATATGATATATTATATTATACTATATAGCATTTTATATAATATATACTACGTTTAGCATTATATATTACAATATATAGATTTTGTTGTTTCTTTTCTTTTCTTCTTTTTTTTTTTTTTTTTTTTTAATTTTGACGTGTTGACCCACCAACTCGAAGGGGCAAGGCGGGGTGGGGCAACTCTTGAGGCGAGACATGATTGGGTTTTGTGGGGTGGGGTGCAGGGCAAGCTCACCCCGCCCTAAACCCGCTCCATTGCCATCCCTAAATATAACTTGCAGACTGTCATCATTTGTTATATATTAGTAGTTATAATTTTTTTTGTCTTGTTATTTAATTTTTTGTTCACTCACTTGTTATTTTAATGTGTGATAAGTTAATGCATTTACATAAATTGTCAAATTATAAATTGATAGTTGCGTAAATTGTAATTATAATTCTTAAATAAATCACAAGGGCACTTTAGTGCAATTACATTAAAATCCATTAAATTCAGTTTAGAAAAATGATGGTTTACTAAAAATATAAGTTATTAAAAAATTTATTACATAATATTCAAACGTGCCCTGAATTTTCAATTCCACAAGCGCATATCTCTGTTACCAAACGGCCCCTAATGTGGCCATCCAGTGGCGGTTCGTCTCTATAAATACCCCTCCAAACCCTACGATTGTGGTTTTTGTTTCCAATGTCTCCTTTCTTTTGAGGGGGCGATCGCTGAAAATACAGATTTCTGAAAAACCCCACAAAATTAACGACTAACAGAAATTGAAAACAATTAAAAAAACTCCATAAATAGGAAATTCGAAGAAGCAGCTTTTTTCCGTGCTGCAAAAATCTTGCTGAAATTCAATAATCCCATAATTCGAATCCGGAAACCCTAGTGTCCATCTCCGATGGATTTACGGTTCCCTTATTCGCCGGCGGAGGTAGCCAAAGTCCGCCTGGTTCAGTTCGGGATACTGAGCCCTGATGAGATCGTAATTCTTGCTGCTTCTTGTTTAGTTGTCTATGAGTAGGTTTCGAATGGATTTAGTTGGAATTGTTGATTAATGGTTTGAATTTGATTTTGTAGAGGCAAATGTCGGTCGTGCATATAGAGCACAGTGAGACTACGGAAAGAGGTAAGCCGAAGATTGGCGGTTTGAGTGACCCGCGGCTGGGGACAATTGACCGGAAGATGAAGTGTGAGACTTGTATGGCAAACATGGCCGAGTGTCCCGGTCACTTTGGTCACCTTGAGCTTGCGAAACCCATGTTTCATATCGGGTTCATGAAGACTGTGCTCAGTATTCTGCGTTGTGTTTGCTTCAATTGCTCCAAAATTTTGGCCGATGAGGTACTTGATGCCCCATTTGTGAGCTTGAAAATTTTGGAGTGATCATGGGTTGATTGTCCAAAATCCTGTTCCTTTGAAGTATGAATTGACCAATCATGCTTTAATTCATAGCGCTTGAGTTATGCCAATTTTGGAACCGCATATGCACAGTTCCAATGATATCTAAGCAATCATCAAAATAAATGAAGAAATTTAAGTATATATTCAGGCAAATGGATATTTTGGGTTTCCTGATTTCTAATTGCCAGTAAGGGGAAACACAATGCGTATTTAAGATGTACCCTTGACTAAATTCTATGTGCCTGTATGATTTGAAAAAAAAACTTATGTTATAAGCATATCCAAGAAAATCAATTGCTTCTTTGACCCTGGTGCTTTAGTTCTTTTTAATAAATAAATTACTCTTCATGAGATAGAACAATCATTAAATTTCACATGAAACAATTCATTTTGTACAATTCTTAATTGTTTTCTCTTTTTAATCCCTTTTAGGAGGAACCCAAGTTCAAGCAAGCTTTGAGAATAAGAAATCCTAAAAATAGACTGAAAAAGATTTTAGATGCCTGCAAAAACAAAGGCAAATGTGAAGGAGGTGATGAGATTGATGTGCAAGGTCAAGATACTGACGAGCCTGTAAAGAAGAGTCGGGGTGGATGTGGTGCTCAGCAGCCAAAAATTTCTATTGATGGGATGAAGATGGTTGCTGAATACAAGCTTCAAAAGAAAAAAAATGATGACCAGGAGCAGCTGCCTGAACCTGTTGAACGGAAGCAACAACTTTCTGCAGAGAAGGTATTATATTTCATGCATTAGAGAAAAGGGATATTCACCTATATAGTGCAATCTGAATTGTGTGTAGATTGGTGCATGTTGCTATAGTAAGTAATTCCTAATTGCTTTCATTTCAGGTACTTAGCATTCTGAAGCGAATAACTGATGAAGATTGTCAACTATTGGGCTTGAATCCAAAATTTGCTCGCCCTGACTGGATGATTCTTCAAGTTCTTCCAGTTCCTCCTCCCCCCGTTAGACCTTCTGTGATGATGGATACTTCGGCTAGGAGTGAGGCATGTCTTTCCTGTTGATCTCTAAAATTTTCTGTTGCTTGTATCTGTTAGACTACTATTGTATCTTGTGGTTCTAATAAATCTTTGAGGTTTCTGTTTTAAATTGATTTAAGTTACGGTGCGACTTGTGTTAGGTTGGTGTTTCTAAAGTTATGGGAGAATCTAATTTGGAATCTGTTAGTGCAGGATGATTTAACTCATCAGCTGGCAATGATCATTAGGCACAATGAGAACTTGAAGAGGCAGGAGCGGAATGGGGCTCCTGCACACATCATCTCCGAGTTTGCACAGTTGCTGCAGTTCCACATAGCCACATACTTTGACAATGAATTACCAGGACAGCCAAGGGTATGGTTGTTTCTTCCATTATCTGTCACTATATATGGAACTCTTGATTGCCATTCATCTGACAGTGAACTTGGTCTACTCTAGGCAACCCAAAGATCTGGAAGACCAATCAAATCGATATGTAGCAGGCTTAAGGCAAAAGAAGGTCGGATCAGAGGTAACTTGATGGGGAAGAGAGTAGATTTTTCTGCTCGGACTGTGATTACACCTGATCCAACCATAAACATTGATGAACTGGGGGTACCTTGGAGTATTGCCCTGAATCTTACATATCCAGAAACTGTAACTCCGTATAACATTGAAAGGTTTGACTCTTTTGCCATGTTCTTCTGGTTATTGCCCTCACGTACATGCTAACTTGACCTTGAAAACAGGTTGAAAGAGCTTGTTGAGCATGGACCTCATCCTCCACCTGGCAAAACGGGTGCAAAATATATAATTAGGGATGACGGGCAGCGGCTTGATCTCCGGTACTTGAAGAAAAGCAGTGATATGCATCTAGAACTCGGATATAAGGTAAGAATATGCTCTCTACACACGAGAATGATCTAGGAATATAGTACTTTGTTTGCTCATAACTTCTGTCATCGATGTTCAGGTGGAGCGACACTTGAATGATGGAGACTTTGTGCTGTTCAATAGGCAACCGAGTCTCCATAAAATGTCTATAATGGGCCATAGAATCAAGATCATGCCTTATTCAACCTTCCGTCTGAATTTATCTGTTACTTCACCCTACAATGCTGATTTTGATGGGGACGAAATGAACATGCACGTTCCCCAGTCATTTGAGACTAGAGCCGAAGTGCTGGAACTGATGATGGTTCCTAAATGCATTGTTTCACCTCAATCAAATCGGCCTGTAATGGGTATAGTGCAGGATACACTTCTAGGATGTCGCAAAATCACTAAAAGAGATACATTTATTGAGAAGGTAACTTCTGATTTTTTTGTTTTTTAAACTACGATTACTGGAAAGTTCTACCTCTTCTTATAAATTATTATTCTGGTTATGTGCAGGATGTTTTCATGAACATTTTAATGTGGTGGGAGGATTTTGATGGCAAAGTACCCGCTCCAGCAATTCTGAAACCTAGGCCTCTTTGGACTGGAAAACAAGTATTTAATTTAATCATACCAAAACAGATAAATCTCTTGAGATATTCAGCTTGGCATCAAGAAAGTGAAAAAGGATTTATAACTCCTGGGGATACTCAAGTGCGGATAGAGAAAGGGGAGTTACTTTCAGGCACTCTGTGCAAGAAGACACTCGGGACATCCACTGGCAGTCTCATACATGTTATTTGGTATGTTTGTTCTAGATTTATTTCTTTTGGAATTATTGCTTCACTCATTCTGTGAGAGTAACAGGAATTGTGGACTATTTTATAGGGTATGAATACTTTATACTGTTACGTCAAAAAAACTTCTGTATTTTGTTTTCTTTTTGTCTTAAAATAAGCTTGTTTGTCTTAGAATGCAATTTCCTTACAGAAAGTAGCCTTCCGTTTAAATTAGTATTGTGACATCACCAGTTAGCGTCATAGTGTAACTTTAACTTTTCAATTTGCCTACAACACTGCTTATTTGTATGAAGTGGTCTTTAAAGGCTGTGTATCAGCAATGGTTAGCACAGAGAGGTCCTTCTTATATATTGAAATATTGTGTTTTCTTTTTTTTTGGTTGGGACCGGGGGGACTTATTTGAAGGTTCATGTTCCATTCTGTTGCAGTTATCTTTCAGTGATGTCTTAATCATATAGTGTCGAGTAGCTTTATCTGTCGTTCAGGCTAACTCAAAAGCAGTCATGGGAGTGGTTGAAACTTTGGAGTGCTAGCCCATGAAAGTTTGTTGTTGTTTCTGCATCTAATTAAGGGTATGCTTTCAGGGAAGAGGTCGGTCCAGATGCAGCTCGGAAATTCTTGGGGCATACGCAGTGGCTTGTCAATTACTGGCTTTTACAGAATGCATTTAGCATTGGAATTGGTGATACGATTGCTGATGCTGCGACAATGGAGAAGATTAATGAAACTATTTCAAATGCAAAGAACGAGGTGAAAGACCTTATTAGGGCAGCTCAAGAAAAGCAGTTGGAGGCTGAACCTGGTCGAACAATGATGGAATCATTTGAAAACAGAGTGAACCAGGTTTGTTAAACAGTTTACTTTGCTTGTTTGCTTCCAACAGCTTGGTAGAGCCTGATCTGTTTTTTGTGTCTTTAGGTGTTGAATAAGGCTCGTGATGATGCTGGAAGCAGTGCACAGAAGAGTTTGTCAGAAAGTAACAACCTCAAGGCTATGGTTACGGCAGGATCGAAGGGAAGTTTTATCAACATTTCTCAGATGACTGCATGTGTCGGGCAGCAGAATGTTGAGGGCAAGCGAATCCCTTTTGGGTTCATAGATCGTACACTACCACACTTCACCAAAGATGATTACGGTCCAGAGAGTCGTGGGTTTGTGGAGAACTCATATCTTCGGGGATTGACTCCTCAA